>JAPQWN010000007.1:28549098-28966598 GCA_028538565.1 Umbellularia californica
AGCCAGTCCAGCCTCAACCTGCAATTGTCATCAATCAGAGAGAGCATGACCCCAATGCTTTATTTGAGAGATTCAGAAAGAGGGCACCCAAGGATTTTGTTGGCTCCGAAGATCCTTTGACTGCAGATGATTGGCTGGATCATACGGAGAACATCTTCGAAGTCTTTAGATGCACAGGGGGTGAGAGAGTAAAGCTGGCAACGTCCCTATTCACCGGGTTAGCAGATATCTGGTGGAAAACTGTAAGGGAAGAGTATAGGACAATGGCCAACGCAGTTGCATGGCAAAATTTCAAGATACAGTTTCGTGACAAGTATGTGCCCACGCACATCAGGAGGCAGAAGGCTGTAGAGTTTCAACAGCTTGTCCAAGGCAATACGACCGTTCAAGAATACCTCACTAAGTTTGAGAGGTTGTCAAGATATGCACCCGAATTAGTGGACACGGTGGAGAAGAAGGTAACCAAGTTCCTTGAAGGACTTCATCCCATCATCGAGAGAGATGCTACGGGAGTTATACCACCGGTCACTTTTGAAGAGGCGATCAAGAGGGCCTACAAGTTCGAGAACTTCCACCACAAGGTCCTTAGATCTCAAGGCAAGGGACAAGGGCATCCTCAGCAGCAGAATCACCAGCAAAGGAATCAGCAGAACAAGAGGCAGAGGCAAGACAATGTGCAGCACGTTTGTATCCACTGTGGCAAGAACCATGAGAGTGCCCAATGTCGCACCATCACCGGAGCGTGCTTTAGATGTGGCTCCATGGATCATCAGATGAGAAACTGCCCAAGATCGAATAGGCAGAATCAGCAGCCCCAAGGAGCACCGCGCCCAGTACCACCACAGAATGCACTCGTAGTGCAGAATCAGGTAAGGCCACTTCAGCAACAGGCACCACCGCAGCAGTATAGGCCCCAGCAGCAGCAGCAGGCCCGTCAACAAGGACAGCAGCATATTCAGCGTCCACCTCAACAGAACAGAAATGCCCCTCAAGGCAGGCCACAGCAGGCACCTATCAGGCCACAGCAGCGAGGACAAGTTTATGCAGTCAACAGAGCTGATGCAGAGGCAGCAGGCAATGTTGTGGAAGGTACACTTCTTGTCAGTGGGATAGAAGCTAGAATATTATTTGACCCTGGGTCTACGCATTCTTTTATATCCCATGCATTTTCTAAATTGATTGATGTGCATGGTAGAGATCTTGAGTACATTTTGACTGTAGCTACCCCAGTAGGAAAACAAGTTGTGTGCACTAGTTATTACCCGAGTTGTACAGTCCGGATAGGAGAAGTTGTGTTACCTGCAGATCTTATTCTGTTGGAGATGAAGGATTTTGATGTCATCCTATGGATGGATTGGCTGGCAGGGTACCATGCCACAATGGATTGTTTCCATAAAACCATTACCTTCAAGTTGGATGAGACACCAGCAGGGGTGTTATTCCAAGGAGAGAGGAGGAATCCTCGTGCAGGGTTTGTCTCAGCGTTAAAGGCTGATAGACTATTGAGAAGTGGATGTGAAGCCTATTTGGCGTTTATCACGGAGGATAAACGGTCCCAAGGGGTGGAGGAGATCCCTATTGTTTGGGAGTTTCCGGATGTATTTCCGGAGGAGATTCCAGGATTACCACCCATGAGAGAAATTAACTTCACCATTGAGTTGTTACCGGGGACCGCTCCGATATCTATCGCACCATACAGAATGGCTCCGGCGGAATTGGGAGAGTTGAAGATACAGTTGCAAGAGTTGTTGGATAAAGGTTTTGTGAGACCTAGTATCTCACCGTGGGGAGCTCCAGTTTTGTTTGTGAAGAAGAAGGATGGTTCGATGAGAATGTGTATTGATTTCCGGAGATTGAACCAAGTGACCATCAAGAACAAATATCCACTGCCAAGGATAGATGAATTGTTTGATCAGTTACAAGGTGCCTCGTACTTTTCGAATATCGATTTGAGATCCGGTTATCATCAGCTGAGAGTTAGAGAATCAGATGTGTTGAAGACAGCTTTCCGGACAAGATATGGCCACTATGAGTTCCTAGTGATGCCATTTGGGTTGACCAATGCACCGGCAGTGTTCATGGCTTTGATGAACAAGATCTTTGCGCAGTATCTAGATCAGTTTGCAGTGGTGTTCATAGATGATATTTTGGTGTACTCCAAGACCAGAGAAGAGCATGAAGAGCATTTGAGGATTGCATTGCAACTTTTGAGAGAGAACCAGTTGTTTGTGAAGCTTAACAAGTGTGATTTTTGGCTAGAGCAAGTCGCATTTTTGGGACACATTATCTCTAAGGAGGGTTTGTCAGTAGACCCGTCCAAAATTGAGGCAGTAGTGGAGTGGGAAAGACCGAAGAATGTATCAGAAATTAGGAGTTTTCTGGGTTTGGCAGGGTATTACAGGAGGTTTGTGCAAGGGTTTTCGTCGATTGCAGCACCGTTGACGAAGTTAACAAGGAAGAATGTGCCTTATGTGTGGACAGATCAGTGTGAAGCTAGTTTCCAAGAGCTGAAGGAGAGATTGACTACCGCACCAGTCCTTACCTTGCCATCCGGGAGCGGCGGTTTTACCATCTTTACCGATGCTTCGAACATTGGACTTGGTTGTGTGTTGATGCAAGAAGGAAAAGTTGTAGCATATGGGTCCCGGCAGTTGAAAGATCACGAGAAGAATTATGCGACCCATGATCTTGAGTTGGCAGCGGTCGTCTTTGTAATGAAGATGTGGAGACATTACCTCTACGGAGAGAAGTTTGAGGTCCATTCGGATCACCGCAGCCTACAGTACCTGTTTTCTCAGAAGGAGTTGAACATGAGGCAGAGGAGATGGATGGAGTATATCAAGGACTATGATTTTCCAATCAAGTATCACCCGGGTAAAGCGAATGTTGTTGCCGATGCTTTGAGTAGGAAGTCAGTGGGCATAGCAAATTTGAGTGGTACTTGTATTTTTGATCAGTTTGAGGAGTTGAAGATAGACCTCCAGCCACTAAGGAAGGGTGCCATAATTGCCAATATGTCAGTGTCAGAGCCTTCATTCATCCGGAAGATTAAGGACAGTCAGTTGCAGGATCCAGAGTTAGCCAAGATTGTAGATCATATAGCAGAACGTCCTGATTTTCGTTTTGTTGACGGAGTTCTTTACTATCGTGATCGGTTGTGTGTGCCTAACACAGAAGATTTGAGGAATGACATCATGGCAGAAGCTCACAGTGCAAAGTATTCCATGCACCCAGGCAGCACAAAGATGTATCAGAATTTGAAGGGCAGATTTTGGTGGAACAACATGAAGAGGGAGATTGCAACGTTTGTATCCCGATGTATGACGTGTCAGTTGATAAAGGCAGAACACCAGAAGCCTCCAGGATTGTTGCAGCCATTAGAGATCCCGGAGTGGAAGTGGGAGCACATTACCATGGATTTTATTTCAGGACTACCGAGGACTAGCAGAGGCAATGATGCGATATGGGTGATTGTGGACAGACTCACCAAGTCAGCTCATTTTATTCCCATGAGGACAGGGAAGAAGATGCACATGTTACCCCTGGCAGAATTGTTCGTCAATGAGATCGTCAGTAGACATGGACAGCCAGTTTCCATCACATCCGACAGAGACAGCAGATTCGTCTCGAGATTTTGGAAGACCCTACATAAGTCTATGGGTTCGAGACTACAGTTCAGTACAGCTTATTGAAAGTTCCGGATCCTTACCCTAGAGGGGGGGGGGGGGGGTGAATAGGGTGAGCTACAAATTGATTTCCAATTTTAATTTTCTTCAAATTAAACTCCAACTAGTGATGATTATAAGAAAAGGTGCGGAAGATAAACAAATCAATCACCACAAGTCATTCACCATTGCACAAAGATTTATAGTGGTTCGGCCTCAATGCCTACATCCACTACCGGCTTGTGATCACACACCCCACCGGATTTCCACTATTTATGCTTTTACAAAAGGCTAAGCAATAACCCTTACAATGATGTTTTTAAGGCTAAACAACAACCTATCTATGTGCTTTTCTAGGATAAGCAATAACCTTTACAATTTGCTTTTCTTTGGCTTAGCAATATAACCTTTCATACAAATAGATTTTCTTTCTCAAGAAAGTGTCTAAACACTATGAGAGAAATACATTAAGCACGATATAATTTGCCTCTAAAATAGGCGAATGAGAAAGTGAAAATCAACTCTCACAACACACTATAAAATGCAAAGATGAATGCTCATGATGTGTGTGTGTGAAAACTTCAATCAAGTTGAAAATGAAAGCTCAATCAGTTTATGCTTGAAGCAATTAAAAGTTTAATGCACATAACATGATTTGATTGAAGTGATATGCAAATCACATGAACAAAGTACAAGCTTAATGATGATATGAAAATCCAAGGCTTGTAAGTTGGATGAAATTAATTATATCTAAACATGTGATGCATGTGATATGTTGTTTTCAAAATCAAAGTATTTTGACTAAAGTTTTAAAGATTGAAAACAACTAGGAAGATTCATACAAGTTAGTGAAACATGTTATAACATAACTTGAAGATTTTGATAAACATGTTTAAGAAGTTTTCTACCACAAACTTGATTTGAATCAAGGTGAAGAATCCAATAACTTAAATCAAAGATTAAGAGAAGAATGGATTCAACACATCATAGTTAATATGCTAAAAATCATTTACCAATAATTTAGACAATGCATAAAAACATATGATTAGGAAAAGTCAAACCTTACTTGGTGATTGAACTTCAATAATCCAAGTTTAGCTTTACTTAATGATCCTTTGGCCTTCTTAGTTCATTCCCTTTGATTTGCCTTAGTACACCTCAGAAATGGCTTCTAGAATCATCTTTTTTGGCCTTGGAATGAACTAAGTTTTATAGAATTTTTGGCCCAACGGATACCTGTCGGTCAACCGACAACTAGGGGTCGGTTGACCGATGGTTCAACGGTCTAATGGCAACGGTCATATTTTTCAAATTTTTCTGACCAAATTGTCATTGTCGGTTGACCGCCATTATCGGTCGACCGACATCGGACCGACAACCGAACCGACAGCACAAAGATGAATAAAATGATGCTCTCTGGATTTTGAACCGACAAGCTCTCGGTCTGGATTTTTATAAACTGTCGGTTGACCGACATGAACCGACGCGATGACCGACAGAGATGATCTGAAATTTGTAGCTCTCTGGAATTCGGACCGACAACCATCGGTTGACCTCGGCTCGCTTTCTCGGTTAGCCGACATGAACCGACAAGCTGACCGACAACAGGTCAGTTGTATTTCTGAGTTCCTTCAGTTTTGAAAAATCTAACTTTGAAATCATTTTTGAAAACTCAGAATATAAAGGTGTTTGAGACAAGGTTTTATCAAGAAAAAAGCTTTTCAAAATAAGATTAAAATCAACCAAAAGGTTTGAAACATAGTTTTAGCAAGTTGATTTAAATCCTGTGATTTTCAAGATAAACCAATGAGAAATGAAATGAGATGATCATGATGCAAATGTTGGACATCAAATTGCAAACACAACTTAGGGTCTAACAATCTCCCCCTTTGCAATTTGATGGCAACACACTAACACAAATGAGAAACATAAGCCATATCATACATTTCTATATCTCTTGGTCTCCATTTATCTCAACTCCACTTGAGTTGAAGATTTTTGGTTTCTTCATGATCTTCATGATCTTTCTTCCTTTCTTTTTCTTTGCTCCCCCATTCTTCATGATCTTCCTTCCTCTCTTTGCTCCCCCATTGTCGTTTTCTGCTATGCTCTTCTTTACTCCCCCATTGTGTGTGCTTCCACACAAATTCTCTCCCACAACCTTTTTCTCCCCCATAGTCTTATGAATCATACTTAGCCCTTTCCTTTTCTTCTCCCCCATTGACATCAAATTGCTAAAGAGTCTGCAAAAATAGCTCATGCAAACATATACCTTTCTCATAGCATAGCATTGATATCATATAAAAGTAAAGGAGAAACTACCATGTAAAGACAAAATGGATTCATAAGTTTTCATTCATGTCTAAAATGAAAATGTTTACATCATTAGTGAAACACATAGACCATAAACATAAACATTCTCATAACCACCATCAACATTCAACACATCCATCAAAACCAATTTAACCAAATTACACCACCAATCATACTACCAATTAGAAAAAAAATTGTGGTGTCATTAAGTATTTTCTACTCCGAATCAGGAGGTGGTGGTGACGGAGAAGGTGGAGCTCCAACATCATCTCGGCTGCAACTCTTTGAAATTCTTGAGAGATACTGAAATAGTTTGTTCAGTGTTTTCTTGTTCTTCTTTTGTTCCTTCTTCATGTAAGCCATATCTCTCTCAAGACCTGCCAAGCGGTCATGTGATGTGCCAGAGGAGGAGGGACCAGAAGTGTGCCTAGAAGATGAGGCACGAGGAGGAGGTGAAGGATGAGCAGGTGGTTCTTGAGCCAAAGGGGCTTCTTCTGCTATGGGAATATTTGGGTTTGGAATAAGATTCATTTGGTTTACACTGGTCATGGACAAAGGAGCTTTAAAAATGGGTCTTTCACCAGTGGGTAATGGAATTCCAAGGGAGATGGCAATCTGCGTCATCAGATACCCATAGGGAATAGCATTCTTTTGAGCCAAGGAATTACGAAACTTTATGATATTGTGGCAAATGAGAGAGGGTAGACAAATGGGTGTGCCTGTGACCACTTTTGACAGAATATATACCATGAAGGCAGTAAGCTCAGTCCTATTTCCACTTCTAGGATACACATTATATGTGAAGAGGTTGTGAATGATCCTATAGATGGGAATGAGGGAATTGATGGTTAGATGGTGTTTCCTCGTATTCCAAGGAGCATTAAAACCACATATGTCAGTGGTAGCTTTGATTCTCTCATCTTCAGAGGGAGGGTCAGGCACAAATGTAATACCATTTGGAGTACACGGGGTGTTCATGATGGCTCCTATTCTTCTTGGTGTGAATACTTCATCTCTATCCTCAAAAGAGATGGTGAATGAACAAGTACCAACAGTATCGTCAGTGCTAGTGATGGAAGAATACATGAGTTTGACTAAAGAAGGATATGCATTTTCACCCCAATGTAAAATCCTTTCCCATCCAGATCTTGCCACAACCTCAGTCAGATTTTGGTTTATGGTGTTGACAAGAGCTCTCCTTTCCACAATAACAGATCGATCCTTAAGACTGTTTAAAATGGTTGAGCTCGATCTTAATTCTATAGAGGGAGGTGGAGGAGATGGGGATGAACTATCCTCAAAACTTTCTCGAATTGGTCTGCTAGAGGAAGCTGTAGCTTTTCCTTTCTTGGAAGGACGAGAAGTGGTCATCTTCTTTGGAGGCATTTTCACAAATGCTTGGAGTGCACAGTAATTTTTTTTTTAAAGATAGGGATTTGACAATGAGAGAAAAATTGTGCAAGAAGATGAAGGAAAAACAAATGCTCAATTTCCTAGCTTTGAAAGACTACACAAAGTTGACAAGTAAATAATAATAATGGTTCAGGAATTTTGTCAAACAGGTGGTAGGCAGAAGTTGAAAACTAAAGGTAAAACCAAATCTGATTGCATACAACTGACCTTAATGGTCTACAAACATTTAGTAGACAATTGCTGCAACATTCAAAGATAAGAGAGTATCAAATGATGATGTAATAGAGGATTGAAGTCTCGTTGGATTTATACCCGAATTTGCACACGAGACAAAGGAGATCAACACAACCCTTGTAATGGATGATGTGATTGAGTGATTTTGTAGAGGCTAGAAGCAATGCACATGCTGAATTGAGGTACTCACCCTTTTTGAAGAAGAATCCAGCAATGTACAGTGACAGGGAGGTGAATAGTGACCACGAGATGGGTCAACAGACGATGATGATCAGTTGATGAAGATGACTGGACTCTTTTCTTGAAAATGTTGAAGCTCTTAGTCTTAGAAAGGGAGTTCCAGCAGTTTGGAGAGGAGAATAGAAAGCTAGGGCTCTTTGAAAACGAAACAGGGAGAAGAGGATCTGAAAGCAGTTCTGTGAACTGGGTTTTATCGTCCCTGTGAGCCGTCGGTCAACCGACAACTTAAGTGTCGGTCAGCCGACACCTGTAGAGAAGTGAGATATTTCACTAATCTACATTTTTGACCTATGATCACTCGTTTGAGGATATTTCAGATAATTTGACTATGGAGAACAATTAAAATGATCATAAGAGACAATCTAATAAAAATTTTTTTTTTTTAATAGATTGATTAAACACATGCATTTTAACATAAAATACCTTTAGAATTTAAAAAATGCATTAGTACTCAAACAAGCAAAATTTAAACATGTAGAGAATGCTCAAGGAACTTAGAATCATCTAGACTTAGGACCAATACAAAGATGTACATTTCGAGAAGTAATTGGTCTATTCTAATCCAAAAGGGTTTTAATGTTTGTCTAAGAATCTAACCTTAGCTATCCATCTAAGGTCTTGAGCCTTTAAGCCTATGCTTGAGTTTCCACCAACCAATGGAGATAATTTTTCAATTTTAGTAGACTTGTCATCAATTTTTGGTTTGACAATTTTATAATGATGATTAGTCTTTGATGGTTGGTGATGATTTATCACTATGTTCTTATTTCTTTCAACTTTTCCTCCTTCTTTTTTCATTTTGAATTTTAATTTCAATTGTTCAACCTTTTTCAAAATTTCTTTCATTTCCATGGTTAAAGGAGGTAAAGTGAAAGGTTTCTTGTTGATAGATTTAATTGGATAACTTTGAACTTGTTTGGTCTTTTTAAAATCTATCTTAGGAGACTCTTGTTGAAATGGTTTGACTTGTTTGAACTTTAAAGAGTCTTCCTTTGATTTCAATGTCTTACCCTTTATAGAATTTGAATTATCCCTTTTTGATTCATAGATGGGTTTAGACAAATGACTTCTTCTTAGTTTGCACTCAAATTTGAAATGCCCTTCTTTTCCACAATAATGACATTTTGTTTTGGGCAAATTGGTGTGAGTGCTAGAGAGAGAGGACTCACCTTTTACAAACTTGTTGATGAACTTAGGGTCATGATAAGTATATTTATTGAATCCAAGACCCGTCCTATCTCCATGTGATTTACCCAATTTAAATAAATTTTCAAGTTTCTCTTCACTTTGGGTAAATTTGCACTCAAACTTTTGCTTGTGGGTCTCAAGTTGAGTGACTTTGTTTTTAAGAATTGAATTTTCATTATTTGCTTTTATGAGTTGAATTTCAATTCCATTAAACTTGTTTACCTTTTCATGAGCAAGTTTCAATTCAAGTTTTAGTTCATTCACATTAGATCCAAGATGTAAAGTTTTTAAATCACTTTGAGTTTTGAATAAATTTTCCTTGGTGATAATTAACTTGGATTCTAAATTAGAAATGTCTTCAACTTGATTCTTCACATGATCACTTATATTTGTGTTTTCTTTGAGAAGTTTATCACAACTTATCTTAGATACATTTAATTCTTCTTGAACCCTTGACAAGTTATCCATAGAAATTTTTAATTTTGATTTTAGATGGATAATGTTTTCATCTTGTCTTCTTATTGTATCTATTAATCTCAAATTTTCTTTCTTTAGCTCATCATTATTTGTTTCAATTTCATTTTGTTCATTTTGAGTATTAGACAAGTTGTGTAAAGTGATCGTGAACTTAGAGTTTAGGCAATTTATAGCTTCATCTTTCTCTCTAAGTTCATCTTTTGAGGTGACTAATTCTTTGTTTAGTCTTTTAGATTCTCCTTTTAACTTGTTATGACTTTTAACAAGCTTTAAGTACAAAGTGTACAAATCATCATATGCTTGTTGAAGATCATCTTGATTTTCATTTTCTTCATCACTTGATTCAAGTTGATATTCATTATGTTCATGATTTGAATCTCCAATGGATGGAAGAGGATGACTAGGAGAATCTTCAAGGGAATCTACACTCTCTATCTTAGTGGAATCCATAGCAATGATTTTCAAGATAAATCCAACTAGGGTCTAAGCTCTAGGTTTTTACACCTAATCAAGAGTTCCAAAACACTTGATCCTAAATATAGAGCACGAGGCTCTGATACCAATTGAAAGTTCCGGATCCTTACCCTAGAGGGGGGGGGGGGGGGGGGGGGGGGGTGAATAGGGTGAGCTACAAATTGATTTCCAATTTTAATTTTCTTCAAATTAAACTCCAACTAGTGATGATTATAAGAAAAGGTGCGGAAGATAAACAAATCAATCACCACAAGTCATTCACCATTGCACAAAGATTTATAGTGGTTCGGCCTCAATGCCTACATCCACTACCGGCTTGTGATCACACACCCCACCGGATTTCCACTATTTATGCTTTTACAAAAGGCTAAGCAATAACCCTTACAATGATGTTTTTAAGGCTAAACAACAACCTATCTATGTGCTTTTCTAGGATAAGCAATAACCTTTACAATTTGCTTTTCTTTGGCTTAGCAATATAACCTTTCATACAAATAGATTTTCTTTCTCAAGAAAGTGTCTAAACACTATGAGAGAAATACATTAAGCACGATATAATTTGCCTCTAAAATAGGCGAATGAGAAAGTGAAAATCAACTCTCACAACACACTATAAAATGCAAAGATGAATGCTCATGATGTGTGTGTGTGAAAACTTCAATCAAGTTGAAAATGAAAGCTCAATCAGTTTATGCTTGAAGCAATTAAAAGTTTAATGCACATAACATGATTTGATTGAAGTGATATGCAAATCACATGAACAAAGTACAAGCTTAATGATGATATGAAAATCCAAGGCTTGTAAGTTGGATGAAATTAATTATATCTAAACATGTGATGCATGTGATATGTTGTTTTCAAAATCAAAGTATTTTGACTAAAGTTTTAAAGATTGAAAACAACTAGGAAGATTCATACAAGTTAGTGAAACATGTTATAACATAACTTGAAGATTTTGATAAACATGTTTAAGAAGTTTTCTACCACAAACTTGATTTGAATCAAGGTGAAGAATCCAATAACTTAAATCAAAGATTAAGAGAAGAATGGATTCAACACATCATAGTTAATATGCTAAAAATCATTTACCAATAATTTAGACAATGCATAAAAACATATGATTAGGAAAAGTCAAACCTTACTTGGTGATTGAACTTCAATAATCCAAGTTTAGCTTTACTTAATGATCCTTTGGCCTTCTTAGTTCATTCCCTTTGATTTGCCTTAGTACACCTCAGAAATGGCTTCTAGAATCATCTTTTTTGGCCTTGGAATGAACTAAGTTTTATAGAATTTTTGGCCCAACGGATACCTGTCGGTCAACCGACAACTAGGGGTCGGTTGACCGATGGTTCAACGGTCTAATGGCAACGGTCATATTTTTCAAATTTTTCTGACCAAATTGTCATTGTCGGTTGACCGCCATTATCGGTCGACCGACATCGGACCGACAACCGAACCGACAGCACAAAGATGAATAAAATGATGCTCTCTGGATTTTGAACCGACAAGCTCTCGGTCTGGATTTTTATAAACTGTCGGTTGACCGACATGAACCGACGCGATGACCGACAGAGATGATCTGAAATTTGTAGCTCTCTGGAATTCGGACCGACAACCATCGGTTGACCTCGGCTCGCTTTCTCGGTTAGCCGACATGAACCGACAAGCTGACCGACAACAGGTCAGTTGTATTTCTGAGTTCCTTCAGTTTTGAAAAATCTAACTTTGAAATCATTTTTGAAAACTCAGAATATAAAGGTGTTTGAGACAAGGTTTTATCAAGAAAAAAGCTTTTCAAAATAAGATTAAAATCAACCAAAAGGTTTGAAACATAGTTTTAGCAAGTTGATTTAAATCCTGTGATTTTCAAGATAAACCAATGAGAAATGAAATGAGATGATCATGATGCAAATGTTGGACATCAAATTGCAAACACAACTTAGGGTCTAACAATCTCCCCCTTTGCAATTTGATGGCAACACACTAACACAAATGAGAAACATAAGCCATATCATACATTTCTATATCTCTTGGTCTCCATTTATCTCAACTCCACTTGAGTTGAAGATTTTTGGTTTCTTCATGATCTTCATGATCTTTCTTCCTTTCTTTTTCTTTGCTCCCCCATTCTTCATGATCTTCCTTCCTCTCTTTGCTCCCCCATTGTCGTTTTCTGCTATGCTCTTCTTTACTCCCCCATTGTGTGTGCTTCCACACAAATTCTCTCCCACAACCTTTTTCTCCCCCATAGTCTTATGAATCATACTTAGCCCTTTCCTTTTCTTCTCCCCCATTGACATCAAATTGCTAAAGAGTCTGCAAAAATAGCTCATGCAAACATATACCTTTCTCATAGCATAGCATTGATATCATATAAAAGTAAAGGAGAAACTACCATGTAAAGACAAAATGGATTCATAAGTTTTCATTCATGTCTAAAATGAAAATGTTTACATCATTAGTGAAACACATAGACCATAAACATAAACATTCTCATAACCACCATCAACATTCAACACATCCATCAAAACCAATTTAACCAAATTACACCACCAATCATACTACCAATTAGAAAAAAAATTGTGGTGTCATTAAGTATTTTCTACTCCGAATCAGGAGGTGGTGGTGACGGAGAAGGTGGAGCTCCAACATCATCTCGGCTGCAACTCTTTGAAATTCTTGAGAGATACTGAAATAGTTTGTTCAGTGTTTTCTTGTTCTTCTTTTGTTCCTTCTTCATGTAAGCCATATCTCTCTCAAGACCTGCCAAGCGGTCATGTGATGTGCCAGAGGAGGAGGGACCAGAAGTGTGCCTAGAAGATGAGGCACGAGGAGGAGGTGAAGGATGAGCAGGTGGTTCTTGAGCCAAAGGGGCTTCTTCTGCTATGGGAATATTTGGGTTTGGAATAAGATTCATTTGGTTTACACTGGTCATGGACAAAGGAGCTTTAAAAATGGGTCTTTCACCAGTGGGTAATGGAATTCCAAGGGAGATGGCAATCTGCGTCATCAGATACCCATAGGGAATAGCATTCTTTTGAGCCAAGGAATTACGAAACTTTATGATATTGTGGCAAATGAGAGAGGGTAGACAAATGGGTGTGCCTGTGACCACTTTTGACAGAATATATACCATGAAGGCAGTAAGCTCAGTCCTATTTCCACTTCTAGGATACACATTATATGTGAAGAGGTTGTGAATGATCCTATAGATGGGAATGAGGGAATTGATGGTTAGATGGTGTTTCCTCGTATTCCAAGGAGCATTAAAACCACATATGTCAGTGGTAGCTTTGATTCTCTCATCTTCAGAGGGAGGGTCAGGCACAAATGTAATACCATTTGGAGTACACGGGGTGTTCATGATGGCTCCTATTCTTCTTGGTGTGAATACTTCATCTCTATCCTCAAAAGAGATGGTGAATGAACAAGTACCAACAGTATCGTCAGTGCTAGTGATGGAAGAATACATGAGTTTGACTAAAGAAGGATATGCATTTTCACCCCAATGTAAAATCCTTTCCCATCCAGATCTTGCCACAACCTCAGTCAGATTTTGGTTTATGGTGTTGACAAGAGCTCTCCTTTCCACAATAACAGATCGATCCTTAAGACTGTTTAAAATGGTTGAGCTCGATCTTAATTCTATAGAGGGAGGTGGAGGAGATGGGGATGAACTATCCTCAAAACTTTCTCGAATTGGTCTGCTAGAGGAAGCTGTAGCTTTTCCTTTCTTGGAAGGACGAGAAGTGGTCATCTTCTTTGGAGGCATTTTCACAAATGCTTGGAGTGCACAGTAATTTTTTTTTTAAAGATAGGGATTTGACAATGAGAGAAAAATTGTGCAAGAAGATGAAGGAAAAACAAATGCTCAATTTCCTAGCTTTGAAAGACTACACAAAGTTGACAAGTAAATAATAATAATGGTTCAGGAATTTTGTCAAACAGGTGGTAGGCAGAAGTTGAAAACTAAAGGTAAAACCAAATCTGATTGCATACAACTGACCTTAATGGTCTACAAACATTTAGTAGACAATTGCTGCAACATTCAAAGATAAGAGAGTATCAAATGATGATGTAATAGAGGATTGAAGTCTCGTTGGATTTATACCCGAATTTGCACACGAGACAAAGGAGATCAACACAACCCTTGTAATGGATGATGTGATTGAGTGATTTTGTAGAGGCTAGAAGCAATGCACATGCTGAATTGAGGTACTCACCCTTTTTGAAGAAGAATCCAGCAATGTACAGTGACAGGGAGGTGAATAGTGACCACGAGATGGGTCAACAGACGATGATGATCAGTTGATGAAGATGACTAGACTCTTTTCTTGAAAATGTTGAAGCTCTTAGTCTTAGAAAGGGAGTTCCAGCAGTTTGGAGAGGAGAATAGAAAGCTAGGGCTCTTTGAAAACGAAACAGGGAGAAGAGGATCTGAAAGCAGTTCTGTGAACTGGGTTTTATCGTCCCTGTGAGCCGTCGGTCAACCGACAACTTAAGTGTCGGTCAGCCGACACCTGTAGAGAAGTGAGATATTTCACTAATCTACATTTTTGACCTATGATCACTCGTTTGAGGATATTTCAGATAATTTGACTATGGAGAACAATTAAAATGATCATAAGAGACAATCTAATAAAAATTTTTTTTTTTTAATAGATTGATTAAACACATGCATTTTAACATAAAATACCTTTAGAATTTAAAAAATGCATTAGTACTCAAACAAGCAAAATTTAAACATGTAGAGAATGCTCAAGGAACTTAGAATCATCTAGACTTAGGACCAATACAAAGATGTACATTTCGAGAAGTAATTGGTCTATTCTAATCCAAAAGGGTTTTAATGTTTGTCTAAGAATCTAACCTTAGCTATCCATCTAAGGTCTTGAGCCTTTAAGCCTATGCTTGAGTTTCCACCAACCAATGGAGATAATTTTTCAATTTTAGTAGACTTGTCATCAATTTTTGGTTTGACAATTTTATAATGATGATTAGTCTTTGATGGTTGGTGATGATTTATCACTATGTTCTTATTTCTTTCAACTTTTCCTCCTTCTTTTTTCATTTTGAATTTTAATTTCAATTGTTCAACCTTTTTCAAAATTTCTTTCATTTCCATGGTTAAAGGAGGTAAAGTGAAAGGTTTCTTGTTGATAGATTTAATTGGATAACTTTGAACTTGTTTGGTCTTTTTAAAATCTATCTTAGGAGACTCTTGTTGAAATGGTTTGACTTGTTTGAACTTTAAAGAGTCTTCCTTTGATTTCAATGTCTTACCCTTTATAGAATTTGAATTATCCCTTTTTGATTCATAGATGGGTTTAGACAAATGACTTCTTCTTAGTTTGCACTCAAATTTGAAATGCCCTTCTTTTCCACAATAATGACATTTTGTTTTGGGCAAATTGGTGTGAGTGCTAGAGAGAGAGGACTCACCTTTTACAAACTTGTTGATGAACTTAGGGTCATGATAAGTATATTTATTGAATCCAAGACCCATCCTATCTCCATGTGATTTACCCAATTTAAATAAATTTTCAAGTTTCTCTTCACTTTGGGTAAATTTGCACTCAAACTTTTGCTTGTGGGTCTCAAGTTGAGTGACTTTGTTTTTAAGAATTGAATTTTCATTATTTGCTTTTATGAGTTGAATTTCAATTCCATTAAACTTGTTTACCTTTTCATGAGCAAGTTTCAATTCAAGTTTTAGTTCATTCACATTAGATCCAAGATGTAAAGTTTTTAAATCACTTTGAGTTTTGAATAAATTTTCCTTGGTGATAATTAACTTGGATTCTAAATTAGAAATGTCTTCAACTTGATTCTTCACATGATCACTTATATTTGTGTTTTCTTTGAGAAGTTTATCACAACTTATCTTAGATACATTTAATTCTTCTTGAACCTTTGACAAGTTATCCATAGAAATTTTTAATTTTGATTTTAGATGGATAATGTTTTCATCTTGTCTTCTTATTGTATCTATTAATCTCAAATTTTCTTTCTTTAGCTCATCATTATTTGTTTCAATTTCATTTTGTTCATTTTGAGTATTAGACAAGTTGTGTAAAGTGATCGTGAACTTAGAGTTTAGGCAATTTATAGCTTCATCTTTCTCTCTAAGTTCATCTTTTGAGGTGACTAATTCTTTGTTTAGTCTTTTAGATTCTCCTTTTAACTTGTTATGACTTTTAACAAGCTTTAAGTACAAAGTGTACAAATCATCATATGCTTGTTGAAGATCATCTTGATTTTCATTTTCTTCATCACTTGATTCAAGTTGATATTCATTATGTTCATGATTTGAATCTCCAATGGATGGAAGAGGATGACTAGGAGAATCTTCAAGGGAATCTACACTCTCTATCTTAGTGGAATCCATAGCAATGATTTTCAAGATAAATCCAACTAGGGTCTAAGCTCTAGGTTTTTACACCTAATCAAGAGTTCCAAAACACTTGATCCTAAATATAGAGCACGAGGCTCTGATACCAATTGAAAGTTCCGGATCCTTACCCTAGAGGGGGGGGGGGGGGGGGGGGGGGTGAATAGGGTGAGCTACAAATTGATTTCCAATTTTAATTTTCTTCAAATTAAACTCCAACTAGTGATGATTATAAGAAAAGGTGCGGAAGATAAACAAATCAATCACCACAAGTCATTCACCATTGCACAAAGATTTATAGTGGTTCGGCCTCAATGCCTACATCCACTACCGGCTTGTGATCACACACCCCACCGGATTTCCACTATTTATGCTTTTACAAAAGGCTAAGCAATAACCCTTACAATGATGTTTTTAAGGCTAAACAACAACCTATCTATGTGCTTTTCTAGGATAAGCAATAACCTTTACAATTTGCTTTTCTTTGGCTTAGCAATATAACCTTTCATACAAATAGATTTTCTTTCTCAAGAAAGTGTCTAAACACTATGAGAGAAATACATTAAGCACGATATAATTTGCCTCTAAAATAGGCGAATGAGAAAGTGAAAATCAACTCTCACAACACACTATAAAATGCAAAGATGAATGCTCATGATGTGTGTGTGTGAAAACTTCAATCAAGTTGAAAATGAAAGCTCAATCAGTTTATGCTTGAAGCAATTAAAAGTTTAATGCACATAACATGATTTGATTGAAGTGATATGCAAATCACATGAACAAAGTACAAGCTTAATGATGATATGAAAATCCAAGGCTTGTAAGTTGGATGAAATTAATTATATCTAAACATGTGATGCATGTGATATGTTGTTTTCAAAATCAAAGTATTTTGACTAAAGTTTTAAAGATTGAAAACAACTAGGAAGATTCATACAAGTTAGTGAAACATGTTATAACATAACTTGAAGATTTTGATAAACATGTTTAAGAAGTTTTCTACCACAAACTTGATTTGAATCAAGGTGAAGAATCCAATAACTTAAATCAAAGATTAAGAGAAGAATGGATTCAACACATCATAGTTAATATGCTAAAAATCATTTACCAATAATTTAGACAATGCATAAAAACATATGATTAGGAAAAGTCAAACCTTACTTGGTGATTGAACTTCAATAATCCAAGTTTAGCTTTACTTAATGATCCTTTGGCCTTCTTAGTTCATTCCCTTTGATTTGCCTTAGTACACCTCAGAAATGGCTTCTAGAATCATCTTTTTTGGCCTTGGAATGAACTAAGTTTTATAGAATTTTTGGCCCAACGGATACCTGTCGGTCAACCGACAACTAGGGGTCGGTTGACCGATGGTTCAACGGTCTAATGGCAACGGTCATATTTTTCAAATTTTTCTGACCAAATTGTCATTGTCGGTTGACCGCCATTATCGGTCGACCGACATCGGACCGACAACCGAACCGACAGCACAAAGATGAATAAAATGATGCTCTCTGGATTTTGAACCGACAAGCTCTCGGTCTGGATTTTTATAAACTGTCGGTTGACCGACATGAACCGACGCGATGACCGACAGAGATGATCTGAAATTTGTAGCTCTCTGGAATTCGGACCGACAACCATCGGTTGACCTCGGCTCGCTTTCTCGGTTAGCCGACATGAACCGACAAGCTGACCGACAACAGGTCAGTTGTATTTCTGAGTTCCTTCAGTTTTGAAAAATCTAACTTTGAAATCATTTTTGAAAACTCAGAATATAAAGGTGTTTGAGACAAGGTTTTATCAAGAAAAAAGCTTTTCAAAATAAGATTAAAATCAACCAAAAGGTTTGAAACATAGTTTTAGCAAGTTGATTTAAATCCTGTGATTTTCAAGATAAACCAATGAGAAATGAAATGAGATGATCATGATGCAAATGTTGGACATCAAATTGCAAACACAACTTAGGGTCTAACACTTATCACCCTCAGACAGACGGTCAGTCAGAGAGGACGATTCAGACTCCTGAGGATATGCTCCGAGCTTGTGTGTTAGATTTCAAGACTCAATGGGATGAGACTCTACCGTTGTGTGAGTTTGCTTACAACAACAGCTACCACTCGAGCATTGGAATGGCGCCTTTTGAGGCTTTGTATGGCAGAAGGTGTAGGACACCTGTTTGTTGGGAAGAAGTTGGCACCCGTAGTTTTCATGGACCGACTATAGTAAGTGAGACCACTGACAAAGTAAGACAGATACAAGAATGTTTGAAAATAGCCCGGAGTAGACAGAAAAGTTATGCAGATGCTCACCGGAGGGATCTACAGTTTAAAGAAGGGGATAAGGTTTTCTTGAAAGTGTCACCTACTAGAGGAACATTGAGGTTTGGACAGAAGGGCAAGTTGTCACGGAGATACATCAGACCGTACGACATTGTGAGCAAGATTGGTGATGTGGCTTACAGATTAGCCTTACCACCCGAGTTATCCGGTGTACACAACGTCTTCCATGTATCGATGTTGAAGAAGTACATCCCCGATCCTTCACATGTACTCCTACATGAGCCGCTGGAAATTAGAGAAGATGCTACCTATGTTGAGAAGCCCATTCAGATCATAGACTCGAAAGAACAGGAGTTGAGGAACCGGACTATTCAGTGGGTGAAGGTACTTTGGGAGAATCATGGGCCGGAAGAGGCAACGTGGGAATTGCGAGATCAAGTGCAGAAGAAGTATCCGCATCTCCTACCCGAGGTGAGTTTTATATTTCATTTGGAGGACCAAATGCCCTAAGGGGTGGAGGATGTAAGACCCCGACCCGAGTGACCTCGATTAGTGCTAATTATGTTGCGTATTAGTGCTAAGCTCGATTAGTGATTTTGACTAAGCTTGGACTAGAATAGCTCTTTTATGGTTTTGGGAGAGTTTTAGTGCTTTGTGTGGGTGGGACCCTTTGGGGGTTCCCTTTTTGGATAATTTTACTTTTGTGTGGGGGATTGTTCGTATTCCAGTGATTTGCATTTATATTCCGTTTTACTCGTCTTGTTAATCCCTACAACTTTCATGTTGATCCCGTACCCGTTCGGAACCCCGAAACCCGATTTTCTTGCATTGAGGGCAAAACAGTCATTATACATGAAATCTGTACCCAAAACTTGATATCCCCAAAACCCGCGAAACATATACTTTTTGGAAACTAGATTTTTCGACGATCACTTTTCTCTTCTTCGTCGATTTCGTCCGAGGTCCCGAGATTAGTGCTTTCAGCCTCCAAAGATTTCCTAGAGATGGGACCCACACCCACTTGTGTATAAGAAGAACCCTCTTCTTCCATTTCCTCTTTTCCAGCACAAGAGAAACCTAGGGTTTTCTTTCTCTCTTTTCTTCTTCTTCTTGCTTCTACATTGCCCAAATCCCCACCAACCTTGCATCTTTTGAGGAATGGAGATCACCACCCTTTCCCTCTCCTTGCAAGCTTCTCTTTGATACCATTTGTGGAAGGATCTACTCAACTCAAGACCCTCATTGATCCCACCTTGTCCATTTGGAGAACCTACAAGTAAGCTTCCTCCCTAATATCTTAGATCCATGTTCTTCTAGTCTTGGGAGAGTCCTATCTTCATTGTTGTGAGTTCTTCTTCTTGTTTCTTGATTTGACCCATTTTAGGGTTTGGATTTGGGGGTTTTTGTGTAGATAGCATTCTTGGCTTGGAGGAAGAGATAATAGCTTGATTTATTGCATAGAGAACCTTGAGGCAAGTGGATTGAATGGATAGTTTAGCTTTCAATGATTTTTATGACAAATGTGTTTGAATCATTACTTCATTAATGCTTTGTTTTAATTGCATTCAATGATGTTAAATGCTTTGAATGAGGTTGGTAAGCCTCTTTATTGTCTTGAAACATGATTTCTAGCTTTTGGTTTCATCTATTGTCTTTAAATCATGGATTGTAGTTTTGAGTTCATCTTGTGTACAATGCCTAAGTGAAATTTTGTGATAATGGATGTTTCCTTCTCTTAGTGATTGTATGAATGTAAAATGGAGAAATTGGTTGATGGTTGAGTAGTGATTGAAAGGAGTTGAGAGCCTCCCATTATGTTGTAGGAAAGAGGCTCAAAATGGGTTTTGTGAGAAGGAAAGAATGGAAGAGCAGAACCGTCCCGAACTCAGTTCTGGACAGTTCGCTCGAGCGAACTTGACACTTCGCTCGAGCGAACCGCCCAGGAAAGGGTTCGTGCCATTCCAGAGAGCTGTTCGCTCGTGCGAACCCAGTGTCCGCTCGAACGAACCCTTCCAGCAGCCATCCAGTGAGTGGTTGGGTCGAGCGCACAAATCGTTCGCTCGTGCCATCCTGAACTGGGCAGGTCCGCTCGAGCGAACTGTATTGTCCGCTCGAGCGAACCCTCCCAGAAACCATTTCCAGAGGCTCATCCGCTCGAGCGAACTGCAATGTCCGCTCGAGCGATGGTTGCTGTTGCACAAGGGATGTGTTTGGAGCTATAGTGAAACATTTTCACGGTTTGTGAAAGGTCCTTTGGGAGCCTTGTTTTGTCAAGAGAACTTTAGGGTGACGTATGGAGCCCAGATGAGAACGAAACCATTATCACAAGCATTTCATGGAAGTTTGGAAACCTTCAAGTGTATAAGCCGCCGGAATGCCCTTAAATTCAAAGAGTACCAAGTTTTATCAAATAGACATTCGGGATCCCTATGCACTTGAATCGACTTCGAACCTTGATACTCATCCCGATATTTCGAAAGCTTATTTCACTCTTTTATATCCGAAATTTACGAGTTATGATTTATGAACCCCGAAAGCACGGAACCGTATTTGTAGCCTTGTGCTAGCCCTGATGCGCATGACCCGATACTGAAATGATGATTGTGCCTTGAGCACCCCGTCTTGCCTGCTTTTAGCCTTACACTGGATTTGTTTTATACTCGTCTCGATTTATGTGATTTGTCCTATGAGTCGGCACCACTAAGCTTGGATAACCTTGTCGGTCTGATCTACCGACTTGGAGATCCCTTCCCGTCCCGCCAGCTGCAGCTTGGATCCCGATACCCGGTTTATTAACTGTGGTCCCGTCCCGATACCTGGCTCGCTCCCGTGGTTCCCGATATCCGGTTCGCTACCGTGATTCCCGATACCCGGTTTGCCACCGCGGTCCCGTCCCGTATTATTGTATATGTATATGTAACTTGGTTGCACCTCCTCACTTCGGTGACCGAGGTCAACACCCGATACTCACGTCACTTCGGTGATAGAGGATTTAGCTTCTTGTGGATGCCATCTTGATTGTTTCCCGATTTCCTTGATTACCTTACATGTTTCATTACTGCATATGTGCTTCGATGAAATGATTCATTTACTTTTGAAAGCCATTGTTTAAACAGGTTTGAATGTTTTCCAAACTAAAGGTTTTTATTATTAATGTTCATATCTTTTCCTCTACCTGCCAGACCGTCGTGTCTGACCCTTTGCTTTGGTACTCAGGTCCCGTTGTTGGTTTCCCCGAGGAGGAGCCAGAGGAGGCGGTCGGAGAACCGCAACCACTAGTTGAGTGGCGTGCTGACGATGTTATGTAAACATCGGGCTGCAGAGTTGCGAAATATATTGGGGGATTGTTCGGATAGTATTCTGTTAGTTATTGTTTTGTTTATATCGGCCCTTATTGGCCTCTCTTTTTTTGGTAACTGTAATTAACCGATCTTCTGATTAAACATGAATATGTGCTTTTGGGTTATGCTTTAGGACATTGCTCATTCTGATACTCGTATTCAAATGTAATCAGCCTTGATATTTTGGGAATGAAATACATGCATGATTTACCATACGCTTCCGCAATTATACTAAATGGTTATGTGTGTTGGAATATCCTCACCGCGGACACCTGTGGGAAATCACGTGCACGGGCAAAGAGTGTTCTTTTGTAACCCGTGTACGCTTGATTATAAACACACCTTTAATTATTGTTATCATTCCATATGATCACATCATCATTGGCGTCATCACAATTAGTCCCGATCCCGGATTTGGTTCCCGAGCCCGGTCTGGGGTCGCGACACCAAGAGCATACAAAAATGGTTCCATGCCTCTTTTGAGTTGATTGAACCATACAAAAAAAATTCCAAGCCCCATGTGCTTCCAAAAATCAAACCATCCAGTCTCATATACCAAATTGAGCTAAAATCTTGAAATTGACATTCCACAAAAATCCAAACCACTCCAATGGACCCACACAGTCCCAAAGAGTGACCAAAAACCAAATCCTGGTCCCCTAACTTGCCACATACAGCTTGTTAGGTCACAAGACCAAAACCAAAAACCAAATCATGATCCCCCAACTTGCCACATACAGCTTGTTGGGTCACAAAGTCAAAACCAAAACCCGACCCCCTAACCTGCCACATACAGCTTGTTAGGTCAAAAGGTCAAAAACAAAAACCCAAATCCACATCCCTGATGTCATCTTCAAAACTTTGCCTCAAGATGGTACTTGATTTCTTTCATTACCATAAAATTCCCCTGGAAGCTCAAAGGCTACTCTACCAAAGGAAAGATTGCTCAAAGACTCTTGGTCAAGACTCAAGCTCTCCTTCAAAAAATCTCTTCGAGGCACATCGACTACAAAAGTCAAGCAACTCGTCGCTGTACCTCGAGGGGACATTTGTTGACACCAAAAATGTCACTTTGGCTCTTCAACATCAAGAAAGCTGCATGAAGTCGCAACCTGCCATAAATAGGCAATGCAATTTCTCCAAAAAAATCAAATCTTGTCAGAATCAAACAAAAACTGCAAGATCCTTCAAGATAGCCAAGAGATGAGTACACAAGAAGTTTCGGGCCATTTCAGAATCATTTGGCCTAACTTTGCTTCTCCGACAGTTAAATTGGCGCTCCCGGCGGCGACATCATCGGAGACGTCAAAACTTCGATCAGAGCCTACGGATGACTCCAGCATGTCTCAAAAGGGCTCCATGCCAAATTTCAAGTCAAACCGACAACGTTTGACCCTCCATCAATGCTCGAGCAGCAAAATCAAGCCTCCCGACGGCGGGAACCACCGAAGCCTTCGCTCATCAAACCAAGTGCATGAGTGGCTTCAACATGCTTCCAAAAGGCTGCACGTCAAATTTCAGGTCATTCCGACAACGTTTGACCTGGTTTCGATGCTCCGAGAGAAAATCAAGCCTACCGGTGGTGGAGAAACCCGGGACCATGACATCCAAAACGGAGCCCATGGAACGTCTCAAAATGACTCCAATAGGCTCCCCGTCAAATTTCAGGTCAATCGGACATCGTTTGGCCACATATCAAGCTCGGCATTTTCCCTGCAGTAAAATCAAGTGAAGCATCGACGGGACCTCAAACGGCTTCAAAACTCAAAAAAAAGCCTATGGTTGGTCTTATTTATTTCTCAGGAGGCTCCACCTCAAATTTCAGGTCATTCCGACATCGTTTGACCAAGTTTCAGCTTCTGGCGGAAAATCAGCAGCTCTATGCGACAAAGTCTTCGGCTTTCCCGGAAAATTGGAAACTTTGCACTCTAAAAATGCAAGGATTCTCATCAGGTTTTCTACAGGGAAATCAAGCCAATAAATGAGAGGAAATGTCAGGAAAAATACAGAAGAAAACGGCGACGGAAAAGACCGCAAAACGGACCAAAAAGGGGAGAAAAACCCCCAAGGTCGCAGCCCGTTACCCTGGCCCAGGGTCGCCGGCCCATGGCCGCCGGCGACCATGGAAGTCCGGGTCACCGGATTTTTCGCCGGTGACTCGTTTTTCCGTCCTTTTTCGCGTTTCGCGCACTTTGGCCCCTGTGGTTTCCTAAACATGTGATTTTTAGTGCTTGAAATTGACTCATATCCGACGACGTCTCAGATCCGCCGTCAAAAGCATAAAATCATCATTGATCGCTCCAAGATCGCCGACCGATTGACCTAAAAGGTGCTCTTTCTGTCGGACCGATCGAGAAATCGACAAGACAGATGTCACCGGCCCGCTGCTAGCTATCAATGTCTGAAGTTACATGTTCATCCGATGTCGATCAGCATGAAGATCCATCGATGATCATCGCCAGAAGAATTCCAGAAGACACGGCACGGCCCGCGACTCTTCGAC
Source organism: Umbellularia californica (assembly GCA_028538565.1). NCBI lineage: Eukaryota > Viridiplantae > Streptophyta > Magnoliopsida > Laurales > Lauraceae > Umbellularia > Umbellularia californica. The sequence goes on from JAPQWN010000007.1 coordinate 28,573,620, forward strand.
TGCTCGGCGACCAATTAATGTGGTTAATTGGCTAGCTTTATGGCAGTCATTAACTCATTCTATTGGACGGCCCAATCAGAAGCAAGCATCCAGGAGTTACAAATCAATTAAGTCATGGCATTCAAGCCATGAAACTCCTCCCATTATAGTAATTAAGGTGATTAAAAGCCCTTAATCTCCATCAGCCAATCAGATTCAAGGAAAAAGGAGTTACAAAATCAAGAAATAAATCTTGTAACTCCTCCCATTAAAGCCATTAAAGCCCATAAAAGCTCTCCTAAATGGCTACCAAAAGCCTATAAATAGGAGAGCATTCCATTGAAATCGGGATCGGAAAAAGACGAACGGAAAACCGAAGATCGAAAGGTGCAGAGAATCCCGAATTCCAGACAGACAGAGTCTAGAGAAAGAGAGAAAATTCTGCAGAAATTCTACATCAAGCACCACTACAAAGTGACAAAAAGTCCCTTGGGGGGTACTGCCCCCCAAGGTCCTTGCCTTCTCCCGCTGCCTCCAATGGTTTAGACGTGGCTTTTCAGCCCGTCTACTTAGCTTTTTATTGGACATAGGACCTCCTCTTGGTCTTTGTCCTCTAAAAATCTAAGGTTATAGCCAAGCCAAGCGAATTAAGAGCATCCTCTGTTCTCATCTGCATGGATGATGGCGAAGCCCATACATGGTTTGCGACCGTCAATCTGAACGAGTCCCCCACAATCTCCTGAAAAGTTAGATCCTCCTTTTCTTGCTTTTCATTGTAGTTTGTATTTTTCTAAAAGAGACAAAAATCACAACTCTTGTCTTTCATTATTGATGAGAATTGTAAATCGGCTATAAACGCCAAAATAGGTTATAAATGCCAAACAAAATCGCCTTTCACGGCAAACCAAGAAAATGTCTCTTTTCTTAAATATTTGTGCAATGGAAAACTTGAAAGAAGTTGATTTCCTTTTTACTTGCGAAGGTTGATCTCCGGATTACCACTTGCAATTCCAAGTAAAATAGAAAATCTGGCACACCCACACAAAGAAATGTTGATGCACGCTTCAGCCCCCCGGGCGCGAAAGGGGCGGACCGGACGGACTCCCACGTCCGCCGACCCCGGTAGCACCCTTGGTGGGAGCGCGTTCCATCACCACTCATGTATTTTGTTTGATGAGTGATGGCTTCGGTAGTTGCCGCCGCCGGGAGGCTTGATTTTGCTGCTCGAGCATTGATGGAGGGTCAAACGTTGTCGGTTTGACTTGAAATTTGGCATGGAGCCCTTTGGAAACATTCTAGAGTCATCCGTAGGCTTTGATCAAAGTTTTGGTGTCTTTATGATGTCGCCGCCGGGAGCGCTTGTTTAGCTGTCGGAGCAGTGAAGTTGGGCCAAACGATGTCGGAATGACCCGAAACCTCAGGTGTACCCCTCTTTTAGCTGTCTTGAAGGATCTCTCAGTTTCTATCTGATTCTGACAAAATCTGATGCTTGAAGTAGCCTTGCCTATTTTTAGCAGGATGCAGCTTCAGGAGGCTTCTCGATGTTGAGGAGACATATTGACTTTTTTTGGTGTCAACAGAAACTCTCCATCGTGGACCTAGGACGCTGATCAACCCTCAGGATATTATCTCATCTGCAGAGGGCCAAAAATATATACTAAACCTACAGTTAACCGAGTCCAACTTAGATAGGGTCAAAGCCAAGTGGTGCCAACTCGCGGAATAAAAGTACAAAATAATAGAACATATACAGATTAGATCATAACAGGGTATATAATCAGGACTTATCATAATTGTATCTGAATAGAAACAAAAGAGAAATTAACATGAATAGGTACCTAGCAAGATATACATAACTAAACAGACGTATGATCAAGTCATATGAGAATACTGGAAACGGAATGCAATGCTTGTACTTAAATCATAGACGGAATCAAGATTTGAAGGAATCCAATCCTACGGTCTTGGGAACGCTCGGGGTCTTCACCGTCTAACTCAGTGTAGTACTAAGGATTCCAAAGTTAGCGGCCTACAAAAGAACCCTTAGCGTTACTTAATTTGGACACTGAATCCCTTAATATAACACATTTGGTTTGGATACAATTTCAAAGAACACAAGGCCCTTTGTGGGTGCACAGTTGCTCAATCCACATCCACATAAATCACAAGTCCATTGGGCATGGTAATGGGTTCAAGGTACCCATCCTTAAGGTCCAACTATCAGGCCAATTAATCTAAACATGCTATGGTTCAACTCTTGGCTCGGGGTACCATCCGGCTGCCAAAGTTTATATAAAATCCAATAGCCCCCCATTCCCCGAATTTCAAATCAAATATATGTAAGGACCATTGGATTCTCGCTTCAAGAGCTTTCCATCGGTATGTGAACCTCCAAAAATGGACGTATGATTAAAAAGATACGGCCATTGAAAGTTGACATAGTATTACATGTATCAGGTGCTCTCGATCGGACCCAACCAGAGGTCATGTGCACTAGAGAGGGGGATCACGCACTAGTAGAGAGTGGATGCACTAGAGTGGGTAAACCTGCGCTCAAGCGGGTAGTCCAGAATTATGTACCTGAATTCTAAACTTCCTAGCTCTCTTCCAAAACCATCCATTGCCTACTCCCATCCTTCAAACAACATTTGATGCATACAATAAGCCTCCAAACATGCTCATAAAATCACCATTTATCCACCATTAAATCAAAAAGAAAACAATCCATTTCTAACATTAAAACATTTACAAAAAAATCCAGTTGAGCAAAGAAATGGGTATCTAACATGATTGAATATATTCAAAGAATCAAAGAGGGATGCATGCATACAATCATATGAGTTTAACTTGCCTTGGATGTTAAAATTAGAATCATGCACCAAAGCAACCTCTCCTAGCAAGTCCAAGCCCTCCAAACTCAAAATCCCCAAAAATAAACCTCTAGAAACAGCCTAACATGAAGAAATGAAATGGAATGAGGGAGAAGAAAATGCATGCACGAATTGTAACATCATCTCACTAATTTGAAGCAAAAGTAAGGGAAAGAATGAGAAATATTTACCAATGAAGAAGATGGAGCACACTTGGTGGAAATGGAGACTTGGAGAAGATGAATAAGAAGATGAGGATGAAGATGCTTTCATCAAAACCTACATGCAGCAACTAATTCAAGAAGATGATAAAGATAGTAGGCAAGGGAAGGAGAAGAAAGTTTCCAGCTGTAGTGAAGAAAGGAACATCATTTGAAATGGGAAAGGAGTTTTTGAGCTGGAATTTCCTTCCTGCAGTGCATGCAAGTCCACTAAGGAGCTGGAATTTTCAAGAGGGGACTTAGGCCGGAAAATGGGTCAAGATGGATCTTGATTCAATGGGCCAAATCATGAAAATCAAAGCCCATGCTATGCTTTATGCAATGCACCAAAAACCCATAAAATACTAAAGACCCACAAAAATCCAAAACACTCCAAATAGTCGTACTCTACCTAGTCAAAGGTCAACCCAACTAAATTCTACCAAATTAAACCCAAATACATACAAAACATCCGTTAAGTTACTAATCTTAATTAATTAACTCTAAATCGAAATTAGGGTGGGTCGGGGTGTTATGTATAGTGTGAAACCAGTTTCAACTCCTATGTGTACTTTTGGTTCTCTTTCACGCTACTCCGGATCTTCATCTTTGTCTAACCCTTCAGATTAAGAGCATGGATGTGACATACACAAAACTCCACTAAACATCAATAATGATACATTCATCACTTTTAATAATATAACTAATGGGCATAGTGATGTACATGTTAAATTGCATAAAAAAATATGACTTGGTGATGCATGCACAACTAAATAGGCGCTTCCGGCTACGACAGTGTCGAAGACATCAAAACTTCGATCAGAGCCTAAGGATGGTTCCAAAATACCTCCAAATGGCTCCATGCCAAATTTCAAGTCAAACCGACAACGTTTGACCCTCCATCAACGCTCGAGCAGCAAAATCAAGCCTCTCGACAACGAGAACCACCAATGCCATCACTCGTCAAACAAAGTACATGAGTGGCTTCAACATGCTTCCCAAGGGCTGCACGTCGAATTTCAGGTCATTCCGACAACGTTTGACCAGACTTCGATGCTCCGAAAGAAAATGGGTAGCATAATAAATGATAAATATGACTCGTTTTAAATGGTATGATATGTCCACAGCCAACAATGATGCTACAGAGAAAAAGGATAGTTTCAAAGGATACAAATGGAAATAGTGACGACAAATATGATTCTTTGATGATTAGGGAGACCGTCCACGGCACACCCACTGCGTTTCAATAGCACTTGTAGGATCTTACACCCCATTGAGCCACCACTTATCCCAAAACCAATTGGTGATAGGAAATAGCACAACAATAGTTTTATGGTGAGGGCGAGGCTCGACCACAATTATAACCGCTTAGAAGCGAGAGTGGACGTTGACCTCAACATTCTCCCTTCTCAATGTTAAAAGGTAAGTTTTCAAATAGAAAATGGGTTCTCTAAAGTGTTGTTTTCTTGAAATTTTCAATACAATCTCCACAGCGCTTGATTTTTATTTTAAAGAGGGCTTTCCATTCAACATTTAGCCAAACATGAAAATCTAGAACTTTGAAAATCTCCAACAAGATACAAGTAATCAAGTTACAGGGTTAATGAATTTTCAATTAATATATTATTAGTGATTGAGGCTTATTTGGCTATATAGCCTACTATGATTGAAGCAAGTGAATAACATGGAATTGATAATGTTGTCCAATGCCTTTGTGAAGAAGCTGTCCATTAATATATATATATATATATATAGAGAGAGAGAGAGAGAGAGAGAGAGGGGGAGGGAGGGAGAGAGAGGGGCTCTACTATAAGCTCAAGCTTAGGATAAAATCTCATAAGCTTTTGCTTGTGGGGCCCACTTTTTTTTTTTTTTTTTTCCTAAATTGCAAATTGAATTAGAAAAGGGGAAGGGGGAAACAACAAAGAGAAAGCAAACAAGAAAGAGGACAAAAGAAAAAAACAAAGCTCACCTATCTCCTGGCTAGAGATAGCTGATTACAAAGAGAAAAGAAAGACTCTAGGGTAGAGCTATAAAAAGAAGAAGACATTTTACCAATAGAGAGAAGCTTTTGCCATGAAGAAGGAGATGACATTGTCAAGAGAAGGCTATATATTGTTGAAAACTGCCAGGTTACTGACCTTCCATAAGCTGAAGATGGCCTCTAAGAAGAGGGCTCCCAAACTTTTTTTGTCTTTTAGGCAAGAGTTGGTTGAAAAGGAACTCCATTTGGCTACTGCAGAGCTAGAAAGATAAGAGATGATGTTACCTTTGTCTTCTAACCATGCACAGAATTCCTTAGCAAAAGGGCAGAGGAAGAATAAGCTGATTGAAGTCTCTTGGTGATTGGCACATAGGTAGCAAGAAGAGGCAGCTGCACTCCAATTGATTGGGCCCAGTCATTGGTTGGAAGTTTGTTATGGAACAATTTCCAGGAAAAGCAAGCTATGGATGGCTTGAGGAGACTGTTCCAAGCAAACTTAGACCAAACTTTTGGAAGACTCTTGGCTCTAATGGAATCCCAGACAGCGGAGAAAGGATGGTGACTAGAGTTGGAACTTGACCAAATCAGCGTGTCAGGGATATTGGAAAGGGAGAAGTCCATTAAAAGATAGGAGGAGGCAATGATCACCTGCTGCGAATAAGAAGAACTTGAGAGCTACTGAGGGTTGTAGAAAAGATCGTGCACAGATTCAGACCAAGGAAAAGAGACTTTAGGCGACCATGCCACTTATCCTGCCAGAAGCTTGTGCTTTTACCATCACCCAGGATCCAGTAGCCGTTGAGGAACAAGAATTGGGCTCTACTATTGATTCCTCCAAACGCAAGAACCATGGAGTAAGGCTCTTGAGTGCCAAGGAGAGAAACCTTTGGCATAGTTGGCTCTGAACCAGGAAGCCCATAGGGGGGAGGAAGATAAAGCAGTTCAACCTAAACGGACTGAGCTTGCCAATGATCAAATCATTTAAGCGACGAATGCCTAGCCGTCCTTCTGATTTAGGGAGACAAACTGTTTTCCAGTTGATAAGACTCCTCTTCAATTGGGACAATCCTCCAGACCAAAGGAAGTTCCTCATCCATTTTTCCATAAATCTGTAAATCGAACTCGGAATGGGATTACCATTGCAGTGTGAATTGGAAGACTCAAAAACACGTGCTTAACCAAATGGGCCAAACACATGATATCCCCTAAATTGCACATGTCCATGAACTTTCACTCAGATCCGAATTTACTAGACCATTGGATCGACTATGAATCGATCCAAATGAATTGTTGACCATTAAGATTTTGTGCCCATATGGAGATGATAGAAATTAAGGTTGGGGCTGATTTTTTCAGAGAAGAGGATCCCAGTGAGTCCTTAAAATGCACACATCCCCAACCCCATGTGGGTCTTCAAGTGGGCCCCACCATACACTTGAGCTTAGAAGAGCATAAGCGCGAGCTTAGGATAAAATTCCGTAAGCTCACATTTGTGGGTCCCACCTTGGACCAAACACATGAGCCCCCAAGCCAAGAGAAATTGTGAGGGTACAATTAAACAGATTTATACATTAACAATGTCGATTTATACTTTGATCATCTTAGTCATAATGCTAAATGAATATACGGCTGGTGCATTTAGGTCCCTTGAGAGATTTATAAGATAATCAAATGAAGGAAAATATTTCTTTTTTCATTTATACAAAGCACTCATTATTCAATTACCGACCATGCATATAGGGTACTAATTCATCCCTAGAAGATCGTTAGACTCAATTGCAACCTTAGGTTGGATTTCCAAAGTTTCTCCATCATCATCTATTGGGAAACCTGCTTCATCCCAACAACTCTAAGGGCCAGAGTTGAACCTTGGATGTGGGGCCCACTTATATTCATGTAAATGGAGACGTAGGTTGACAGGTGTTGTTATAAATTAGCCGGCAATGGCTCATCAATTAGAAGATGAATTACGCTACATGGCACAATCTAATAATTACAACCATCTGATTAATGGTCCAAAGTCTAACAATTTCATATGTGCATTGATTGCCCGGTATAAATTGGGGTCTTTATCAGATAGTTACCATCATATGATCAAACGAGTATTCCGGCTAATTTCCTAATCTTGTAAGATCATGAACAATACGAGCTCCTTTTCTAGTCTAAGATACCTTCTAATTTCCCTTGTTCACGTGCTCCGAATTAAAGAGCATGGAGCGTGAGTGATGCATTTAAGAACCATGATTTCCTCCCCTGAGGAACCTTTTTTCATTTTTCTCAACAGGTACTTAGGGATGTCCCCAAAAAATGGGTTCCTCGGAATCCAAAAAAATTAAAAGAAAATTTTAACCTTCCCTCTTACCCCGCACTCTCATGCAATGCTTTTGGAAGGAATCATAAAAACTGTGGCGGTTTTTTTTTTTTTTTTTTTTGAAGTTTTCATGGTAGGAATGTGTACACACCAAAGGCGAAAATTCTTCGACCCAAGAAAAGAATTAAGATTTTCTATGCCTTTTTATGTGAAAACGCGGAACAATATAGTACTGTCCACCGCTATGCTATACTCAATGCAAGCTGACAAGTACCAATATCCATAATGTTGATTAAGGATTAGTTTTGGATTACCAAATACCAGTTACCAAATACCAATTGTTTACTTTTCCATTTTACTTGAAATCCCAAACTGATAGGGAAATTTAGAGAAAATGATTTCATTTTGATGTTTTTGGTTGAGTATATTGCTGCTTTACCGGGTCGGTATGGATGGTTTGGGCTCCTCCGAAAGATAAGGATTTGATGGTTTTATGAATTGGCATGGGTCATCCCTCTAATAAGTTCATTTTGTTCCTTACTGGCCAAGTTTCATGGTGTACTTTGGATATTTGATGATGATTAGATTTTAGTTGGATTTACTTTATTGAGATATTTGACTTCTTTTTACGAGGGATATTACATTTTATGTGGCATGGACAACTTTTATGATTGATTTTAGTTTATTGGTGACTCATTATTTTTTATTGTTTCATGATGAATGTGAGATTATTTGTTGTTTATCAATGCTTATGCTTGTGCAATGTTGAAAATGTAGATTTCAACAAGAAAATATTGTATAGGAATTTTTTCTTATTTTTTAAATTATTTCTTAATTGATAAGAAAATCTATTTCCCAACGCACTCTCTGCATCACAAAAAGTAAATTTCCTACCCTTATTGGAGACATTTCTCGACGCGTCAACACGTCGGAATATGTATTACCGACGTTGTGTATGCGTTGTCAAATATGTATTCTGACGCTAGTATGTGTGTTAGCAAATGTATAACCGACGTTATTATGCGTCGACAGTTAGGTAAATCTAATTTCCAACGCACTCTCTGCGTCGCCAAAAGTAATTTTCCTGTGTCATTGAAAACATTTCCTGACGCTTCAACACGTTGAGATATGTATTACTGGCATTGTGTATGTGTCGTCAAATATGTATTCCGACGCTAGTATGTGCGTTGGCAAATGTATAACCGATGTTATTATGCGTCTACAGTTAAGTAAATCTATTTCCCAACGCACTCTTTGCGTCGCCAAAAGTAATTTTCCTATGTCGTTGAAGACATTTCCCAACGCTTCAACATGTCGGGATATGTATTACCGGCATTGTGTATGCGTCGTCAAATATGTATTCCGACGCTAATATGTGCATTGGCAAATGTATAACAGATGTTATTATGCGTCTGCAGTTAGGCAAATCTATTTCCCGACGCATCCTCTGCGTCGCTAACAGTAATTTTCCTGCGTCGTTGAAGACATTTCCCGACGCTTCAACACGTCGGGATATGTATTACCGGCATTGTGTACGCGTCGTCAAATATGTATTCCGACACTAGTGTGTGCGTTGGCAAATGTATAACCGACGTTGTTATGCGTTGGCAGTGAAGTGAGGTTGACCATTAAGTTCGAATTTTTTGCCAAAGCAGTTGACATTGCCGACGTTTGGGACGACGCACCATTGTGTCGGTGAATGGCCCTTTTTAGCCGATGCTGAACATTATTACGTCGGGTTTGGTTTTCCAGGCATTAGGTTGCCGACACATTGTACTACGTTGGTAAAGCCTGTCCCGACGCAATTCTGATTTTTCAAGACGTGGTGAATGCATTGGCAAAAATGTATTTTGTTGTAGTGCCTAGACCGAGTGAGTGAGAGAGAGCAGAGAGAGTCCGACAGATCGAGCGAGAGAGAGCGCAGAGAGATCAAGCGAGAGATCGATTGAGCGGAGAGAGAGAGAGAGAGAGAGAGAGAGAGAGGGACAAAGGAGAAAAGAGGGATGTTGGTGGCGGGAGGGGGAAAAAGAGTGGTGGGAAAATTTAAGGGCTTTACCGACGTTTTCTGAAAACGTCGGTAAAAGTAGGGTTTTCCTGACGTTTCTACTTCGTCGGTAAAAGTTTCTCACTTTCTACTTTTCCTATAAAATAACTAATTGTAAAATTCATCTTTTACCGACATTTCTAAGTCGTCGGTAAAAGTCTCTCATTTTCTACTTTTTCTAGAAAATAAGCTAATTCCAAATTTGATCTTTTACCGACGTTTTCTAGAAAATGTCTTTGAATGTGATTTTTGTGATTTTACTTTTAGAAAAGGGTAGGAACCCAAACAAGACATTTTTGGAAACGTCGGTAAAAAACCAAATGGGTTTTTGTGATTTTACTTTTTGAATGTGTAATTGGGATCAATGTCTTGTTTGGGTTCCTTCCCTTTTAGTTAATTTTTGCCATTTCTTGTTTCCATTTGGTGGGATGATATGCAATGAGATGGATTACATGCTTCTTGGCCTGTTGGATCTTCAGATTAATCATTGTATCTGTAAATAGTGAAAGAAAGTGAAGGTTTGATACCAACCCTCTATTTAAGCCTTAACACAGGCTAAGGTCCCTTCTCAGATTATTATATGCAATCAACAAGAAAATTAGCTAATTAATCACTACACAAAGAGAGGCACAGAGATTTACGTGGAAAACCCTTCTCGGGAAAAAACCACGGGTGGCAAATGCCACAGAAAGCAATGGACTATGAGTATGAAGATTACAGAGAACTCACAAGACCTGACACAGTTGTAACTCAACCTAAAGGACTGTGAAGAACTCGCCGACGACCCGCCGTTCACCTTCCACGTGCTTGCTTGAAACCCTCCTTGAATGCCCCTTCAAGAAGATTAATTGAAGAAGAATAAAAACAGAACTTCAACGCAGACAGCCTTGCAAAACTTGAGAGAAGAATAATTCTTGATCTGTATCTGGGAATAGCTCTCTAGTCTCTTTTTATAGAGGATGCAAGGTGTATTTGATTCGTGCATGAGACTCATAGAAAGAAGGAAGAACTTCTAAAAGAAGTAGAAAACTTCAGCTTGAAGAGTCCTAAAAAGTTCAGGACACGACACCTCGCTATAGTGAGCAGGGACCTCGCTATAGCGAGGTCCGTCACTGGATAAGCCAGAATAGTGTCTCGCTATAGCGACACCAGGTTCTGGAAACAGTCAGCACAAAACGCAATACAGCCCAGTAGAACTCTGCAGGGGATCTTCCAGTCCACGAAGGAGTCTTTAGACTTTGATCACACGAATCCAACAAGAGTCTTTGACCACAAAATAGTTCCTTCACAGTCCTGATCTAAAAGAAATAAAAAATTACAACTCAAGTAGGACTGAAAGAAAGAGTTTTGTTTACACTACAAGAAATTGACAACCTAAAAATCTAACAATCTCCCCCTTTGACAATTTGTGAACAAAACTCCTAAAACAAAAACGAAACTGTTGATCTTCACCAGGAAGCCTATCATAACCTGCACAGAAAAACCAATCTTGGCAAAGATCCATAATCTCATAGAAATGATAGTAATTCTAAGCAAATGAAATTTAAAGTTCTAGTTCAAAGTTCAAGAGTAAAGTGCTAAGGATAACAAAAGTTAGTCAGTTCAGCCTAACTCCCCCTGACTGAGATCAACTAAAACTACTCTCCCTTTTTGTCACATAATTGACAAAGCAGGCAAAAAGAAATGGGCGGTGAAACACATATTAACCGATAGATAAGTAATCAACAAAAAGAAGGACCACAGCATGAGAATCAAAGACAGTAAGGAGAGCGAAGATGTGACACCATCATGGCTGACGATGATGAGAGAACATGTTAGTAATGAGATGCTTGAGATCAGCAATTTCAGTTCGAAGATTAGCAAACCCAGCATCCATTTTCTCCTCTAGATGTTCAATTTGAAGTGACTGATCATAGACTGCATGTTCAACAGCCAGGAGGCGATGGTCAATGGAGGTGTCATCATCTTCATCAATGTCTGCATGACGAGCGGGCTCCCCCTGAATCCGATTTTGCCCATGAGATTCAGACATGCTTCTGGTTCGGCCATCAATCTTTTGTCTCTTTGTGACTGGAACTTCATGAGAGTAAACTGGACAACCTGCCTGTATCAACATTTTACAGATCATTGCCCCGAAAGGCAGGGACAACTTTCTTACTTCAGTATAAATGTGCAACATAGAATTCAATATCGTTTGTGCAACATCAACTGATGTACCGGTGCCCAAGTAGTAGAGTAGAGCAGCTTGAGGAAACTGAAGATCCGAGGAATGACCACGAGGCTCTAGATTACTGCAGATAAAAGTATTCAGGAGGCGATAATATGTCTTAAGTCCTGCGATCTTCAGCACAGAGGAGTGCCATTCAGTTGGCTCACGACATATAACTGCCGCCACATCACTTTTTTGGAGTTCAACAGCATCCGGATTAGGGAAAGGATATGATGGATGAGCCGGTCGTCGGACATCTAGCAGCGATGCGATCGAATCTGTAGTCACAGTCACGGTCGTCCCTCTAACATAGGATTGGAATTTAGCTGCAGTGACCTCTGTCATATTGGAGTAGAATTCATGAACCCAATCTTCAAAGCATTCATTCTCCAAATTCATCAACACCATGAGGCGGTTTGCACGAAGCCAATTTAGAAAAGGGGTGAGAACCAATTCCTGAGTCACAACAATTCGTTCAAAAATGATGGTCCTATCTTTGAAATCAGAGACAAAGCGGGCTGTAGCATCGGCATTTTGAAATCGTTCGTCATCAAATGTAGAGGAAGAAGCAGCGGTACACTTGCCTTTCTTAGCTTTTGGAGCCATACTGCACTAGAGGAGAGCATAAAAAACAATCCTTTAGGATGGTTTATGAAAATATGTCATTCAAACAATCTGTCAAACACCTGGAGTGCTTGATTTTTCACAACTTTGAAAAAGCTTCTAGAGAGCTCACAAAGTGTCCCAATGATACAAGGTGAATCAAGTGACAAGAGATAGACAAGAAGATCCCAACACATCATACAAGAGAGTGTGTATTATCACCATCACTACATAAGATCAAATCCAAATCCAAGCTTCCAAACACTACTCCAACCCATCTTCCACATGCCCAAACAAGAATCATTTGGAACTATTTACCACAACAATAGTGCAAAGAAGATGCCACAATTCCTTTTAATCACATTGGGAAACCATATCCAAACATCCCACAACCAATCCACAAAAACAAATCAACGAGAGAGATGAAATCGTGTGAAAAGGAGAGAGGAGAGGAGAATACCTGATAATGAGATGTAAAAGACGTTGGATTATGGTGATGATAGAATGTGAGAAACAATTGGAATATGTGAAAAAGAAGTTGCCCTGGACCGTTTCCACGAGAGGAGAGAAAACGATTAGAAGAGGAATGAAATGAAAGAAAGGCAATGAGCGTTGGTTTTAAAAACCACTGAGCTCGCTATAGCGAGGGTGTGTTCTGACTTGGGCGTGGGCCAATTTCGCTGGAGTGAAGCAGGGGTTGGGGTCTAGTGAGAAAAGACACTGGAAACCTGAAAGTAAACATGGTCAGTGCAAACCTTGCTGGAAGATCCTCCTTTCCACATTTTTTTTTGAATAACCAAATGCTAAAAAATGTGTATTCCATCTATCAAAATATGCATGAATCAATGTGAAATTATATGTATCAACCAAAATCGTGTAGTTGTGTGTAAGAAATGTATTACTCCCCCATAATCAAGACCAGGTTTGTAAAACTGAATAATGTCCAACTAGGGAGCAAACCTAGAAAATTATCGTATCAGTGTGAAGGCTAACATCGTATTGGCATTTTGTCCCCCTTTTTTTTTATAATAAAAGAACTTCTCAGCATATGGGAATGCACAAGTTCAAGTAGAACTTCTCGGCATATGAGAATGCACAAGTTCAAGTGCTCATTTTTAGTAGAGATTTCTGAACCCTATTGGAGACAGTTCTAGTGCGTCGGTCTACAGAAATTGCTATTCACAATTATCAGTAGAGACATAGCCAAGAGAGAAGCCGAACAAAACCTGATCAAAATCAAAGGAGAGCAACCATTGTGCACAGAAAGGATAATGGTGAACACAACTAAACACAACTAAATCACATGCAAAATAATCATAGATGGGTGTGAAAATGTGCATGTGTAAATAAAATAAAATCTAGGAAAGACTAAGAAAAGGAGGAAATACCCAGAGATTTGCGAAGGGACTCAAAACGAGTGGGTTCCAGAGGTTTGGTAAAAATATCAGCCAATTGATGTTCAGTAGGAATTTTATCAAGGGTAATGATCTCCTCAACCAATTCACGGATAAAATGATGCCGAATATCAATGTGTTTGGTTCTGGAATGCTCGACTGGGTTCTTTGAAATATCAATGGCACTTTGATTGTCGCAGTAAACGGTCATTGTATCTTGATCAATGCCATAATCGACCAACATTTGTTTCATCCATGGAAGTTGAGTGCAACAGCTTCCAGCAGCGATATATTCTGCTTCGGCAGTAGACAAAGAAGTTGAGATTTGTTTCTTGCTATGCCAAGCAACCAAGTTATTTCCAAAGAAAAAACACCCTCCAGTAGTACTTTTTTCGATCATCCGTACAGCCAGCCCAATCTGAATCGGAATACCCAACCAGGGTGGTATTGGTGTCTTTGCTTAGCCAAATACCAAAGTCAACAGACCCACTCACGTATTTCATGATTCTTTTTACAGAATGGAGATGAGAATCTTTAGGTTTAGATTGATACCTGGCACAGACCCCGACACTGTATGCAATATCTGGTCTACTGGCAGTAAGATATAGAAGGCTCCCAATCATGCTGCGATACAATGTTTCATTCACATCTTTTCCATTCAGATCCAAACTCAGTTTAACAGTGTGACTCATTGGAGTTTTGGAATGTTTAGCAGAAGTCATCCCAAATTTTTCCAGCAACTTTCGAGCATACTTTGTTTGAGAGAGAAAAATTCCATCCGCACACTGTTTAATTTGTAGCCATAAGAAAAAGGTGAGTTCACCAACCATACTCATTTCAAATTCAGAAGACATACTCATGGAAAACTGATCAACCAACTTTGATGAAGTAGATCCAAAGACAATATCATCAACATAAATTTGTGAAATTAGGATGTGATGATTATCTGCTTTGATGAACAGAGTCTTGTTGACGCTTCCGCGTTTGAAACCGTTATCCAGCAAAAAGATTGTAAGTCGCTCATACCAAGCACGAGGAGCTTGTTTCAACCCATAGAGAGCCTTTTTCAGTTTAAACACATGATCCGTATAGTGAGGGTCTTGAAAACCTTTTGGCTGTTCTACATACACTTCCTCATTGAGATACCCATTCAAAAAGGCACTCTTGACATCCATTTGGTATAGCTTTATATTCAGAAAACATGCAATGGCTAACAACAACCGTATGGATTCCAATCTAGCAACCGGAGCAAACGTTTCATCGAAATCAATTCCTTCAATTTGTGTGTACCCCTGTGCTACCAGCCGAGCCTTGTTCCGAATGACCTGCCCCAATTCATCGATTTTATTTTTATAAATCCACTTGGTGCCGATGACATTTGTGTGACCTGGTCTGGGAACTAATTCCCAGACTGAATTCCTCTCAAACTGTTCTAATTCCTCATCCATGGTATTGATCCAACAATCATCAAGCAAAGCTTCTTATATGTTCTTTGGTTCAATAGAGGAAATATAACAGAAATTACTTACCTCGTCGCGTACCTATTGTCTTGTTTTCATGGGTTCCATAGCATCGCCAAGAACTTGTGAAATTGGATGGCTTTTCATTACCTTAGGTACTGGACGTGAGGTTTTAGAGGTGATGAACCCGAAAGGAATCTTCCGTCCTCTCCTTCCACACCCCGGGGGCTGACCTGGGTCTCGGCGGAGGAGGGAAGATCTCGGGCATCAACATTTTTTGTACGGGTATGCCAGATTTACTTTCTACTTGGAATTTGGAATGGTGATAATCCGGAGATTCACCTTCATAAGTGGAAAGGAAATCAATCCTTTTTTTCTAACTTTTCAAATTGCATAAATATTAAGAAAAGAGACAAATTTGTTTTTTGAGAATGCCGTAGGAGGTGTTTTTGTTTGTTTGCCGTAAAAGGCGATTTTGCCGTGAAAGGCGATTTTACAAAACTCACCAAATGTGAAAGACAAGAATTGTGATTTCTTTTTGTCTCTTTAGGAAATACAAACTACAATAGAAAAGTAAGAAAAGGGATCTAACTTCTCAGGAGATTGTGGGGACACGTTGAGATCGACGGTCGCAAGTCATGTATGGGCTTCGCCATCGTCCTTCAAATGAGAACATGTGATGCTTTGATTCTTTGGCTTGGCTCCTAACCTCGGTTTTTTAAAGGACAAGGACCAAGAGGAGGTCCTATATCCAATGAAAAATCAAGTAAACGGGCTGAAAAGCCGCGTTTAGGCCATGTTAGAGAAGGAGGTGACCTTGGGGGGGGGGGGGGGGGGGGGGGGGGTGGCCCGCCAAGGGACGTTGATCACCTTGTGGTGCTTCCGGGAGCAAAATAGCAGGACTTCGTCTCTCTCTTGGATTTTCTGGATTTTCAGAGCTTGCACTTGGGATCTATATTCATCATGCATTCTTCTTGGAATGGACCTTCTTTTATAGGCTTTTGGTAGCCATGAGGTGTTTATTGGCATTGATGGCAATGATGAAAGAATTGATGAAGAGTTACAAGTTGATTTTGTAGCTCCTTTTTCATGGCTTGTGATTGGCCGATGAAGGTAGTGGGCATTTAGTTCCCTTTAAGCTTCATGATGATGGGAGTTTCATGGGTTTAATGCCATGATTGCTTGGATATGTAACTCCCAAATGCTTGAATCTGATTGGGCCATCAAAAATAATGAGTTAATGACCGCATTAAGTTGTCATAAACGGGTCAATTAACGTCATTAAGTGGTCGCCCAGGCATGTGAAGAGTCGCGGGCCGCGCTGCGCCTTTTGAGATTCTTCTTGCGATCATCACAGGTGGATCCACACATTGTTTGATGTCGGATTGCAGTGCAATCTCAGACATTGATTGATGTTGGTGGGTCAGTGACATCTGTCTTGTCGATTTCACGATCGGTCGGACAGAAAGTGCACTTTCTTGGTCAGCCGGTTGGCGATCTTAGAGCGATCGGTGATGATTTCATGCTTTTGATGGCGGATCCGAGATGTCGACGAAGATCAGTCGTTTTCAAGCATCAAGCATTGGATTTTTAGAAAATCACAGAGGCAGGAATACTCGAAACGCGAAAAGGATCAAAAAACGATCAATTTGGTGCAAAATCCGGCGACCCGGATTTGCAGGGTCGCCGGGCGACCATGCACCCAGGGTCGCCGGCGACCTTAGGGTTTTTTGCCCTTTGGTCGCCGAGCTTCGTTTTCGGCCGATTTTGCATCTTTTTCGTTCCTTTTTTCTTCTGTATTTTTCTTGACATTTTTCCGCAATTATTGACTTCATTTTTTTGGAGAAAACTTGACGAGAACCTGCGCGAAATCGGAGCACAAAGTTTCCCATTTTTTGGGAAAGCCGAAGACTTTGTAGCCGATTTTCCGTCGAGAGTCGAAACTAGGTCAAACGATGTCGGAATGACCTAAAAATTGAGGTGAAGCTTCTTGAGCAGTGGATAGGACCAACCATGAGCTTTTATTTGAGTTTTGAAGCCGTTTGGGGTCCCATCAATGCTTCACTTGATTTTGCTGTGGGGAAAATGCCGAGCTTTGATATGTGGTCAAACGATGTCCGATTGACCTGAAATTTGATATGGAGCCTATTGGAGTCATTTCGAGACGTTCCTTCAGCTCCGTTTGGGATGTCATGGTCCCAGGATGCTCTGCCGCCGGTAGGCTTGATTTTCTCTCGGAGTATCGAAACCTGGTCAAACGTTGTCGGAATGACCTGAAATTCGACGTGCAGCCTTTTAGAAGCATGTTGAAGCCACTGATGTACTTTGTTTCATGAGTGATGACTTCGGTGGTTCCCGCCGCCGGGAGGCTTGATTTTGCTGCTCGAGCGTTGATGGATGGTCAAACGTTGTCGATTTGACTTGAAATTTGGCATGGAGCCCTTATGAGACATTTTGGATTCATCCGTAGGCTCTGATCAAAGTTTTGGCATCTTTGATGATGTCGCCACCGGGAACGCTTGTTTAGCTGTCGGAGCAGTGAAGTTGGTCCAAACGATGTCGGAATGGCCCAAAACCTCAGGTGTACCCCTCTTTTAGCTGTCTTGAAGAATCTTTTAGTTTTTGTCTGATTCTGAAAAGATCTGATGTTTGAATTAGCCTTCCCTGTTTTGTAGCAGGATGCAGCTTCAGGAGGCTTCTTGATGTTGAAGAGACATAGTGACTTTTTTGGTGTCAACAAATGCCCCCTCGAGGTACAGTGACGAGTACCTTTTTGGAGTCGATGTGCCTCGAAGAGAAACTTGGAGGAGAAATTCCAACTTAACCAAGAGTCTTGTGCTTTCTCTCTGTTTTTTTTTTTTTTTTGAATAGCCTTCTGAGTTTCCGGGGGAATTTTATGGTAGTGAGAGGGATCACGTACCATCACGTACCTAACAAGCTGTATGTGGCAAGTTAGGGGGTCGGGGTTTGATTTTTGATTTTGACCTTGTGACCCAACAAGCTGTGTGTGGTAGGTTGGGGGGTCAGATTTGGGTTTTCGGTTTCGGTTTGGTTTGGATTTTGATTTTGGTTTTGGTCTTGTGACCTACCAAGCTGTATGTGGCGAGCTATGGGACCGGAATTTGGTTTTGTGAAATGTCAATTTCAAGATTTTGGCTCAATTTGGTTCATGAGGTTGGATGGTTTGGTTTTTGGAAACTCATGAGACTTTCTTTTCTCTTTTTTTGAATGGTCCCATCAAGTCAAAAGAGGCATGGGACTTTTTTTGCTCTTTTTCTTTCTTTTTTTTTTTTTTGTTCTTGGTAAGAGGAATATTTTGACTAAAAGCCACTCTTAGTGCCTAGGTGGTCAAACCTGGCTCATATGGGCTAACCCTTAGGCTTTAGAGATGGCCTAGATCTCATATGGTGTCATTTTTGTAAAGAATATCTAAAAATATCTCTTTTGTGTAGAGAATATCTAAAAATATCTTTACTTGGAGAGAATTTCTCAAGTTTTCTTTTTGCGGAAAGATTCTCTCAAAATATCTTTCTTTTTTGGAAAGTAGCTAAATTTTAGCACTTACCTCCTTTCTTTCTCCTTGTTTCCTCTTTTGGCTTGCTCTCTTCTATAAAAGCAAGAGGGTTGGTGCTTTTGCTCCATTGCTTTCTTTTTGCAAGAAATCTTCAAGAGTGCTCTCCAAGATAAGAAGTGCTTTCTCTTCTTCAAGGATCTCCAAGCTTTTCTTCTTCTTCTCCATCAATGGTTTCAAGTAAGTTTTCTTCCTCCACAAGAATTTCTATTGTAGAAGTAGCTTCTTCATCATTTTTTTTTCTTCTCTTCTTCTTTTTCTTTTCTTTTCTTTTTTTTCCAAGCACGTTTTCCCTTTTTTTTTCGTGCTTCTTCTTCTTTTTTTTTTCTTTGTTTTTTTTTCCTTCTTTTCACGGTTTTCTTTTTTTTATTTTTATCGTGTACTCTTTTTTTTTTCTGTTTTCTGTTTTTTTTTTTTTAGGCCGTACGGACCTGGCCGTATTGCCACGTGGCAGTGGGCCACGGCCTGTGGGCCAAAAAAAATTTTTTTTTTTTTTGGCATGCTGAGATTTTTTTTCTTTGTTTGCTCACCATGATAATGAGGCTATGCAATTTCAATAGGTATGCAATTTTTTTTTTATGCATCAAGATAGAAGGCTAGAGTTTCTAGGTCAAGCCAACATGATTTTTGACGTGGACAAAGTTTGATTGGTTTTGACCAAATTGGGTTGGAATTGGTCAAACTTTGGTCAAGGTTTTCCTAGCATCTAATGCATGATGATATATATATATATATATATATATATATTTATTTTTATGCATGATTTTGTAAATGGATTTGGAAGTATGATGATGCATACCTGAAAATCTTTTGCAAGTATTGGGATTTTGAGCTCGCAGCGATGTTGAGCTCTTTCTTGGTCTTACTAGATTTTGAGGAAGTTTGCAATTTTTTGGATTCTGAAGCTCGCAGCAATGTTGAGCTCTTTTCCAGATTTTGCGAAAGTTTGATGAGATTGGCTTGTCCTCGCAGCGATGTTGAGTTCGAACCTTCTTTGAGAATTCTCCACTGACTATGAGCTCGCAGCGATGTTGAGCTCATCTTCAGGCTTCCTGTCTTTCTTAGAGTATTTTCCTTTTCTTTGGAATTGCCCCGGAACCATGTCAAAATTTTGTTAGGATTTTTGTAGCAGAATTCTGTCATTTTGGTGTTGATTGATCTTTTCTCTTCCATCTTTTGCAGGTAGTTCTTCTAGAACGAACAAGGGTAAAGGTCCTGTTTCTGACGCACCTCGTCGGTCTACTAGATCTTCTAATGCGGCCGTTCAGCAGGCTTGGGAGAAGGTCCAGTTTGTGGAGAAGAACTTGGAAGAATGCGATTCCCTCAATCGTGATGAGATGAGACAGCGATTGATCGCTCTCAAGGATGAGGAGTTCTATAAGATCATGGTAAGCAGCCGTCCCTGGGTTACAGACGATCAGAGCGTTGTGCTCAAGCCTACCTTCTTCTTCGGTGATGCAGTCCCTGACGACTTGACATACCAAAGGAGATGTTTTCAGTTCTCTTACACAGCAGATGGTGAGGAGAGAACTATTTCTACCCGGTCGTCTTTTGATCGGACCATCTAGATCCTGAGCCTTTCTCCCACGTGCCATAAGAGGGAAGATCCTCCGAGCTGGGTGAAGAGGACCAGTGTGATTAAGACCGGGATTTTTGTTGGCGGCCCTTCCGGTTTTGCAGAGAAGCCACCTGTCCGTATGGACATGTTGATGCCAGCCAGTGGCTACCAAGGTTCTGATCATCCATCGGTTGATTTGAGACCGGTGGGCCTTGGCGTTTTTCGGGGTGACGGCAGCAATTGGGTGAAGCCTTTTCGACTTCGTGGCCGTTTCAGTGCTGACTCGAGCTGGGAGTCATGGACTGATCACACCCTAAGGATTCGCGAGGCCGTTCTTCGGGAGGCCGAGATTTTTGATGCGGTTCGCGCTTTTCGGCAAACCGTCATTTTCTCCGATGAGGCTTTCATGGCCATCCTGGAGTCATTCCTTCCACAAACCAACACCTTCATTGTGACGAATGGTGAGATTGGTTTTTCTTTCAAGTAGTTGAGCGCCATCACCAGGTTGCCTATCCTCGGCAAACTCTATGAGGAGTGTATGCCTATTGACAGCGTCCTTGAGGAGCAACCTGAGGAGTTTAGGCTTGTGTACTTTCAGCTCGTCGTCTTCTATGATTTTTTTGAAGGAGAAGGAGGGCTCGAAAGTTAGATGCAGCAGTTGGAGAAGTTTCAGCTCCAACTTTTTTTACAGCGGGGATTCTTCTGATGGCATGGCCCAGGATGCTAGGGATAAAGCATCAAGTTTGAAGAAGATCGCTGATATGAGAGAAGATTTAAAGAAGTTCTTCGCAAGCATGGATGCCATTTGTCCTGACATTGCGTTGCGGAGAGATCTCGCTGTTTACCTCACTTACTGGCTGGGTGAGGCTGTTTTTGCTAGAGGAGATGGGATGCACATCAGGCCGCACTGTATTTTTCTGGCTTGTTAGATGGCGTTTGGAGAGCGGCTGGCTTTGGTACCTGCTCTTTACTCCTATTTGTGTACCGAACTGTAGGCTGCTGCTTTCCTAGTTCGGCTTGGGCTTCCCATGAACAGGGTATTTTCTGCCCACATCTTCTATTCGTGGTATGTATAGCACTATCCTAGCTTCCATCGTTTGGGAGTTGCACATGACGAAGATCCCTTTATGATTCATTTGGCTAGAGGGACAGCCGTTCCCGAATCACTTTTGTCTGCCCGTTTAAGGATCCGACGATTTAGGGACGTCGAGATTGGGCAGTCTTCGGTGAGCTTTCTCCGGGTTTGCGGAAGAAGGCTTTTGACTTTGGTGTCTCCCGTGATTCGACCAAGGCAGGGTCGGGAAGACACTATGCTTTGACAGACGCGGAGAAGAGATGGCTCTTCAACATACGGGTTGGTACGATGGTGTACCGCAGACATCTTTTCGTTGATATCCAATCGTATGTCCTTTCATGTTTTGCATTGCAGCTTGGCTTCTCTCAAGGCGTTGTTGGAGCACCGTCGAGCATGGTGAAGCGTTTTGGAGGTCTGCAGGATGGGAGAAATGCATGGGCTTTTTATAGCGCCGAGGACACTACCGCCATGATTTCTTATCCTGAGCTGCCCACCTTCAGGACTTCTGGCTTCACGAAGTGGTTCGTGGAGAGCTTTTCAGTGTACCGGGGGCTTTCCAAGAAAGAGCTTGATGTCAAGCAGTCTCCTGGGAAGGGTCTTGGCAAATCAGATGGTGTCCGCCGGGAGGAAGTTTTGGCCCTCCTTTCTGGATAGAAGTAAAAGATAGGCTTTCTGTAAGGTCTGCAACCTTACTGGGTCGGTTGGGCCCAATAGTAGGCCCATTGACCCATTTATTTAGCTATTATTATAATTAATTGTATTTTAGATATTTAAGTGGGTTTAGAGCATGAGCGAGTTTCTTTTAGCATTAGAATAGTATCTACGAAGTTTCGTGCGATTCCGAGTTCGTTTGTTGATAGCAGGGGGGTAGTTTGCAAATTAGGGAAAATTGAGTGTTTTCCGAAATATTCCAAATGCCATGATTTATGGGTTCGTTGGAAAGGTTTCGTCGCGCTGATCATTTTTGTCTCTTGACTCATCATGATCCGACAACTGGAAACCCTTCAAGTGGTCCATTTTTTCACCGGACCCGCTTAAAAGGCAACTTAGGTCTTTTTCCTCCCTATCTTCTTCTTAACCTAATCTCTCTCTTTATTCTCTGCAATTGAACGAAAGAAACTGCAGCCCCATTCTTCTTCTTCTTCTTCTTCCTTTCTCAAGCTAGATCTCTAGCCTAGAGAGATCAACTCGAAGATCCGATCCGCTAGTTCTCATTCTCTCGATCTCCTCTTGCTTCCGGTATCAGTTTGGTAAGCATTCTCATACTTTCATCTTTTCATTCGTATTCTCTTTGGTTAGATTTAGGTCTGATCTTAATTCTTTTTCTTCCTATCTTCTTCTTGGCTTCCTAGATTTCGTTTTATCGGGTTAGATCGTGGATTTTGGGGTAGAAAGGCTTCTCCTCGAGTTTTGCCCAAATTCTATCATATTCTTGGTTGAGGCAAGTAGATTTGCATTGTATTTTTAAGCATGTATGTTTGTTTCTATTTGATTGGCTATGATTCCTTGTTAGAATTCCTTAATTCCAAGCCTCTTATGATTTAGGGATTATTATTGTTCATTATTGGTTTAGGTTGATTAAATGTAAATTGGAAATGGTAGTTATTTGATTCAATTAATGGAGTGGAATGGAATGTGGATGGATTGGATTGTGGGGAGAGCAGGTGGCTCATTTTATGCAGGTTAGCCATGGATTGGCCGGAGGAAAAAGGGCCAGAAAAAACCAGTTTTCGGCCATTTTCGGGGTTCAGGTTGCAGTTCCGATCGATCGGACCTGTAGTCCGATCGATCGGCACTGTTACTTAACTGTGGCTGATTTCAGACCGATCGATCGGACCTTTTGTCCGATCGATCGGACTGCCTTTTTTTGACAGCACAGGCGAACTTCGGAAATGTATAACTTTTAATCCGACCATTGGAATTATACATATAATATACTATTGGAAAGCTCTCGAGATGTAGAATCCAATGGTTCTAGTTTCATCACGATCGGAGGTCTGGAAGTGATGTAAATGTTCAAATTATTACTTCAGCTCATATTTTATTATAAATGAGACTAATAACTTAGGTTTGGGCCTTAGATGTTGGAAACCATGCACCCACACTCATTTGACCATTAATGGGGTTAAAATCGTAGCACGTGGCTTGGTGTGTTTCGATGGGTTGTCTAGGTATCCGTGTATTGCACATGAATTAACCGAATGCGTATGAAATTGTTTCATTAGATGCTTAACATGATTGTACACCAAGGGATTTCCCTAGAAGCATCGTTGATCCATTTCCACACGTACTCCGCTAGAACATGTGGAATACAAGGATGACACCACTTGCCTAGGTTGGATTGTAATTCCCCTTTGACTTGTGAATTCTATCCGTTGATATTATTCTTTGTATACTCTCTTGACATAAAATACTTAACTAATTATGAAACATAAATTCTTATAGAATTTAGGCTTGGACCTGACTTAGAATGTATCGTAGGAACCTTGTCTTGTATTGATGAACATGACTGGCTAGCAATGAAAGGGATTATTACGGGGTTTGCTTGTATGGTATTGTTTTGAATGAGATAATCCCTATGATCGTGTCTTGTATATTGAACTAGCCAGACTTGCTTGTCTTGTTTGTCCTTGTGTCAAAACCACTTTATTATTGTTTGCATATCATGGCCATCTGCAGTTTGGGGTTTACTGACGAATCGGTTACTCGGTTGTCGGGTTGGGCAGTCGGCTTTGGACGGCGTCCATGGCGTTGAATAGCTGGGAGCGGGCATTGGACCGTTCTGCTATTCCCATGACCGGGAGCTAGGATCCTACTGGAGCCGGACTTTGGTATCAGTAGTCCAGATTGGGATTGTTACTGGTACCCCGAGAGGTGGCATTGGACATCCTCGGAGTCTCCCTCTTGTTCTTGTTTTGTATTGCATGATAGTGGTTATTGTTAGATGGTTGTTTGGATTCCTATTATGATTCTATCGATCATTATTCTTGCTTTATGCCTAGACTCGCTTTCCTTGTGTTCATATGATGTGTACTTGTCATTACTCTATATTTGATGCATGTCATGTTTATTATGCTATGCTTATCTATTGCTCAACATGTCGTTGACTCTATTCCTTGGTGTCCAGACACCTCAGGTGGTTACTACTACTATGAGGAGCAGGCCGGTGAGGAGATCCCAGAGGATTCCAACCAGTCGATGAGGAACGCGAGTGGCGTGCCGATGACGTAGAGTAGCGTCATCACTCCCGGCACGAGAGAGATTCACATGGACTCATTAGATATATTCATTTATTTATTTTCTCTCGTTGGACCTTTTCTTTCATTGACTTGATTTAATTTTATTGGCCTTGTTTATTGGGATTGGCCAATGTAATAAATTACTTTAACTCCTTTAATAGTTTTTAATTATTCTTTCTTGCAACTTTTAATTTAATGAGAAGTATTATTCATTGACTGATATTCCATATGCCTAGACTTATATGAGGTTTGAAATGTAATATCCTCACAGCGGACTTACGATCCGTGGGCCCAAAGGACAAAAATTTTAATTAGTCCTAAAATTCACTCTCCGGATCCGATTTATTCTTAATCGGGTTCGGGGGACGTGACACTTTCTCAATGAGCAGGACGTCATCAGATCAGGAGCAGCACAAGGGATTCCTGGTGAGGTCTTAAGACAGCTGGAAGAGGAGGGGGCCGAAATCGATGCTATGATACAGGCAGAGCATACGAAGGTTTCCATGGAGTCTACTGAAAAGAGTAGACCATCTAGTGCGGAACGTCGAGCAGATTGACCCGTCGAGGCATGAGGAGGAGAGGACAACGCTGTAACATGAGGCGGCACGATAGTCCTTCTGATATTGAAGTTCCTCTCACCATTGCTGAGGAGGTGTCTGAGGATGCTGACGAGCCTCCGGAGAAGAGAAGCAGAGAAGAGGAGCCAGCTAGTATGATCCTCTTTCTTTCTTTTGTTTCTTCCCCTTTTTTTTCTTGTGAAAGATTTTATTTTGATCCGCTGCCTTCTTTTTTTTTTTAGCAGAGGACTATGACCTAGTGATGCCTGAGGTTCCTGCCGATGAGGCGATGACGGATCCATTTGTGGCATCTGAGGGAGAGCCCAGGAACTCTGGAGTGGTTCCAGAACCTTCACCTGGTATGATTGCTTTGGCTTCTTTTTTTCTTCCTTTTTCTTTTTGTTTGTGCTGGTCATTTGCTAACAAGTAGCTTTTGTTTTCTTGACTTGCCAGAGGATTCTGACGATTTCGAGCCATCCATGGACGCAACTTTTGACGATGCTTCGGATAAGCTCAAAAAGGCAGAGAGTACTCCGCCAGTTGTCGAAGCAGGTATATTTACAATAATAATCTTGATATATTTTTGACAAGATTATATTCATACCTTTTGTCTTTTTTTTTTCCTTGACAGATTGTGAAGCAGCAAGAGAGGTTCCTCCGTCTTCCTTGGAGCCAGAGTAGGGGATACCTGCGGCCGATGAAGAAGTAGGGGCTTCTTCTTCTTTCAATGAGTCAGCTTCTTCCGTTGGAAAGAGTTTATTGATTACTCTTCCAATGGAGCATGACGTGGGCAGTCGGGCACCAGAGCATGGCGAATCCTCATCTGCACCGCACCTTCAGTATGTAAGGAAGGTGTTGAAGACTGTCTTGAGCTCATGGGTTGAGACTCTTTCTTCAGGTCATTTGGAAGTTGGTTTTGGCATGATCAAGCATGTGCAGGACATCCTCGCTGATAGCAAAGAAGTCGGTCTGGACATCGCACGCGCCAAGGATTTTTTTAAGGAAATCATCGCCTTGGGGAACAAATGGACTGAGACCAAGAGTTTCCCAGATGGTGATTTCTTTGATGAGATGTTCATAAAACCTTCCAGCAAAGTCAAAGCTGAGCTGACTGAGGTCACGAAGACTCGGAGACAGATCGTTCGGGAGAAGAACGTTACCGAGTTATCCATCATGGGGCTGAAGCAAGACTTGGACCGCCTTGATAAGGAGGTCATCGAGGTTAGGCAGCGTCTTGATCTCTTAGAGGAAGAAGCTGCTGCCAAATGGACCGCCATTGTGGAGGCTCGTGACAAGGAGGGAACTCTCATTCGCCAGGTTGAGGAAGCTGAAGGTAGTGTCCGGAGGAAGACTCAGGAGCATGAGCAGTGGCAGGTCCTCTGGGAAGAACTTCCTCGTTCTGCAGATGGGTCACGGTATTCGGCCGCGTTTTATGGGGACATTCTAAAGAAGTGTGGCCTAAAAACTTTGGAAGTTAAGGCCAAGGGTCTGCTTGAGGAGTTGAACCTTTGGTTAAAGACCATGTCGGATTAGGCTCTTGAGTTGTAACAAACTCTTTTTCCTTCTTCTTTTTTTTTTTAGTACCTCCATGTATAAACAGTTTTGGTACTATATTTTTGTATCCCCTTCCTTTCACTTAAATCATTTTTTTTGTTGAAAACAAATTTTAGTAAAAGTTGATAGGAATGTTTGTTTAAGAATTTGATCAAAAGGTTGTCATTTTGTAAAAATCTTTTGTCAAAGGGTTGTTTTGGGCATGAAAGCCAATTTTGTGGTGAAAAGCTGTTTTTTGATGGCTTGAAAAGCGAAATTTTGGTGGCATGGAAGCCTAATTTTGTGGCGTGGGATCCAAAAATTTGAGATGGCATTAGAACCAAAGTTTTTGAGATGGAATGAAAGCCGAATTTTGGAATGGCATAGAAGCCGAATTTCATTTTGTGGCATGGGAGCCAAATTTCGTTTGTGGCATAAGAGCCAAAATTTTGTTTGTGGCATGAGAGCCAAAGTTTTTTGGATGGCGTGAAAGCTGATTTTTGGAATGGCATAGGAGCCGAATTTTAAGATGGCATGAAAGCCGAAGATTTTTTTTTTTGACGGCGTGAAAGCTGAATTTTTTTTTGTTTTGGCATTTATATCCGAATTTGGCGTTTATAGCTGGATTTTGGCGTTTATAGCCGATTTTTGGCGTTTATAACCTATTTTTTGGCGTTTATAGCCGAATTTTGTTTTCTTTGTTGTTTGTTTTGTTTTGGAATGGAAGCCAGATTTTTAAAAACCAAGTTTTTGTTTTGTTGGCATGAAAGCCGATTTTGGCGTTTATAGCCGAATTTTGGCGTTTATAGCCAGATTTTTTTTGTTTTGGCATTTATAGCCGAATTTGGAGTTTATAGCCGCTTTTTGGTTTTCAAAATGCAGGTATCGACCAAATGTCGCCTCCCCGTTGAATGGTCTTGCAAGTATCGATGGAATGTCGCTTCCTTGCTCATTCGGTTTTGCGAGTATTGATGGAATGTCACTTCCTCGCGGGCTGGGTTTTGCGAGTATCGATGGAATGTCGCTTCCTCGCGAATTGGGGTGCAAATATAGACTAAGCGTCGCTTCCCTGCTTTTCCCAAAACTTTTGGTTTTGCGGGTACTGATTTGATGTCGTTTCCCCGCGATTTTTGAAATTTGAGGTTTTCTCGAACCATTTGAAATTTGGGTTGTGGATAGCAACTAGAATATTGCGTCTCCACGATTTTTGAAATTTGGGCTTTGGATATCAACTGGTATGTTGCTTCTCCACGTTTTTTGAAATTTGGGTTGTGGATATCAACTGGTATGTTGCTTCTCCACGATTTTTGAATTTTGGGTTGTGGATATCAACTGGTTTGTTGCTTTTCCACGATTTTTGAAATTTTGCAAGTATCGAATGGGGTTCGCTTCCTTGCGATTTTTGGGTTTTGCGAGTATCGACTAAGTGTCGCTTCCCCGCGGTTTCTAAAAAACCATTTTTTTGTTCAGAGACACGAGGGTCATAAATTTTGGCTCAAAACCATTTTGGTTGTAAGAGCCAAGGCAGACTAAGGTGAAAATTCCTGAGTCCTGGTTTTTATTTCAAACCATGAATTTTGGGTTCAAGGATCGAAAATTTTGGTCAAGTCCGGGAAGAGGCTCCTAAACTTGGATTTTGGATTTGATTTTTTTTTTTGAACAATGAAACGATGAAAGCAAGCATTGTTTTGAGAGAGTTTTTTTTTTTTTTGGAAACCTCAACATAAAGATGAAAATTTCAAAAGGGGTGGGTTTGATGAGCAAGTACCTTGGAAATGGGCTTTGGCCGTGTAGATATCGCTCTGACCTGTTTGAGGAAGTCTTCAAGGGTAGTACCGCTTCAAGAACTTGCTGTTGATGGGAAGCATACATCTGTCTCCTTCCATGTTTAGAAGAGCGTATGCACCGTTGGAGAAGACTTTGTCGATGACGAAGGGTCCTTCCCATTTTGGTTCAAATTTGCCTTTGGATTTGTGGGCAAAGACTATGAGTCTTTTTACTGCAAGAACCAAGTCACCCTTTTTGTAGGCGCGTTGCCTGACCTTCTTGTCGAAAGATCCTGCCATTCGTGCTTGTTACACCTCAATGCTTTGTAGAGCTTCGAGTCGTCTTTCATCGAGATTTTCCAGCTCTTGGAGTCTCAATTTGACATTGCTTTCTTGCGTCATGTCATTTTGCAGAGATACCCTTAAGGAAGGAATTTGTACTTCCAAAGGGACAACAGCTTCGCATCCATAGACCAAGGAGAATGGTGTACTATGAGTTGGTCCTTGAACGGTGGTTCGATAGGCCCACAAAGCTTCTCGTAGTTTGTCGCCCCAATCTCTTTTGTGACTAGAGACCATTTTCTTGAGAATTTTGCAGACTGTCTTGTTGAAGGCTTCTGCTAGTCCGTTCGCTGCTGGATTATATGGAGTCGAAGGTCAACTTTGGATTTTGTACTTATCGCAGAACCTGTAGAATCTGTGATCCCGGAATTATGGTCCATTATCATGGACGAATCTTTTAGGTAAGCCGAAGCGACAAATAATGTTGGTGCGCAAGAACTGAAGGACTGATGAAGTCTTCATTTCGCTGAGCGCAAATGCTTCTGACCACTTGGAGAAATAATCCGTAGCGGCGAAGATGAAGCGATGACCTTTGCTTGATGGGGGAGAAATAGGACCTACGATGTCCATACCCCAGGCTTCGAAAGGCAATGAGATTGTTGTTGGATGTAGCCATTCTTGATGCATGTGGACATGATCTCCGTGAATCTGGCATTTTTGGCAGTGCTTGGCAAATTGCATTGCATGAGCTACCATGGTAGGCCAATAATAACCTAGCCTTTTTATCTGGTTGTAGAGCTTAGGGCCAGCCTGATGGGCTCCACAAAGACCAGCATGTACTTCTTTGAGAGTTTCCTCTGCCTCTTGTTGTGACAAGCAGCGTAGGAGTACTCCGTTGAAGGATTTTCTGTAAAGTGCTTTTGAAGGTATATCCAAATGAAAGTTTGGGGCTCGTCTTTGGATACTTACCCGCTCTTTTGGATCTTCAGGTAGGATTCCAAACATGATGTAATCAATGAACGGATCTCTCCAGTCGCCAATCGGAGGTTTGAGGATGGACATCCGACTTCCAACCACTTGGTGGCATTTAGCAACTGCTTGGTGTGTGTTGAGAGGAGGGAGAATCCTTCTTTGACACACTGTGACTTGCATGTTTTCCCCTTCTTGGATTGCCATGGATGCGGCGAGTCCGGCCAGGGCATCTGCACGGATGTTTTCACCTCTGAGGATGTGGGTGATATGACAGATGTTGAATTTTTGTAGGAGCGACTGCGCCTTATTGTAGTAAGGTAGCAAATCAGGCTTCCTGACTTCATATTTCTGATTTATCTGGTTGACGATCAGTTGAGATTCCCCAAAAGCTTCCAGCATGGTGATGTCGGATTCGAGGGCGAGTTCCAATCCTACAATCAGGGCTTGGTACTCAGCTGCATTGTTTGAACATGGTTCCAGTAGCGAGAAGGCGTGTGGGATCATGTATTTGTCGGGACTGACAAAGAGGATGCCAATTCCCTTTTCATTTGTCCTGGTTGCATAGTCAAAGTATATGTCCCAGGAAGCATTTGATAAGGAAGTTTCCACGTTGTAGACAAATTCGTCTGGGAGATCATCCCTGAGTGGAGAATCTTTAGGCAATGGATGCTCTACAAGGAAGTCTGCTAGAGCTTGTCCTTTGATTGCTTTTTGTGGCACATACCTAATATCAAACTGTGATAGAAGAATAGACCATTTTGCCAGTCGGGCATTGAGAGAACCTGCTTTTGTGACAAGGACCTTTAGGAGGTTGATCCTCGAAATCAGGTAGATTGTGTTCGACAGCAGATAGTGACACAACTTTTGTCTAGCGAACATTACTACAAGGCATTCTTTTTCGACTGGGGAGTAGCGATGCTCTGCACCTACCATCATGCGGCTAAGGTAATATAGAGCAACTTCTTTTCCATCGTCATTTTGTTGTGCGAGCAAAGCACCCAAAGAGTGGTCGAGAGCTCTTGTGTACAAGATAAATGGTTTTCCAGTTGTGGGGGCAGCCAGGACTGGAGGTGGGTAACTCATCATCCTTTATATTTCGACATAAGATCATGCAAAGTAATCAACGAACTCGTGAAGAAAGGAGATATACTCGGGTAACTCATCATCCTTTATATTCTTGCTTATGAATACAGGACGTGGGTTATCAGGTGTTCCAAAGTTTATCTTTTGAACAGGGTCTTCTGTCGGAAGGTGGTTCCTCCACAATGTTTTCGGAGGCTTCCAACTCAACAAGACCTTCTGGAGTGCCAGAGACATTTTCAGAATGAGGCTCTGTTTCTGTCCATGGATCTTCTTGATCAGTGTCCTTCTCAAGGCTTGCAATGAGATGGTCCCAATCATTTGCTGGAATTGGGTTGAAATAGGGTACTTCTTTTGGAGACGATGATTCTTCTGGGTCAGAGAACCGCTCGTCTGTGTCATCGGGCAATTCCTTTTATCATCAGAGAAATTACAGCAATTGGAGGAGCTTTCTGAACCTTGACGAGTGACTCCTCAAAGAGATATCCAGGGAGATCAATGTCTTCATGAGACGTTGAGGCTTGGTCGGTAAAGCGACTTTGTAGCCATGGTGACAACTGTCTCATAGGAGCGGTAGGATCATACCCCAACCCATATGAAGACTTGCCTTTATGAAGGTGGATTTTCCAATCTTCTGGTTGACTTTTGATCAGGGTGGGTTCCAATGGTGTGAGAATACCACGGCCACCTCCCAAACCAGTCGGATTTTAAGCGCCATAGCCCATTTTCTTCATGATAGCTTGCGCCATTGGACTATACAGGGATAGCTGAGGCATACCTTCGTTTTGGAAAGGTTCAAGCAGAGAGTTCAGTGGAGATGCTCTTGATTTGTGGAAGTAAATTACTTTTTCTTCTGGCGAAGTTGCCGGAATAACAAAGGACACAGACGTAGGATCTTCTATGTCTGCAGGTGTCTCCAATGGAGTGAGAGCGGGCTGATCTTGCTGAGTGTCAGCTTGGCTTGATGCTGTGTCATCTTCTGACTCTGACTCCGAGTCTGTGTCATGTATAACAGACACAAAGGAGATAGTGAACTTGCCCCCAGCCTTTTGTTTTGTCTTCTTTACTTTGGTAGTGATTACCAAAGGCTTTGGAGATTTGAAGGAGACGACGAAGGGAGCTTGGCCGCTTACTTCGAGTTTGGTGGAGGGTTTGTTTACCTCCGATGATTGCTGAGGAGCATTGCCTTTATCTTTCTGGAGACTGTCGGCAAGGTGAATTGTTTTTTCCTCCTGTTCTTCTTTTCCATCTTTATACATTTGAGCATCTGTAAAATGGACATCTCTGCCTTTGAAGGGCTTTTTGTCTGCCAACACGCGATGTATCAAGCCATCGTTGCCAACGAACTTGATGCACTGATGTAGAGTTGAAGGGGCGACACCATTGTCATGTATCCAGGGGCGTCCAAGGAGTATATTGTAACATGAAGGGGTCTTTATCGCATATACGGTGACTCCAGAAATAAGATCACCGATTTCCAATTTAAACTTGATTTTGCCGATAGGCCTTTGAGTGCTGCCGTCATATCCGAAGATGGATACAGACGTGTGACTCAGCTTGCTAGGTGGGATGCCCAGCTCTTCGGGTGCCGAAGTAGAGATGAGGTTGAGTGCAGAACCTGGATCGATCTGAACTCTGTGTACTGGCATTTCTTTGACGTACCCCATAAAGTACAGGGGACGGTTGTGCTTTGTTTCGCTTAGGAGGAGGTCATCCTTGTCGAAGGCAATTGTTGCACTTACTGCTTTTTGTACCGAGAGGCATTCATTGCTTGATCCCTCAGTTTTCTTCTTTCTCCCTTTGAGGGAGCATTTGATTTTTTGACCCTATAGTCCATTTCAATTTGTAGGACTTGTGGGGCATGTTTGTCGACATCCGCATTCAGCCTTTGTATTTCTGAAATGAGACTATCATGAGTTTGTGGAGACATTCGTAATAAGTCAAGGATGTGCAGACGTGCAGGTATGTGTTTGAAGTGCTCAATCAAGTCGTACTTGAAAGCCTCCTTCGGGCCTGCATTTTCATTATTGTTGCCACTTGGGGTGCTTACAACTTGCTTTCCCGAAGGATTTACATAAGAAGAAGAAGGTTGGTTGTAATTTTTGTGGTAATCCCGGCCAGAACGGGTACCTCTACCAACTTCAAGAGTTTCCAGAGACTGGTCTTTTTTAGGAAGATCACCCTCAGGATCAAGGGGTTGATCCTTTGTTGAAGATGTCTCTGTAACAGCATTGGTGTCTTCAGTAATTGTGTTGCACGGAGCAATTTCCGGGAACAAGTCCTGAACAGCAGCCGGCAACTTTTCTTTATTTGCCCAGACAAGTTTGTTTTTTTTAGAATGTCGTAGGAGGCGTTTTTGTTTGTTTGCCGTAAAAGGCGATTTTACCGTGAAAGGCAATTTTACAAAAACTCATCAAATGTGAAAGACAAGAATTGTGATTTCTTTTTGTCTCTTTAAGAAATACAAACTACAATAGAAAAGTAAGAAAATGGATCTAACTTCTCAGGAGATTGTGGGGACACGTTGAGATCGACGGTCGCAAGTCATGTATGGACTTCGCCATTGTCCTTCAAATGAGAACATGTGATGCTTTGATTCTTTGGCTTGGCTCCTAATCTCAGTTTTTTTAAAGGACAAGGACCAAGAGAAGGTCCTATGTCCAATGAAAAACCGAGTAAACGGGCTAAAAACCCGCGTTTAGGCCATGTTGGAGAAGGAAGTGACCTTGGGGGGGGGGGGGGGGGTGGCCCCCCAAGGGACGTTGATCACCTTGTGGTGTTCTTTGCAGCAGAGCAGCAGGACTTCGTCTGGATTTCTTTGGGAGAAGTGCAGAATTTCAAGTCGATAAATGTCGATGATCTTGATGATCCCTCTCTTGGAAATGGATCTCCTTTTATAGGCCTTTGGTAGCCATGGGGTGGTTATGGGCATTGATAGCCATGATGAGAGCATTGATGAGGAGTTATAAATTGATTTTGTAACTCCTTTTTCATGGCTTGTGATTGGCCGATGAAGTTAGTGGGCTTTTAATTGCCTTTATGCTTCATGATGATGGGAGTTTCATGGGTTTAATGCCATGATTGCTTGGATTTGTAACTCCCAAATGCTTGAATCTGATTGGGCCGTCCAAAATAATGAGTTAATGACCGCTTTAATTTGCCATAAACGCGTCAATTAACGACATTAAGTGGTCGCCAAGGCATGTGAAGAGTCGCGGGCCCCACCATGTCTTTTGAGATTCTTCTTGCGATCATCACAGGTGGATCCACACATTGTTTGATGTCGGATTGCAGTGCCATCTGAGACATTGATTGATGTTGGTGGGCCGGTGACATCTGTCTTATCGATTTCACGATCGGTCAGACAGAAAGTGTACTTTCTTGGTCAGCCGGTTGGCGATCTTATAGCGATCGGTGATGATTTCATGCTTTTGACGGCGGATCCGAGATGTCGGTGAAGATCAGTCATTTTCAAGCATCAAACATTGGATTTTTGGAAAATCACAGAGGCAGGAACACCCGAAACGCGAAAAGGATCGTAAATCGGGCATTTTGGTGCAAAATTCGGCGACCCGGATTTGCAGGGTCGCTGGCGACCATAGGGCTTTGGCCCGTTTGGTCGCCGAGCGTCGTTTTCGGCCGTTTTTTCGTCTTTTTCTTTCCTTCTTTCTTCTGTATTTTTCTTGACATTTTTCCTCAATTATTGACTTGATTTTCTTGGAGAAATCTTGATGAAAACCCATGCGAAATCGGAGCACAAAGTTTCCCATTTTTCGGGAAAGCCGAAGACTTTGTAGCCGATTTTCCGTCAAGAGTCGAAACTAGGTCAAACGATGTCGGAATGACCTGAAAATTGAGGTGAAGCTTCTTGAGCAGTGGATAGGACCAACCATGGGATTTTATTTGAGTTTTGAAGCCGCTTGGGGTCCCATCGATGCTTCACTTGATTTTGCTGCGAGGAAAATGCCGAGCTTTGATATGTGGTCAAACGATGTCCGATTGACCTGAAATTTGACAGGGAGCCTATTGGAGTCATTTTGAGACGTTCCATCAGCTCCGTTTTGGATGTCATGGTCCCGGGTTGCTCCGCCGCTGGTAGGCTTGATTTTCTCTCGGAGCGTCGAAACCTGGTCAAACGTTGTCAGAATGACCTGAAATTTGACGTGCAGCCTTTTGGAAGCATGTTGAAGCCACTCATGTATTTTATTTGATGAGTGATGGCTTCGATAGTTTTTACCGCCGGGAGGCTTGATTTTGTTGTTCGAGCATTGATGGAGGGTCAAACGTTGTCGGTTTGACTTGAAATTTGGCATAGAGCCCTTTGGAGACATTCTGGAGTCATCCGTAGGCTCTGATCAAAGTTTTGACGTCTTTGATGATGTCCCCGCCGGGAGCGCTTGTTTAGCTGTCGGAGCAGTAAAGTTAGGCCAAATGATGTCGGAATGGCCCGAAACCTCAGGTGTACCCCTCTTTTGGCTGTCTTGAAGGATCTTTCAGTTTCTGTCTGATTCTGACAAAATCTGATGCTTGAAGTAGCCTCGCTTATTTTTAGCAAGATGCAGCTTCACGACGCTTCTTGATGTTGAGGAGACATAGTGACGTTTTTGGTGTCAACATGTAGTGTTCACACATCAAGATATATTAGATGCATAACCATCTGGGAACTTAACCAATTTAAACCATTCACAAAAGCTCTTTTTCTCTGCACCAGAAAGTGTAAAGCATGCAAGTGGCACCATTACTTTATCACCGTTCGGGATTAAGTGTAATATTTTTCGTATACCCATTGCCTCTAAATCCATGCGAGCTTTCACGTGTCTTTTGTTTTCCCATCCAGATTCAACAATGTTCCTAATACATTATCACAAATGTTTTTTTTCCTATGTGCATCACATTCAGATTATGTCGAAGCCTTAGTGCTCGCCAATACGATAATTCAAAAACTATGCTCTTCTTTGTCCAATTCAACTCCATCTCAGTACATTTCCTCTTCTTATTGTTTGGTGCCTAGCCAAATTTGTTAGGTTGGACACGGTCTAATTGTGCGGAAACTTCATCCTTAGATAACTTCTTAGGTTTCAACCGGCGCTCAATATTACCATCAAAGTGTTCCTTGTAACGGCTTTGCCAAGCATGCCTAGGCAGCAAGAAACAATGGTGGCACATGAAACATAGCTTTCGTCCATGCTTCAAATACATTGAACATGCATCCTTGTTGTAAATTGGACATGCCATGTACCCCTTCATACTCCAACCAAACAAGTTTCCATATGCAAGAAAATCATTAATAGTCCATAAACTAGCGTTAATGTATCTCGAACGTGCTGTAAAATTGATCCTTATGTGCTAGTGTCTCAAGCCATTCAAGTCTTTTATCTCAAGGACGCCAAACTTAGAGGTGATTGGCAAGTTGTCCAAATGATAAAGCAAAGAAATGTCTATGATGTTTTAGAGGTTGAGGAGGAAGAGACATATTTGATTGGGGGTGATGCATTCCAACAAGAGGAGCAATTAGAATTTGATGGGATTGTTCGACATCATCAAACTCCTAAATTAATGGATAATGAAGAAAATGATGTGGAAGTTGAACCATTGTCTCCAGATAGGATGGACTCTAATGCATGTGAAGTTGATGCTAATGTTGTGGTCATCAATGTGGAGTCAGATCAGACAGATGCTGGTTTCATTAATGACGATGAAAGTGATGCAGAAGATGATACCTTGATGGACTATTGTACTGATGAATAAGAGCAAATGCCAACTGACGATGATACTGATATAGATTCTTAATTTTTATTTCATTTTTTTAGTTATGATTTATATATTTGAACCAAGAAAACAAGTAACCAACAAATCAATGTTCAAGTTAAAGAGTTTATTAGCCCACTGAACTCATTATTGAATTGTAGAATGTTCAATCTTTAGTGGTGCTACATATATATATATATAGTTGTCAATTTTTTTTTCTTTATTTATTACTCTGTGAAAGGATGAATTGAACTTCCTTCCCTCAAAGTAATAGTTAGTTGAAGCTATGGAAAGACAATTTATATCTCAAGTATACATTGAATTATTTGTAGTTAATTGAATATCAACAAAGCCAGTCACTATCTACCAAATTGAAGATGTTCATTATAGAAGCCCAATGCTAACTTAGGACATGTGAGAGTTTGGGGCTACCCTGTACATGTCCTGCTACCACCACAAGAAAGACATAAACTGTAAGAAAAAACGAAGAAAAATTGATCTTTCGTTGGCTACCCATTACATTCTACAGGATATCATGTGTATGATCACGATAACATGATAATCATAAAATGCCGAGATGTGTATTTCCTTAAGGATTCGACGGTCAGTCTTAGAGTAGAACCACAATGTATGGATCTATATGAAATCTCTAAGGGCAAGGGGGTTTAAGCAAGTGGGGGTTCCGACGAAGAGGACGTTGGACATAGAATTCCTAGCCAGTGCCCACTTGAGGTGATTGAATAACCCGATGAGCCGATTGGCAGGCCGATTCGGGAGAGAAAACAACTGGTATATTTAAATGATTATTACAGTTTATTGGAATCCATGCAAGATTTGGATCCAAACTCCTACTCTCAAGCGATCAAAGCGCAGGATACGAAGTATTGGTTAGAGGCTATGAGAGAGGAGATAGAATCAATTGAAAAGAGCCAATTATGGCAATTGGTTGATCTTCAAAAAGATCAAAAGGCCATTGGATGTAAATGGGTTGTTAGAACGAAGTTAAAGTTGGATGGATCCTTAGATAAATATAAAGCATGGCTAGTAGCTAAGGGATTCACACAAGTGGAAGGAATAGATTACGAGGGGACGTTTTCTCTGGTTGTAAGATTCCAATCCATACGAACCTTAGCGGCATTGGTAGTGTGTCGTGACCTTGAATTGCACCAGATGGATGTGAAAACCGCATTCTTGAACGACGAATTAGAAGAAGAAATTTATATAAAACAACCAGAGGGGTTTGTGGTGCAAGGTCACGAGGACAAAGTGTACAAACTTAATAGGGCATTGTAT
Source organism: Umbellularia californica (assembly GCA_028538565.1). Classification (NCBI taxonomy): domain Eukaryota; kingdom Viridiplantae; phylum Streptophyta; class Magnoliopsida; order Laurales; family Lauraceae; genus Umbellularia; species Umbellularia californica. The sequence continues at coordinate 28,611,348 of JAPQWN010000007.1, forward strand.
GGATTAAAACAGGCCTCGAGACAATGATATAGAAAATTTCACTAAGCCATAGGTGAAATAGGATTTGTCCCCAATAATGCAGACACATGTTTCTATATTAAACGCAGTGGGAGTAGTTACTTATATTTGTCATTATATGTGAATGACATTTTGATCACTCGTGATCAATTGGAAGCCGTAAATGAAATCAAACGATGGTTAAAGTCAAGATTCGAGATGAAAGACATGGGTGAGGCAGAGTATATCCTTGGCATTGAAATAACCCGTGATCGTCCAAATATGCTATTGACTTTATCACAGAGATCCTATTTGGAAACTGTGTTGAAATGGTTTGATATGGCTGTGTAAAAATATTGACACTCCCATCTGCACGAGCATAAAATTGTCCAGTAGTTAGGGACCTACAAATGAGCAGGATAAGGAAGTGATGAGAATAAAACCTTACGCTCAAATTGTGGGCAGCATCATGTATGCGATGCTGTGTGTGAGACCAGACCTTGCATTCGCCCTGGGTCTCTTAAGCAGATTCCTAAGTAACCCAAGATTACAGCATTGGTATGCGGTTAAGAGGATTTTGCTGTACATCAAAGGAATAATGAATCTTCGCCTGTGTTATCAAGGTGAAGTCTTAGAACTGCGTGGCTACTCAGATGCAGGTTGGGCTGATGATTTAGACCAGAGAAAGTCAACAACCGGCTATATGTTTACCCTCGGAGGAGTTTCGGTTTCTTGGGGTAGCAAAAACCATAGCAGAGTATATAGCCTGCAGTACAACTGTCCAGGAAGCTCTTTGGTTAAAATATTTCCTAACTGATTTGGAGATGATTGGAGAAAAAGAGCCTCGGCCAATGAACGTATAGCACATTTGTTGTATCGATGGTGAATGAGACAAAGTTCAACAGCCGATCACAACATGTTGAGATAAAGTATCACTTCATCAGAGAGAAGGCTGAAAAGAATGATATAGAAACTTTTTATATGCCTTTAGAAGAATTAATGGCTGATGCTCTCACCAAGGCTTTGCCTGCAAAGGTTTTTGCAAGGCATATGATGCGCATGGGACTGAGATATATTTGATGTACATGGCATTCGTGCCAAGTGGCATGGTTGATGCCAACAGAGAATACAATCCCATTTAATGTAAGACTTGATTTGGTCCCACTAATAAGACTCCCAATAAGATTAGTGGATGTGGGTTTCTTGACGAAGAAGTCTCGAGTAAGTGTGACTCTTTGGGACTTGTCTATATAAGATAAGGGAGCCCTAGGGTTGGTATCATTCCTTCCCATAGGAGAGACAAGAGGTGAAGAAATCTGCAGAGCTTCCCAATCGCTGGACGCACATAGATCTCTGGCCACGTGTCGGAGTCTCCGCATCCAAATCCATCATTTATCTATTTGGGAAGTTATCTCCAATTTACATGATTTCCCATTTGCTCAGTCCTCACACCCAACCACAGTACCCAACACTCACTCTTCTTCACCAGTTTTCATTAACTCTTTCCACCCAATGCCTAATATTGCTTCCTTACTGGTCTTGTCTCTACCATTCCTAGTCCCAGCTCATCCCAAACTAGTCTCACTTCCTCTCCACCTAATTCCAACCCATCTCAGGTTTCAGCTACACTTGTCACATACACTTCCCCAAACACAGGTCCAAATTTAGTCCTTGCCAGCATGCACCTAGCCCACCAACCAGCCAATCAATCCACTTGTGTACAATCATGTTCCAATCAGTCTTTATCCCTACTTATTGTCCCACCAGCCATCCGCCCCATGGTGACTCATACTAAGGATAATACCAATAAACCAACACTATTTGAGGATTTTGTGGCTACTTGTTATCCACTACCCAAAGGTCTACTAACAGATTCTTCTTCCACTGAATTTGAACCAACATGTTACACTCAAGCCTCTAAAGACCCAAAATTATGTGCTGCTATGACTGATGAGTTCAATGCTTTGCTTCGCAATGAATCTTGGCAGCTTGTTCCTGTAAAATCGCATGTCAACTTGGTTGGTTGTAAGTTATCGCATCAAACGTAGGGCCGATGGGTCTATTGAGTGGTATTAGGCTCATTTAGTGGCCAAGGGATTTCACCAACAACCAGGCATTGGTTTAAAAGAGACTTTCTACCTGGTCATCAAGCCGACTACTATACATATAGTCCTTAGTCTTGCTATCACTTTTCAGTGGCCATTATGCCAACTTGATGTACATAATGCCTTCTTCAATGGATTTCTCAATGAGGAGGTGTACATGTCTTAACCGCCTCTTTTCGTTGATCCTCAGTGTGTGGAGTGTTTCCCCGAAACCGAGGTTACTCTTGACTTCGATAATAGTACCAATCAAGGACTGCCTCAACTTCACTTATCCGGCTCGGCAATGTGCCAGCTGGCACTAGGATGGAACTGGTCTCGGTAAGAGTACCGACCACGCTCCTCCGAGTTCAGCCTCGTGCGTCTCGGCAGCAGTGTCCGACCTCAGGCCCGCCCGACCTCAGTGCCTTCTTCAGTTCGGTCCCTTGGCCGAGGTGAACACTGAGCGTCCAATCCCCATTATGAGATGGGACAACCACATTGCAGAGCGCCCTGAAAAGTAGGGTGGCCACCGACCATCGATAAGGGCTCTTTCCTATCAGCTGATCACATCCACATTTATGTGTGGGATTGAGGAAAGATCCGATGGGACAGTATCCTCACCTACCCCCACTCAGAATCCTAGGTATGGGCTGATGGGACAAGCTCTCTCACCTACCTCCACTCAGGAAGCTTACACTCCTCTATATATACCTGCATGGTAAGCTCATAACAGGTACACATTACACTGTGTACTACACTACACTATCTTGCCTGAACCTTCTTTTTCTTCCTCACTTCACCCTAGTTCAGTGACTGCACTAACTCAGGCGTCGGAGTGCCTTTAGCTGATAGCAGCCTGGGGCCCTGACTTTTGTCTACCTTTCAGGTTCAAGATTTCCATTACTTCCAGACTAGATAAGCAGCATCATTAAAAGCTTCATCATCGTCTAAACCAAGTCCATAATCTTTAGGCACTTACAATTGGCGCCGTCCGTGGGAAACACTTGAAAAAACCACATTTTCATCTTGAAAAGCCATGCCTCCACAGACTAGGAAAGGAAAGGGCGTCAGACCATCCAGGTCCATACCGCCCGAATCATTTGTGCCCATCATGCCGCCTCCACTGGTGACGAACCAGACGGAAGCAACTAGGCGGGCACCGTCAGCCCCTCGGCAAAGGAGGGTTGGGGGAGGGCCCGGCATGAGAAGCGTGGGATCGCCCGTCACCCAGTTGGGTTCATCGTTGAGAGGGGTGACGGCACCTCCTCGTCACGACCCTGTTCTGGAGCATGTCCGGCCTTCTCCCTCCCGGGCAGAGCATCCTCGTCAGGACGTTATCCTGCTGGAACAACCCCGTAAGGATGTTCGTCCTCGAGGACAATCCCAACAGGGCAAGACACCAGCATTGTCCAAATCACGCCAACTTCGTCACCGGGACCACATGGAGGAGGACCACGTACACCTTGACGACAAAGGGGGCGGCGACATGATTCTGGAGGAGGCCGACGGGGCACACCTAAAGGAAATCAGGGCTAAAAACCTCCTTATTCAAGAACAAAAAGCCCAGATCCTCCAGCTCCAGCGGCAGCTCGAAGTGAAAGAGAAGGCCCCGGCCGGAACCTCGCTCATACCTCCTGCATGGCAACGAGCCCGGAAGGTTCCCAAGGCTCGGCAGGACTTGAGGCAAGTCCTGAATAATAAGAGGCATGACCGGGCCTATGATGAAGGATCAAGCAGCACTCACACCAATGCTGACCTTCAGCAGCAGCGCCAGAGACCGAGGAGACTAGGAATCGACCCCGAATTGAGGGCATGGCTCAACCAGGAGATAAAGCAGGCCGTGCAGCAGAACCTAGAGTTCGTCAGCTTCACCCGAGGTCGGCTTACTGCCAATGATGCTGATGGTCGTGGCGCGTCTCACTTCTCCCTGGAAATCAGGGATCACACCCTCCCCGAGAAATTCAGCGTTCCGAGGTTCAATCTATATGACAGGACCTCGGACCCAGAAGCACACCTCCGACACTTCACCCTGAGAATGTCGGTATGGGGTGACGAGGGTGACCTGAACTGCAAAGTTTTCTCGTCCAGTCTCGGCAACCTTCCACTTCGGTGGTTCTGCGCGCTCTCCGAGGGATCGATTTCGAGCTGGCGGCAGCTCCGAAACTCCTTTGTCGAGAAGTTCCAAGTGCATCGGGTCATCCCGAAGACGGACGAAGACCTGATGGCAATTAGAATGAGGCCAACCGAAAATATCACTCGGTTCTCCAAAAGGTTCTGGACCACCTACAGCCAGGTTGAGGACGCCAACAACGAAGTGGCCATCAAGTCCTTCAAACAGGCTCTGTTGCCGGCCAACGAGCTTCGAAGGGAACTTGTCCGGTTCCCCGTGGTCACGGTGAAAGCACTGATGGCACTGGTGAACCAGTACGTCGAACAAGAAGAAGATGAGGTCCGAGCTCGGGAGAGCCACAACATCTGGCAAGAGGATAGGCCCTCCAAGAAGGATAAAAAGTTATCCAGGAGGGAGGCGGCCCGGAGCAGAGAGCCAGCCAGTTCGGCAGTGCGCTCCGCTCCCAATTCGGGAGGAGGCATGAAGCCGAATTCGACTGGTGCCTCTTACATAGCCGTCAACACCATCTTCAAGGAGCCCATTTACAAGCTCCTCGATAAGATCCAGACGCAACCCTTCTTCAAATGGCCCCAGCCTATGAAAAGTGACGCCTCCGCCCGAGATCAGAGCAAGTTCTGTGCCTACCATAAACAGAATGGGCACAGGACTGAGGACTGTCATGCCTTCAAGGCTCACCTCGAAAGGCTCGTAAAGGACAGGCACCACAAGGACCTCATCAAGGAGGAAGGCCGGGTCAACCGAACTCAACTACTCCAGCCCAATGCAAGTCAGGACAGCGAGGATGAGCGGACCTTCAACGTCATCCACCTAGCTCTCGCTCCTAAGGGGAGTAGCCAGGCCCGTGCCGAGGCCAAGGGGGCCCAGCACGGTAAACAGGTGATGACGGCAAATGTCAGTCCCTCAGCGAAGAAGGCAAGGAAAGAGAGACCAAAGATTTGGTTCTCAGATGAAGACTTGGACGGGGTCCAGCTACCCCACAATGACCATCTGCTTTTGACTCTGAGGTTAAAAAACTTCAAGGTTAAGAGGATCCTAGTGGACCCCGGGAGCTCCTCAGAAATCCTCTGTTACGACTGCTTCAAGAAAATGGATCTATAAGAGGAGGACCTGCAGGAAGCCCGCACCCCGTTGGTTGCTCTCACCTCCAAGTCAATATACCCTAAAAGGAAGATCTCCCTCGAAGTCCAAGTAGGAGGAGCCTCCATGACAGCAGACTTCCTGGTGGTGGACGCACCGTCCCCATATAATGCCATCATGGGAAAGACATGGCTACACAACATTGAAGCTGTGCCCTCCACCTATCAACAGAAACTTAAGTTCCCGTTACAGAGCGGGGAACCGTAGCTTCAAGGTGATCACAGTCCGCGGCGACCAGCAGATGGCCAGGTAATGCTTGATGGCCGTGGTCCCCGGTCAGGCAGAGCCGCAGCAAGTGCATATGGCCAAGCTGGAAGCAGAGCTAGAAGCTATGGGCCGAGCCCCCGCGCAGAAAAGTGTAGAAGACCTCACCGAGGTCAGGATCGACCAGAGGGACCCCGAGAGATACTTTCTGCTCAGCAGCCAGCTTGCAGAAGCTGAAAGGTCCGAGTTGCTTGTCTTCCTATTGCAGAATAAAGAAGTCTTCACTTGGACCCGAAATGCCCGGCATCGACCCCGAAGTCATGTGCCATAAGCTGAATGTGGATCCCAAGCACAAACCTGTAGTCCAAAAGGCTCACAGAACTGGGGTCCAGCAGGCAGAGGCCGTGACTGAGGAGGTCAAGAAGTTGTTGGAGGCTGAAGCAATCAGGGAGGTCCGCTACCCTGAATGGCTGGCCAACACAGTGGTGGTCAAGAAAAAGAGCGGGAGCTGGAGGGTCTGCGTGGATCTCACCGACCTCAACAAAGCATGTCCCAAAGACAGCTTCCCGCTCCCAAAGATTGACCAACTAATCGAAGCCACCACCGGGCATGACAGGATGAGTTTCCTCGATGCTTACCAAGGTTACCATCAGATTCCGATGCACAGGCCTGACGAAGAAAAGACCGCATTCATAACACCCAGAGGTATCTACTGTTACAAAGTGATGCCCTTTGGGTTAGAAAACGTAGGTGCCACTTACCAGAGGCTGGTAACGAAGATGTTTCAGGGCCAGCTCGGCAAGACGGTTGAAGTGTACATCGACGATATGGTTGTCAAGTCTAAAAGGTCACAGGACCACTTGACCGACCTGAGTCAAACCTTCACCGTCCTCAAAGAGTTCAAGCTCAAACTGAACGCATCCAAATGCGCATTTGGCGTCGGCTCCGATAAGTTCCTTGGCAGCCTGGTCACTAGACGAGGAATAGAGGCCAATCCAGAGCAAATCTCGGCGATCCAGGCCATCTAGAGTCCGACCACGGTGAAACAAGTCCAGAGGCTCACGGGGATGGCAGCCACGCTGAACCGCTTCATCAGTTAGGCTTCAGACAAATGTCGTCCCTTCTTCCAGCTCTTGAAGAAGAGCTCGAAGTTCCAATGGACCCCGGAGTGCGACAGAGCCCTCCAGGAACTCAAAGGATACCTCTCTTCCCCTCCCCTGCTATCCACTCCGACACAGGGCGAGACCCTATATTTGTATCTAGCAGTCTCGGACCACGCAATGAGCTCGGTGTTGATCAAAGAAGAAGATAGGCAACAAGGGCCTATCTACTTCGCAAGCAAGATCCTACTGGATGCCGAGACGAGATACCTGCCTTTAGAGAAACTCGCACTTGCACTCATAAACGCCTCCCTCAAGCTCTCCCACTATTTCTAGACTTACTCCATAGTGGTTGTTATAGAACACCCACTCAAGTCTCTTTTTTCTCTGGAAGAGTGTCCAAGTTGGCGGTCAAACTGGGGCAATATGATATCCAATATCAACCCAGAATGGTGCTGGTAAACTTCATCGTTGAGTTCACCTCCCCTAGTTCGGCACCAAGCCACCTCGAAACCGAACTGGGGGGCAAGGAGGTGGAGTTAGCCTCCGAGACCCAGATGGAACAAGGGCAATCTTGGAAGCAGTTCCTTGACTTGTCCTGGAACGTTTTCGTTGACGGTTCCTCAACCTCCAGAAGGGCTGGCGCAGGCATAGTCCTCGAATCTCCGGAGGGCCTTGTCATTGAACAAGCCCTGACGCTTGAGTTCAAGGCATCAAACAACGAAGCTGAATATGAAGCGCTGATCGCAGAGCTGGGCAACGCTAAAATTCTGGGGGCACGGCAACTGGTGGTCTTCAGTTAGAGGTGGCAAAATGTGACTCGACCCGCCAACCCGACCTGACCCGACCCACGTATTACCCACTTAACCCGACCCGTTTGATAGGCGGGTCAGTCACGGGTCAAGTATTCATGACCCGCAATTAAGCGGGTCGGGTTAGGGTTGACCCGCTTGACCCGCATAACCCGCATTAATTCTTGTATTTAAGTCTGTTTAAGATTACCAATACTTAATTTAAGGATGGTGCATTACAGAATTTTTTAATATGGAAATGATTTTATATTTCATATTTGTTATAGTAGGACTAAGTAATATTATGCTTACCATGAGTCACACGATTTAGAGTTATTCATCTTACATGGATGGGTTTTTTTTTTTAAATGATTTGTGAACTACGATGTGCTTGTCTTGCATGAGCCATGCTTGTGTTGTTATTATTTTCTTTTTTCTTGTAAAGAAACTTATCACTCAATTCTATAATATCTTTTTATTTTGATATGATATTTTTTATTTTTATGAAAAAACTGTGCATTTCTAACATTTTTTCTTGTAAAGAAATTTATCACTCACTTATTCAAGTATACGGGTCGAATTGACCTATATAACCCGCAATAGTTATGCGGGTTTAAGTGGGTCGGGTCGGATTGACCCGTGGTGGGTGCGGGTTAAGGGTTTCCGACCCGTTTAATAAACGGGTCGGATGCGGGTTAGGCTTGTCTAACCCGTTTAATAAACGGGTCTGACCCGTTTAGCACAACCCGACCCGATTGCCACCTCTATCTTCAGTGATTCTCAGCTGGTTACGAGCCAACTGAATGGAGACTACCAAGCCCGTGACAATAGGATGGTAGCCTACCTAGCTCACGCAAAGTGACTCCTCTCTCAGTTCCAAAAAGTTGAAGTTAGGCAGATTGGTAGAGACTCCAATTCTCACGCCGATGCCCTTGCCAACTTGGCATCTGTCGTCGAAGCTGGAAGAAAAAGGTCTGTCGAAGTGGAAGCACTAGACAGACCGAGCATAGAACTCCACCCACCTCGGCAGGTCTTGTGCGCTGACCTCTGTCCGAGCTGGATGGACGAACTCATCTCCTACCTCAAGGACGACCAACTCCCCGAAGACAAGAACCAAGCCCACAAGATCAGGCTGAAGGCAGCTCGATTTTGGCTCTCTCCAGATGGCAAGCTCTATAAAAAGTCCTACAATGGCCCCTATCTCCAGTGCGTTCACCCGAGCAAAGTTGAAGACTTCCTTTATGAAATCCATGAAGGGATCTGCGGCGTCACATTGGAGGTCGATCACTGGCCTATCGAGCTATTAGCCAGGGCTACTGGTGGCCATACATGCAGAAGGACGCCCAGGTCTATGCCAGGAAATGTGAGAAGTGCCAAAAGTTCTCTCACTCTCTCCATCAGCCAGCACACGACCTAAGTCCTCTCTCCAGTCCTTGGCCTTTCACCCAATGGGGGCTGGACCTGGTGGGACCACTCCACCGAGCTTCAGGGAATAAGAGGTGGCTGATTGTAGCCACTGACTATTTCACCAAATCGATAGAAGCTGAGGCATTGTCTTCCATCACCGAGAAGGATACTAAAAACTTCGTGTGGAGGAACATCGTGACAAGATTTTGGGTACCTTGAGCCTTGATCTCGGACAACGGGACTTAATTCGACTCCAACTTCTTCAAAAACTTCTGTCAAGAGCTCGGCATAAGGAACTACTATTCCATCCGGCGTACCCTCAGAGCAATGGTCAGGCCGAGATCTTCAATAAAGTGGTGCTAACGGGCTCAAGAAAAGACTGGACCGAGCCAAAGGAAGATGGGTAGAGGAGCTTCCGAGTGTCCTTTGGGCGTACAGGACTACCCCAAGGCGCTCGACCTCGGCCACACCCTTCTCCCTGGCATATGGGATGGAAGTCGTAATCCCGCTTGAGGTCAGCCTCCCAACCCTCAGGATGGAACTGTTCGATCAAGGCTAGAACGATGTGAACCTCGCCATAGAGCTCGATCTAGCCGAAGAACGAAAGGATGCAGCAGCCGTTCACCTCGCTTCTTACCAGCAACAGTTGGCTAGAGGATACAATCAAAGGGTCAAGGAAAGAAAATTCTCGATTGGGGAATTGGTCTTGAAAAAGATGCTTCCAGCAGATAAAAACCCCATTAAAGGAAAGCTAGCACCGAACTGGCATGGGCCATTCAAAGTGACTTCGGCAGTTGGTCAGTCAATATGAAACTTGAAGACATGGAGGGTAGAGAGCTACGATGCCCATGGAGTGCCATGCACCTCAAGAAGTATTATTTTTAGGCTGTACTCAAATCTCGAAAGTCAATAAAATTAATTCTTGTGGAAGGATATGTTTTATTACTTTCAAATTTCACCAAGATACGGAACTCGGCATATGCGCACAGCTCGGTTACAGAACCAGCTTGCATCTGGCACGATCATAGGACTAGCCACCCCTCAACTCGGTTATAGAACCAGCTGTCTCGACGCGGTCACAGGACTAGCCACCCATCAACTCAGTTACAGAACCAGCTGCCTCGGCCTGGTCACAGGACCAGCCAATTCTAGCCCGGGTTGCGGAACCAAGCTTGGCTAAGATTATAAAACCCAGCTCTCTAGCTCGGGTCGTGGGACTCAGTTCTTTACTATCTACCCGACCCCGTGACTTGTTACTGTTGCGAAACCTAGTCAAGTCTACCCTGTTCACGGAACCTAGCTTACCACTGACTTCGGCTGTAGAGCCAAGCTCAATTACCTGCATTTACTCGTTGCTCATTTTATCTTGGTTACAAGGCCAAACACAGTGAAATGAGAAAGAAAAAAGGAAGACATTCAAGCACATTGCACAGGATGGGAGTAGAAACTGATTTCATTCATTTCCAAAAAATTATTACATGTAAAACGAAATGAAGATACAGGAGTTCCTCCCTAGATACAGAAAAAAGAAAAAGATACAAAAAAGTTCTTCCCCAAGTACAACGAAAATAAAAAAGTGACATCAACATAAACTTCATTGAGCGACGGCAGCATCTCCAGCATCCTCCAGGGTCACCTCAGCCTCGGCACCTTCAAGGGTTGGCTCGGGGGCAACAACTCTAGAAAGGTCCTCAGGAGGGGGTTCGACGCGGGCTGTGGAGGTGGAAACCGGGGGACATCTTGATAAGCAGGATGGTCCTCGGGGACCCCTGCCTCCTTCAGTGCACTTGTCCACCCCAGCTTCCAGGCTTTCTTACTCACCTCGCGAACCTAGGCCACATAAAGTTCCTAAGCAGCCTCAACTCCCTTGTCATATGAACGACCTGCTTCAGCTCGGAGACTGGCTTCGACCTCCCCCCTTTTCTTCTCGAGCTCGGCCATCATGTTCCTTTGATCTTCCACTTCTGCTTTGGCCTTTCGAGCTCGGACCTGAGGCCCGCAACAATCACCTCCTGCTCGGCCGCCCTCCTATTAGCCTCCTCTAACGCCGCCTCGAGGGCTACCTTTTGCTTCTCCATCCTCGCCGCCAAGGCAATGCTCTATTGGGACTTTTCTGCCAGCACCAGGCTCCTTTGCAGGATCTGTGAGAACAGATGTTAGGACAGATCACCGAGGTTAAAAAGTTCAAAAGAAAGCTCTGAAAGGAAAACTTACCCTGAGGGCATCACCCATCTGCGCCACCGACAGCTCCACATCGCCAAACTCCCCGTGCCCCACCATGTCTTTCGGCAGGGCACAGGAGTGTGCGAGAGCGCTGACCACCTAGGTGTCGTCGCCTACTCGGCCCTCCACCGATAGCGGCTGGCCATCCTCAAGCAAGAAGCTGGGCCTCCAAGGGGCTGGGCCAAGGGGCGGGAGCAGCGAGGTCGGGTAGGCATCACCCGCAGCTAGATCTTCAATCCTTGGCCTCTTCCCTGCCCGGACCTCATCTCAGGTAGACTCAGTCGAGCGCTCCTCAGCCGCCGAGGGAAGCAGGCAGATTGGGGGTGGAGGTCCCGACAGTAGCTACATTGGCCGGACTGGACGGGGTGGGGGCTCCCGAGGTGGGGGTAGAGGACTCCTCCCCGAAGACGATGGCGTCGAGGTTTCTAACAGCTGGACGGCGTCGCCCCGTGCTGGTCTCATCATCCGAACTCGACGAATGGAGCTCGATCGCCTCTTCGAGCCTGGCCACCTTGGGGTCGTCCTCGGGGTCGGTTTCGTCCTCGGAGTCGGCTTCCGGGTTGACTTCGCGGATGGCTTCGTTGCCGACTTGGGAAGGTCCGAACACGGGGTGCGCTTGAGAAGGCCCCGCTCCTGGTGTCCCTTGCTGTTCGGCCTCCGCCAAAGTCAGCACCGTTTCCCCCCTAAGGTTTTCATGCCGCCTCCTGGTGAAGGAACAGTACACGGGTTCGTACCCTAGGAGGGACCAGGCTACCCGCCCCTGATGACCGCGATAGTTATGAATTGTCTTCAACCAGGAGACGTTTCGCCGCCACCCGGACCTCTTTGCCTCTTGCTTCCTCTCCTTGTGGCCTGTACATCAAACAGAGAATATATCAGTTCGGCAGGGCATAAAAGCACATCATTTAATAAGGAATTTAGAGAAGGTATTTACTTGGCGGTTCTCCGAGGCTGCGAGGAGTGTAGTTTGCCCTTTCGGCCCCGATCACGGCTGGACCGAATTCCCAGTTCCCGGAGACGTAGAGGCGGTCATCCCCAGCGTACTTGCTAGAATCTTCAAGGTCAATTATCAAAGGGATCTCCTTCGACCGCACTCGGAGATAGTATGTGTCCTCCCCTGGGGACTTGCAAAGATCATAAACATCTTCGATGTCATTGACACCGAGATTGGTCCCCAGGATCTTATTCAGCTCGACCACACCCATGATGACTTTGAAGCCATTGGGCATAAGCTGACAGGGGGTGAGGTTCCACTTCCTGAGGCAGGCACTCAGGAGTGGATGGACCGAAAACCTCACCCCGCCCTCTATAATGGAGACCAACGGGAACGGCATCCAGCCGTCCCGAAAGATTCGGCCTCGGACTACATCTTCAGGACCGTCCGCCCTAATGCGGACGTCCTCCGGTATCTTATATTTCTTCCGAGGCTCAGTCAGGGCTAGCTCGGTGTCTATCCAATACCTATAGACCCCCATGTTCCCCAGTTTGGAAGTGGCCCGAAAAACAGAGATGGAGACGGAGAAGAAAGAAGACAGAGAGGAAAACACCCCAGAAAGAAGCCCAAGAAAGATGACAGAGATGAAAGAAGGAGAAAACTCACAAAGAAAACTCGAAGACGAGGCTTGGACGGACAGAATCTAGAATCTCAGAGTGACGGTGATTTCTCCGGCGAAGACGCTAACGCAGGGAAGCTCTCTCTCTAGCGGAAGCAATAGTGATCCTTCAATGAAGACGAGCCTCTTTATGCAGGACGAAAATCTTTTCGTATCCCGGAAGACACGCGTACTGGACACCGCCTCGGGCACACCACTCGTCTCCTCGATATGACTTGGCAGCCAACTGGGCTGAGACACATGGCATCGTCTCTCCGCCTCCCATAATGATTAAAGCATATCATTAACAGCATCCAGACAGCTACTCGCAGTCAATGCGCCTCAGAAGGCGAAACAATAACCAACGCTCCCACGGGGAGCTACAGGCTCGGCTTCGGGAAACTCCCCAATTCACTTAGCTCCCAACCCCAAACGGTACTGAGACCATCGTGGTCAGGAGCTAGGGGCAATTGTGTGGAGTGTTTCCCCGAAACCGAGGTTACTCTTGACTTCGGTAATAGTACCAATCAGGGACTGCCTCAACTTCACTTATCTCGCTTGGCAATGTGCCAGCTGGCACCGGGATGGAACTGGTCTCGGTAAGAGTACCGACCACTCTCCTCCGGGTTCAGCCTCGTGCGTCTCGGCAGCAGTGTCCGACCTCGGGCCCGCCCGACCTCAGTGCCTTCTTCAGTTCGGTCCCTTGGCCGAGGTGAACACTGAGCGTCCAATCCCCATTATGAGATGGGACAGCCACATTGCAGAGCGCCCTGAAAAGTAGGGTGGCCACCGACCATCGATAAGGGCTCTTTCCTATCAGCTGATCACATCCACATTTATGTGTGGGATTGAGGAAAGATTCGATGGGACAGTATCCTCACCTACCCCCACTCAGAATCCTAGGTATGGGCTGATGGGACAAGCTCTCTCACCTACCTCCACTCAGGAAGCTTCCACTCCTCTATATATACCTGCATAGTAAGCCCATAACAGGTACACATTACACTGTGTACTACACTACACTATCTTGCCTGAACCTTCTTTTTCTTCCTCACTTCACCCTAGTTCAGTGACTGCACTAACTCAGGCGTCGGAGTGCCTTTGGCTGATAGCAGCCCGGGGCCCTGACCTTTGTCTACCTTTCAGGTTCAGGATTTCCATTACTTCCAGACTAGATAAGCAGCATCATTAAAAGCTTCATCATCGTCTAAACCAAGTCCATAATTTTCAGGCACTTACACTCAGCATCCCACTCACATCTGTAAATTACACAAGGCACTCTATGGCCTTAAACGGGTTCCACGAGCATGATATTATCGACTTAGTTCCTTTCTTCTCCGGTGTGGCTTAACTAACTCTAGAAAGGTCACATCTTTAATTTCTAAGATCACTGGCAAGACCATCCTTTTGCTCCGTATATATGTTAATGATATTATCATCAATGGGTCTAGCACTCAAAAGGTTGATTATGCTCTTCAACAATTTTGAACAGAATTTGCAATAGAAGATTTGGGATCTCTCCACTTTTTCCTTGGGATTAAGGTGACCAAATTTTCCTCAAGACTATTTCTATCACAATCTAAGTATGTTCGTGATCTCTGTTCAAGACTAATATGGATGGTGTGAAACCAGTTTCAACTCCTATGTCTACTTCTGGTTCTCTTTCACGCTACTCCAGATCTCCATCTTTGTCTGACACGTCGGATTAAGAACACAGATGTGACAAACACAAAATTCCACTAAGCATCAATAATGATACATCATCACTTTCAATAATATAACTAATGAGCATAGTGATGAACACGTTAAATTGCATTAAGAAAAATATGACTTGGTGATACATGCAATTTTCAAAATGTAAAGTCATATGAACTCCTCATGTGAACATCCATAAATCAATAGATATAGCTATGAAATACAAAGAACGGATTTTAAAGAGGTTCATATGAGCAAGACCATAAGTATGAGATTAAAAAATGTAGTACAAAGACGATATTACTATGAAAATATGCATAAATCAATATCATAACCATCTACCTCATTTATACATTTTACTTTTAAAACTATGTGATAGACATTATGAGAATAAATTTCATAGATTTTACTATAAGTTAAGAATCAATCTAGTTTATATATATATATATATATGGAAATAAGCACAAGAGATAGAGTAATTGAGTTCCAATGTGATTTCTAAGAATGTGACTATAAGCATAACCAATCATGGTACAATTTTGACATTTGCATAGAGAGGATCAATCTTCAATCAAGATCTAACTCATATCATTTCATCAATAAATAACGTAACTATGTGTGCATAAGAAGATATGAAGTTAGAAAGGTGCCATGAATTACGCAGTGATGAAAATAGCTCTTATATATATGTATGTATGTATACCTATGAAGAGCATGCCAAAAGAAACTAATACTAATTCATCTAACTTGGTCTATCACCACACAAAATCTCCACTCTAGCAAATGTACTTAGCTTACAATGCGATGAAAAATGGATATGAAGATCATACCAAATGAGCTTAGCACACAAAATTCCATATGTACTTATTAAGCTCAAATGATCATGAAGCAAAAGATTTTACTATAAAGAGCATTATCGACATCAATTTGCATTATCAAAATGATGTACAAAGTTAGTCACAAAAAGAAAATCAATACACCATTCCCATCCATGTAATGTAAGACACAACATCTAACCAATTTGCATTTGAAAAGATGTAACTAGTTGAGAAAAATGCAAATTGCTTGTAACATGTATTTCCTTCTAAATGATATAATCATAAGCACAAGGAAATGAATTCAAGGAAAATGCTTTTATAAATATAACTTATGAAGCTTAGGACATTTTCAACAAAAAAAAAATCTTCAAATCACTCCAATATTCAAAATCCAACAATGAATCATTTATAAAATTATGATGAAGTGATTTTGACAACCACGAAGTGAACTATTATCAATTTTCAATTTGTATTCAAAGACATATGACATTAAGTACTCATACAAATTGAGTCTAACACATATTTTCTGTTAAAAAGATATAACTTGTAAGTACATGGAAAATGCATTAAAAAACGGAGAAAATTGGGGCAAACTGGAGAACATCAAGAATGACATTCAGCTAAGTATACTTTACTCAATTTAATTGATCAAAAGTAGTAACTATAAGAATCATTATCAATTAATTGAGCTCTTATATAGCCATTTAGCACATCACCCCAAAGAAGTTTACTCTAAAAAAAATTTGTTACTTATCCAAGTGCAAAATGAAAATCAATTTTTCTTCATTCCAGTCCCCATATTTCATAAAGATATATAATCATAAAAGAAAAAAAATTCAACTTGTTTTTCAAAAGATGTAACTATGTGGAACACATACAAGTTGATTTTCCAAAAACAATAACTCTCCATTTGAAAAAAAAAAAAAACTTAGAAATCCTTGGAAAATTCAAATTGTTTCAAATCATTTGGTTTTTCAAAATGATCCAACTATGACATCCAAAAAAATGAGTTTCCAACACCAATCGATCATGAATAATCTAGCTATGAAAAGCATTTGAAACCACAATCAATTGACCATCAATAAAAACGCAGTACAAGAGATATAACTATATGTGAACAAAATGCAAATCTATCATGAGGACATTGCAATCAAATGATTTTGAAAACCATAAAATATAACTATGTAAAATTTTTTAAAAAATCAATTGATAACAAAGAACATTGTATTTTAAGCTAAAATAAGACCAAAATGGAAATGTAACATGACCAATAATATGATGTGATTATGATGAAAAGGTCGGCCTAATGAGGTTCAAGGCCTTAAGGTTTGTCTAATCATCTACCTTTGAGAATCCACCTAAGGCCTTGATAGGGTTGTCCTTGAGGGTTTAATTTTGATGTCCCACCAACACTTGGGAATTTAACTTGTAGAGTCTTAGTTTGGTGAAATTGTACTTTAGGGAAAAGGGTGAGCTAGGAAGGGAAGTCTTATTTTCAACTACAGTGGAATCCATTATTATTGAACTACAATAAAGCACAACACTAGGGTTCTAACTCTAGGTTTTTACATCTAATCAAGAGTTTTAATGCACTATTATAGAGCACATCAGCTCTGATACAAATTAAAAGTCCGGGATCTGAACCCTAGAGGGCGGGGTTGAGCTTGAATTAGTGAGCAATTACACCAAATTTTAACTTTTCTAAACCAATTTGTCACAAGTGATGATTATGAAACTAAGTGTGGAAGCTATAAAGATAAATCACCACAAAGCGTACACAATAACACAGTGATACACTTCACCAGCATTCCACTATCTATGTTTTTCAATAGGCTGAGCAATAACCTTTACAAAATGCTTTTCAAGGCTAAGCAATAACCTTATAATATGCTTTCCAAGGCTAAGTAATAACCTCTTGGATTTTAATATTCACCTCTAACCTTTAAACTTATGCTTTTCTATGGCTAAGCACTAACCTATGCAACCAAACGATTGGTTATCTCTCTAAGTAGTGTCAGAGTACACTTGATGGGGATATAATCTTAGCTCAATACAATGCCTCTAAATAGGCGGATATAAAGGTGAAAATCTAACTCACATATACACTAGATGAATACAAAAATGAATGCTCAATGTGTATGCATGATGTCCTCAATCGATTTTGATAATAAAAGCTCATAAATGTATGTCAAAGGCTTTTAAAAGTTTAAATCATAAAAGATGCTTGATTGAGGTTGAAGTATTAATCGCATGTTAAAAAGACAACTTGTTAAAGATATACCTATCTCGTTCAAGCAAGTTGTGAAATCTCTAAAACCAAAACATGTGATGCATGAGGTCTTCAACCAAATTTAAGAATGTAGCTCAATACATGTATGCTTAAAGTATTTGAAAGTTCAAATCATAAATAGATATTTTATTGAAGTGAAAAGACAAATCACATGTAATTTAAAAACCAACTTGAAAAAGATATGCCTATCATTGCTAAGCAAGTTGAGTGAAACTTTAAAACTAAATACATGTGATTTGTGAGTGTTGTTGAAATATAAAACATAAGAAGATTGGAAGTGATTTTCTTGTGATGGAAATCAATAATTAAAGATTCAACCAAGTATATGAATCATGTTACATATGATTTCAAAGGTGATTCCAAAACATGATTCACTTAGATATACCAATTTGAGTCCAACTTGGTGTGAGTCAAGGTAATGCATCCAAAATAATAAATCAATTCATATTCATATCTATGTTAAGGATACAACAAATCATAGTTAACAAGCTATAATAGATTTACCAATAAATTAAGCAAAGCATGAAAACATATGATAAGGAAAATAAAACTTAAATGATTTAACTCATGAATCCAAGCTTTAGCTTTCCTTTTGACCATCTAGCCTTCCTTAACTCATTCTCCTTTGTGTGGCCTCAAAACACCTCAAGGAATCCCTATTGGTTCCCCAATTTTGGCCTTGGAATGAGTTATTTTATTTATAAAAAGTTGTCCAGCGGCCAGTTGTCAGTTAACCCCATTCACTGTTTAGTTAACCAAAATCCAAACGGTAAAAAAAGGGCCAGTTTTGACCATTCTACAACTTGAACCAAACTGGGTTCGGTGAAGGTTCGATTAATCGAATTTACTGTAGCAAAAATACTATTGCAAAGTACTATAGCACCAATTTTCAAAACTTATGCAAAGAACTACTCCAAAGTGTTTTTCTAGTGGGAGCTTTGGGCCATGGAAATCATGCTTAGATTCATGTTTAAATCAATCTAAAAGTGTTTTAAAAAAAACATGAATCTATCAATGCCTAAGATGATTTTGAGATTCTAAGTTCATAGGCATGCATGACTAGAAAATCTTCTTTTCAAAATTTAATGCATCCAAGGTTAAAACTCCAAATCATTCATGAAAAAAATAATTTTTAATAGTTATAAGACCATGCATGAGAAAATTAATACATTTAAAATCAATGCATATGTGAAAATCCAAATGATGCTAAAATCATGCATCCATCAAATTGCAACACAAAAAATCCCAAATATTACTTTCTATTCTTCAATTCTATCTTATCCATAATACATACTGCTCTATTTATAATATTATTTGAAACTTATTCCTGGAAACTACTCTAACAATTAGCTACTCCAACAGATAGTTCTTATCATCAGTTCAAATCTTTATTCATTGCAATTCTTCTTGTGGGAGTGAGTCTTCATGTGTAACTTCATCATGTACGACCTCTTGGTCAATTGACTAAGTATCTTCTATATTCTCTCTCTCTCTCTCTCTCTCTCTCTCTCTCTCTCTCTCTCTCTCTCTCACACACACACACACATCTCAGTTTGTCTCTTAATTTCTAAATTTGTCTCTCTATTGTTCTATTCCCCCCTCTATCCAAGGGCCCATTTGGTAACTCTAATCTATCTATTAAGAGCTAATTAAATTAAGGTCTAAAATAAAAACTCTAATTTTTAAGCTTTAATTTACAATTAGACTATATGGTAAAATTATTTTAAAAAAAAGTTCTTATTTTATAATTGAGTGTTTGGTAAACCTCAAAATTAGAGCTTATTATAGGGGCAGTTTTTTTTCTTTTTAAAGAATAGCGAGGAAAGAGAGTCTAAAGAATGGTATGAACCGTTGATCATGGACCCACATGTTCGGATTGGTTGCAAAGGAGCAGAATATTGTACTGTGCCCAGATTAGATTTCCCTATATTGTTTTTCATATCTTGAATGCCTGATCAGTTCTAACGCTCTCATTCACAAACCTTTTTAAGTACCAAGAATTGCAAGTCCAAACCATTTACCTTGATCACAAACCTTTATACAAAAAATTGGAAATCAAATTTTCTAAAATTAGGTATCGGACCTATTAGCTCAACAGTCCATACAAATTTTCTGCAATTCAGTCCATACACCATTTGCAATTTTCTAAAATCAAGTTTCCATATATCAACATTCAGTTCTTACATTTTAGCATTCAGCCGTGATAAGAAAATCCTTGTCACACATTGAAAAAAGAATCATAACTCCCATAAATAAAAAACTGAAATGTTCTAGCTCTAAATAGGAAATAAGTTTCACAAGCCATAACACCCCATAATAAGGTCTATGTAAAAATCAATCAAAATATTAAGTAAATCATGATAGAGAGATGGCATCTGCAATGGCTTGATCTCTAATGGTTGTCATTTCTGACTGTTCATTCATATCTACTTCTTCGTCAATTACAATATCGTGATCATTGTTATGATTCAAGGCCACAACTTCAGACTCATGCTGACGAAATAGCTCATCTGCAATGGCTTCTTTTCGAATAAAGTTGTGCACTGTCATCATTGCGACCACAAAGCTTCTTTGTATTGGGAATAAGTATGGAGCCATTTTCTTCAGGATAGGAAATCTCGCCTTCAACACACCAAAGGATCGTTCTATAACATTCCTCAAAGATGAGTATCAATTATTGAATGATTCCTCCTTCTTACAAGGACGAACATGACGATAGTCTGGCGGCCAATATCGAACATTTCTATACGATGCATGAAAGTCTCGCATGAGAGGATATCCAGCATCAACGACATAGTATACATTTTATTGACCAAAGTAAAATGATTATTGTAATCAAAAGAGCATACAAATGAAATAAATCATGCTTGTACCTTAAAATATGGATAAAATCACGGGTTATGCCGTATATACTTTGGGATTTGATTATATGAAGGAGGTGTTATTATCTCTATTGAGAACTTCAACATGGTTGCCATGACAACGAGAAAGTATCGATGTATTGTCTCTCCAGAGCACTAAAATCTATATTGCAAATAACTGTTTCTCAAATTATGTGAAATAGTTATTAAAAAATTACCATTTGCTCTTCCATGCACAAGTCTCGACTGTCTTCAAGGAACCCCCCCCCCCCCCCCCCCCCCCCCCCCCCCCCCCTCTCTAAATAAGAGGCACAATTGGCAAAAGACATGTTTCTCCATTTGAAATAATTCCATGCTTATATGTAGGTTACCCTCAAGAATTTCACGCACAAAAACATGCCCTGAAAGAGATGAAGTCCTACATGGCTCCTTTGTAATGCATTGGCAGCTGTACCTTTTAATAATTACAATTGATTTTGTCAATTGGATTTTTTTTCTTGTCATTGTATCTCGCAAAAATGGAAACTTAGGTAAGTGCTTTAGAACCATATGTATGAAAAGGAAGATATCTCATTTAGCTTCTCCATGACTACTATAACTAGTTATTTCAGTTTTCTACTGGCTGCTTCAACTATAACCCCAGCTCTATTGATTAGTTTGAACTGCAGAATTTTTATAAGTTTTTGTTGTAATGGTACCATAATAGCTATATCAATACCATAAAAAATAAAATAGTACCATAAAGCGAAATAAATAAAAAGAAAAGACAACGATTAGCCAGCTCATACAAATCATTCACAAAAATAAGAAAAACCAACAATTATGTCCACATACATCATCCATCACAGAATTAAACGACCCGCAAACTAAATAGTATATGGTATGTAGTAACTAGGCAACCAAGTGAGATGGTTCATATACGGTGAAACAACTATCAAACAATTCAAACCATCCAAACAATCACTGAAAAAGAAAGCCTCTCATCAAAAGTAATGAGTAGGGGAAGCATCAAAGTCAACAACACATCTGTTTTATAGAGAATTCCCCTATGGGCATACATGCGACCTAGCTAGTGGGCGCACCTAGATGCATGTCTATCAATAAGGGTTGGAGGGTGGAAAGCTAATATGAAATCATCCACATTGCATTATGAAAGTTCCGGATCCTAACCCTAGAAGGGGGGTGAATAGGGTGAGCTACAACTTAATGACCAATTAATCCAATTTTAAACTTCTTTAAAATTATTAGCCACTTGTGATGATTAACAAATAAAATGCGGAAGCTAAACAACAACAATCACCACAAAAGCATTCACCATAACACAATCATTTATAGTGGTTCGGCCTCAATGTCTACATCCACTACCGGCTTGTGATCTCACACCTCACCGGATTTCCACTATTTATGCTTTTCAAATGGCTAAGCAATAACCACTACAATATGCTTTCCAAGGATAAGCAATAACCTTATAATGTTGTTTTTCAAGGCTTAACAACAACCTATACAAGATGCTTTTCTAGGCTAAGCAATAACCTTCACATAATGTTTTTCTTAGGCTAAGCAATAACCTTTACAATCAAATGATTTCTCTCAAGAAAGTGTTTTCACAAAGCACTCCTAAGAGATTACAATTAAAGCTCAATTTAATTGCCTCTAGATTAGGCGAATATGAAAGTGAAAATCAAACACACACAAACACTATGAATGCAAAGATGTATGCTTATGAAGTGAGTGTGTGGAAACTTCAATCAATATTTAAAATAAAGCTTAATCAATTTATGCTTGAAGCAATTAAAAGTTTAATGCACATAAAAAGATTTGATTGAAGTAATATGCATATCACATGTACCAAATACAAACTTGTAGAAGATATGAAATCAAAAGCTCACAAGTTGTATGAAATTAATTATATCTAAACATGTAATGCATATTCAACGTTGTTTTAAAAAACAAACTAATTTAACTAAAGTTCAAATGTATGAAAACAACAAAGATGATTTAAACAAGTTAATGAAACATGTTTATAAAACAAATCAAAGGTTTTGACAAAACATGTTTTATAAAGTTTTAAAACAAACTTGTTTAGAAATCAAGGTGAAGAATCCAATGACTTAAATCAAAGATAAAAGAAGTAGAGGATTCAACACATCATAGTTTATATACTAAAATCATTTACCAAAGATTAAACAAAGCATAAAATAATGATTATAAAAAGGCAAAGCTTACTTGGTGGTTTAACTTCATTAATCCAAGCTTTAGCTTTCCTTAATGACCCTTAGCCTTCCTTAGCTTGATCCCCTTTCTTTTCCCTCAAAATACCTCAAGAAGGGCTTCAAAGATCATCCCTTGGGGCTAAGGAGTGAGCTTCATTTTATAGAAAAAGTTGCTCAACGGCTACCTGTCGGTCAACTGACAACAAGGTGTCGGTCGACCAATAGTCCAACGGTCTTCTCCAACGGTCATAATATTTGAGAATTTGCGAACCGTTGAACAGGTGTCGGTTAGCCGACAATGAACCGACATCGAACCGACAGTACAAAAATATGAAGTTTTAAGCTCTCTAGAATTCTAACCGAGAGCACCTGTCGGTTGACCTTGGTCCACTTGTCGGTTAGCCGACACTCAGCTTGTCGGTTGACCGACAACCTAAGACAAAAATCCCAACTTTTGCATTTTTCAAGGTAAATTTCTTGTGGGATCTTTGGGCCATTGAACCAAGCATGGAAACATGATTTAAACCAATCCAAGTGCTTTAAAATCATGAAACATAAAAAGCCTAAATAGATTTGAAAGTTTAAAACAAATGGTTAGCTTGATTTATAAAATCCTTTTTAAAACTAAAAAATGCATCCAATGTTTAAAACCAAAACATGCATAAATCATAAGGTGTACAAGATTTAAAACAATGCATGTATAAATCAAGATTTCAAGCTTTTCTAAAACAATACATGTGTGGAAATTCAAATGATGAATAAAATGAATAATGCATCCATCAAATTGCAATACACAAAATCCCTAACACATTATCCTAACATTTTGTTCAATAGCCTCGAAGTTTGATAATCCTCTCGCTATACAGATTTTTAGATTCAATCTAATTTCAGTAGCCTCCAAGTCTGATAATCTTCTCACTATATAATTTTTTAGATTCAATCTAATTTCAATAGCCTCAAAGTCTGATAATATTCTTCTCACTATACAATTTTTTAGATTCAATCTAATAATAGCTCTTCTGGTGGTGATTCTGAAGGGGATACATTGATCAAATTGGACCTCATATGTCCATATAGAGTTTAGGTGAGTATTTCTATTGTTTGTCATGATTGGAATCAGTAAAATGTCAAGAGTAATATATTATAACTATCAAGAGTGAAAAATTAGTACAAGGAGCTTATCCAGTAAACAGGAACAATGAAAAGAAACAACAAGGAAACAAAGGTCATTCAAACCTTTGGTATCATCCAAGCCAACAACCCTGCAACCAAAAAAAAAAGAAAAAAAAAACATATAAATGGACGAGCATCCAGAAATTGTTCTTTCCAGTAGTACCTTGTGATTTTTCCTCTTAAATGATCATTTCGATCCTTAATCAGCTAGATCCTAATTATAGGGATCTCCAGACTTTGGGGAGGTTGGTATTTCTAGTTTATTCATTGCATATATGGAGAGAATGGAATGTAAGAATATTTCAAAACAAAAGTTCTCCACCTCAAACGTTCATGTCCGAAAGGTAAATTGATTTTGATCAATAATCATCATAATTAGCACACAAAATTTTGTTCCTGTGGATCAACCACCATGATTTACAAATCAAAGATGATTAATCATTTCAAAATGCTTCTAGGAGGGTCCCGTCAAATTTCAGGTCTATCGGGCATCGTTCGACCACACATCAAAGCGCAACATCTCTCTCACGATAGAATTGAATCTACTAGCGACAGGACCCCTAACGGCTTCAAGTTTGACCCATTTTTGGCTTCATCCTAAACTTTAGGTCATCCCGACATCGTTTGACTCAGTTTTGGCTTCTGATGACAAATCGGTGCCTCCATGCAACAAATTCTTTGGCTTTCCTGCAAACTTGGAAGCTTTGCTCCTCATTTTATGTGGATTTCCATCAAATTTACTGCAAAAAAAAAAAAAAGCATGCCAAAATTAGTCCCAAAATATCAAAAAAAATAAGCCAAAATAAAAAAAATTAAAAGAGTCGAAAAAAAAAAGACCAAATGGGCAAAAAAGGCCCTTTGGTCACTGGTGACCATGGAAACTCGAATTTTCCTAATTTCTAAGAAAATGCATTTTTTGGCCTTTTTCAATTTTTAGGCCATTTTGCCTATAGACTTTTCTGAAAATCTAATTTTTAAGGCTTTAAACCCGTTGATCTTCATCAACATCATGGATTCGTCATCGGACATTGTAAGGTCCTCGACCTTACTTTGTCAGTTGGACCAACGGTAGGCTTGTTGACCCGTTTATTTAGTAATTATTATAATTAATTGTATGTTAGATATTTAAGTGTGTTTAGATCATGAGCAAGTTTCTTTTAGAGTTAAAATAGTGTCTGCGAAGTTTCGTGTGATTCTAAGTTCGTTTGATCCTAGCAGGAGGGTAGTTCACAATGTAAGTAAAATTGAGTGTTTTCCCGGAAAATTCCAAGTGCTGCAATTTTTGGGTTCGTTGGAAAGGTCTCGTTACGCTGATCATTTTTGTCTCTTGGCTCATCACGATCCGACGATAAGAAACCATTCAAGTGGTCCATTTCCTCATCGGACCCACTTAAGGGCCCCTTGGTCTTTTTCCCATTCTCTTCTTATTGAGCAAGGATTAACCCTAATCTCTTATTCATTCTTTGCAAAGAAAGCTACAGCAGCAGCAGCCCCTTCATCTTCCTCATTTTCTCAAAGATCCAGAACTCTACTTAGGAAGATCATCCTCGAAGATCCAAACCGCTCACCTTCATCCTCTCAATCTCCTCTTTCCATTGATATCAGTTTGGTAAGCTTATTCTTACCCTCATCTTTCTAATCATCTTTTGGTTTAGATTTAACCTATTCTTGATCTTGTTCTTTCCTTTCTTCTTCTTGGTGTTCTAAATTGCTTTGAGTGGGTTAGATTGGGGATTTCGTGGTAGTAGAGCTTCTCCTCAAGTTTTCCCCTATTTCCATATTCTTCTTGTTTGAGGCAAGTAAATATGCATTTTATGATTAAATATGTGTGTATGTTTTCTATTGATTGGCTATGCTTTCTAGTTAGAATTCCCTAATTCTAGGCTTGTTTCTGATATTGATTTGGGGGTTAACATGCTAGATTAGATTTGGAGGTTTGGGTTGGTTTAATTCATAATTGGTAATCCTAGGATGTTTTTAATTTGCTAGAATGGATGGAAAATGATGAATGTGATGAATGGGGAGCATGGAGGCTCATTTTCTGTAGGTTTACCATTAGAATGGACTGGGGAAAAAGGTGCAGAAAACCATTTTAGGGGTGATAGTGTTCGATTGATCGGGCAGAGAACATGTCTCAGTTAGCTACAGTCAGACACTGTCTGATCGATCGGGCACTCTATCCGATTGATTGGACAGGGTCATTAACTAGATGGTGTTCAGGTCCGATCGACCGGATGGTGCAGGTAGGCCGAACTTGACAACTTTGGACATTTGTCACTTTTAATCTTCCTATTGGATTTCTACAAGTAATATATGGTTGGAAAGCCCTTGAGATGTAGAATACAATGGTTTTGGTTTCGTTATGATTGAAGATTGGGAAGTAAGGTATTACTTATATTAATGATCCAGCTCATGTTTACTTTGAAATGAGACTGTTAACCTAGGTTTGGGCCTTAGGTGTTGGAAACCATGAACCTACTCTCACATGACCATTAATGGGGATTGAAGTTGAAGCACGTAGCTTGGTGTGTTTCGATGGGTTGTTTAGGTATTCATGTATTACTCATGGTATAACCGAATGCGTATGGAATTGTCTCAATAGATACTTAACATGATTGTACACCAAGGGATTTCCCTAGAAGCATTGTTGATCCGATTCCACACGTACTCTATTAGAACATGTAGGGTACAGGGATGACACCACTTGCCTAGGTTGGATTGTAACTACTCCTTGTATCCGTTTATAATGTTTCCCTGTACACTCTCTTGGCATAAAACACTTAACCCTAACCAATTATGAAACGTAAACCCTTGTAAACTAGGAATTGGACCTGACTTACAGTGTATCTTAGGAACAATGTGTCATGTATTTGATAAACATAACTAGCTATCATATAAGGGATTATCATATGGGCTGGACTTGTCTTGTATTGTCTTGAATGAGATAATCCCTATGTGCATGTCTTGTGTATTGAGCTAGCCAGACTTGCCTGTCTTGGTTTCCCTTGTGTCAACACCACTTCATTATTATTGCATATCATGGCCAACTGCAGTTTGAAGTTTTATTGATGGGCCGGCTACTCGGACATCGGGATGGGCAATCGGCATAGGACGGCGTCCATGGTGTTAAATAGCTAGAAGTGGGCTAGAATCATACTGCTATCCCCAAGATCGGGAGCTAGGATCCTCCTGGAGCCAAACTTTGGTATCAGTAGTCTGATGGATTGTTAATGATACCCCGAGAGGTGGCTAGGACATTCTTGAAGTCCCACTCTTGATATTTGCATTGCATTGCATGGATAGTGGTTATTGTTAGTGGATACTAGGATTCTTGTTATTGCTTCTGATTATTATTATTCATGCTTTATGCTTAGCATCGTACCTTGTGTTCACTTGATTATAACATGTCATTATTCTTATACTTGATGCAAGCCATGTTCATTTATATATTGCTTATCGATCGCTCAACATGTCATTGACTCTGTTCCTTGGTGTGCAAACACCCCAGATGACTACTATGGGAAGCGGGCAGGTGAGGAGATCCCAGAGGATCTCCAACCAGTAGAGGAGGAATGAAAGTGGCATGCCGATGACGTAAAGTAGCGTCATCATTCCCGACACGAGAGAGATTCATTGGGATTCATTAGATTTATTTATTATTCGTTTTCTCTCATTGAACTTTTCACTTTATTGATTTTTTTAGTTCTTTTAAATGGTCTTGGATATTGGGATGGCCATTGTAATAAATTAACTTCTTCGTTTAGTTCTACTTATTCTTGTTGCAACTTTATTTATTCTTGTTACCTTAAATTGTACGAATTTCACAGTTCATTAATGACTTGAGGCTTGAAATATAATATCCTCACAACGGACTTATGATCCTTAGGCTTAAATGACAAAAATTTTAATTAGTCTTAAATTTCACTCTCCAAATATGGTCTATTCTCTAATCGGGTTCGGGGGATGTGACAGACATCTCATAGTCATCTTCCGACCAACAAACAAAGCATACTTTCTGCCTTACCGATCGAGAAATCAACAGGATAGATGATATTGGCCTACCTGCGGTGATCAATGTTTGAAATTGCATCATCATCTGACATCAAATGGTATGTGAGTTTCACTGGTGATTTAAGTCTCCTATGTCGCATGAAGAGTTCAAAAGTTGCAAGATGGCCCACGATCTTTCGATTTCCAACATGTGTTGTGGCGACTACTTAATGCAGTTAATAACCCATTATCTTGAACAGACAAATTAGGATGCAAGAAATGGGAGTTACAAAAGAAATGCAAGCATAACATTAAAATGCGTAACTACTCTCGTGATGGAGATTCAATGTAATTAATGACCACTACCTTGCATCGGCCAATCAAAAATCAAGAAAAAAGGAGTTACAGATTCATGATAATAAAATGTGTAACTCCTCCCATGATGAAGCATTAATGCATTCAATGCATTCAAAGCCATAAACCTCGCACATGCTCCACCAAAAGCCTATGAAAAGAAGTCACATTCACCATTCCAAGGCATGAAATACAAGCTCATCACACGAAGTCTACATCGATGCTCCCCCACTCCGACAACGATCCCTCCTTCATTGAAGAAGTTCTACAATGGCTACCACCACAAGGTGATTGAAGACCCTTGGGGGGACTACCCCCACCCCAAAGGCCATTTCTTTCTATCTCCATGGCTTAGGCGAGGCCCCTTAGCCCATCTACTTGGGTTTTTATTAAATATAGGATCCTTGTTCAATCCTTGTTCTCTAGAAATTCGAGGATCAAGCCACACCAAAGAATCAAATGCACCTCATGTTATTATTAGAGGAATGTCGGAGGAGCCCAAACATTTCTTATGTCCGTCAATCCGAATAAATCGCCATAATCTCTTGAAAAGTAAGATTTTCTTTTTTTTCTTCTTATTGTGTTTGTATTGAAAAAGAGACACAAAATCACAAGTCTTGTTTTGTTCAATGAGAGTTGTAAAATCGCCTTTCATGGCACCAAAATTTGCCTCCCATGGAAAAAACAAAATCACCTTTCATGAAAAAATCACAACCTTTCACAACAAACAAAATGAAATTCGCCTTTCACGTCACCCAAAAATCAAAGAAACCAAATTATGTCTCTTTTAAACACATATGCAATAAAAAGTTAGAAAATAGTTTATTTTCCTTTCTACATGAAAGTTTTGGTTTAGGGATCATTTCTTCTATTTTTCAAGTAGAATAGAAAATTTGGTATACCCATACAAACCAAAAAGAAAACACAACTGTCCGTTCGTCTTAGGTTACGAAAGGGTCAGACCCACGGATTTCCACGTCCACCGATTCCAATAGTCCCCGAAATGAGCCGGAACACTTGTCATCATGGTTTTTTCAATATGACTATGGGCCATGTATAAAAGCTTTATGCTAAACGGTTCAGTGCGACACGGAATCCGATGGCCACGGACTCCGGATGGCAACACCACATAAGCTTCCGTGAAAATATTCTTGCAAGTGATGGAATTTAGATATCTTCACACACGCGGATCCTAGGAGAAACATGTTTATTACTAATTCCCATATCACACTTCCCAAGGTCTGACGACTACAAAAGTCCAGTTTCCAAGCGTGACAACCAGGGGTGTCCTTTATCTCCTTACTTATTCACCATAGTGATAGAGTTTTTATCTATTATGATAATTCACTATGTTAGTTCTAGCCTAGTTCCAAAAACAAATTTTTCTGTCAGACATTTGATGTTTGCAGATGGTTAATTGTGTTTGATAAAGCTTCTTCGAATGCAACATTTAACCTTTGAGATCTTTTAGAGCGTTTTAAAGATTTTTCTGGCCTGACTATAAATTGGCAAAGCAACTCTCTCTTCTTTTCAAATTGTGAAGATTTTGATATGTAGGTTGTCTTCTCCATTCTCAATATTGAAGTAGGGAAGTTGCCAATTCACTATCTGGGGATTTCGCTTGCTTTAAAAAGGATTTCATCCAATTACTATCCGTCATTGCTTGATAAGATTCAAGCTCATTTGACAGTGTGGAGGTCTAAGGTACTATCTCATGTGGGTAGAGTAGAACTTATTGTTAGACCCTAAGTTATGTTTGCAATTTGATGTCCAACATTTGTATCATATTCTTCTCATCTCTTAAACACTCATTTCACTATTTTCATCTTGAAAATCATTCCTTTAAATTAACCTACACATGTTTTATTAAAACTACTTTATGGTTAATTTAAATTTATTTTTAAATATATTTTCTTGATGAATTAGTTTGCCAAAACACCTTTCATTACTGAGTTTTCAAAAATGATTTCAAAGTTAGACTTTTTCAAAACTTAAGGAACTCAGAAATTCAACTGACCTGTTGTCGGTCAACTTGTCGGTTCATGTCAGCCAACCGAGAAAGTGAGCCGAGGTCAACCGATGGATCTGTCGGTCTGAATTTCAGAGAGCTGCATTTTCATATAATTTACAAGTCAGTCAGCTTGTCAGTTATGTCTCGGTTAACCGACAATAGAAAGTAGCTAACCGAAAGCACGCTGTCCAGAAAAACAGAAAGTTAGAATTTTACAATCATTTTTCTGTCGGTCAGCATGTCGGTCAGGGATCGGTCAACCGACCTTGCTTCTGAACCTGATCGAAGCTCTCTCGGTTAGAAAACTAGAGAGGAGTTTTCTGACCAAGTTTACATTGTCGGTTAGGGTGTCGGTCAAGCCTCGGTTAACCGAACATTTCGGCTAACCAAACCATGCTTTATGGTCAGCAAATTTTTGAAAATATGACCGTTGGCCTGTGACTGCTGGGGGTGTCCGTTAACCGACCCCTGAATGTCGGCTAACCGACATGTAGCCGTTGGCCCAAAATTTCTATTAAAACAAAGTCTTTCCATGGCCAAATTTGATGATTCTTGATGATCTAAGAAGCCCTCTTTGACACACATTAAGATCAAAGAAAGGGAATCAAGCCAAGAAAAGCTGAGGGCCGTTAAGGAAAGCTAAAGCTTGGATCAATGAAGTTAAATCTCCGAGTAAGCTTTGCTTAATCTTAAACATATGTTTTATGCTTTGACTAAACTATTGGTAAATATTTTCTAGCATATAAACTATGTTGTGTTGAATTCTAAACCATTTAAACTTTGATTTAAAAATTTTAATTCTTCACTTTGATTCCAAAACAAGTTTGCTTTAAAAACTTTAATACATGTTCTTGTCAAAATCTTGGATTTGTTTGATAACATATTTTGTTGAACTTGTTTGAATCATCCATGTTGTTTTCACAATTCTAAACCTTTGTTGCACTAGTTTTTGAAACAACACTTAGCATGCTCACTTGTCTAAACCCTAATTAGCTGCAAGTGACTTGCTTTAAACTTCAATCAAATCTTTATATGCATTAAACCCTTGAATGCTTCTTAGCATACATTGATTGATCTTAAACTTTTAATATTGATTGAAGTTTCCACACACTCACTTCATAAGCATACATCTTTGCATTCATAGTGTTTGTGTGAGTTTGATTTTTACCTTCATATTTGCCTATTCTAGAGGCATTTCAATTGAGCCTAATTGTATTCTCTTGAAGTGTTTTGAAGACACTAATCTTGAGAAGAAAACCATTGTTTGTAAAGGTTATTGCTTAACCTAGAAAAGCATTGTGTAAAGGTTGTTGTTTAGCCTTGAAAAACAATATTGTAAGGTTATTGCTTATCCTTAGAAAGCATAGTGTAGAGGTTACTGCTTAGCCTATTGAAAAGCACAAATAGTGGAAATCCGGTGGGGTGTAGATTCACAAGCCGGTAGTGGATATAGGCACGTTGGCCGAACCACTATAAATCTTATGTTGCTTCTTGTGGTGATTGTTGTATAGCTTCCGCATTTAGTTTGTTAATCATCATAAGTGGTTAATTGTTTAAAAAAAGTTTAAAATTGGCATAATTAGTCAATAACTTGTAGCTCACCCTATTCAAACCACCCCCACCCCACCCCCCCCCCCCCCCCCCCCCCCCCCCCCCCCGCTCCTAGGGTTCGGATCCGGAACTTTCACTTATCAGGTCTACTCTTTCTTCTTTGCATATCTTCTAGGTGACGGTGATTATATTGCCTCAATCAGAACTTGTTGCCTTGGAGCATTGCATAAGGGCTTTTTTTTTTTTTTTTTTTTTTTTTTTTGGAATACTTGGTCTAATGAGAGGTATCTTCATCCTATAGCATGGGAAGCAAGATGCCTGCCTATTTCTCTTGGTGGCTTGGAATTCAAATCTATTCGTAGTTTAACGAAGGCAACTTTAAGGATATATATATATATATATATATATATATATGGAAGATTATTTCTAAAGCTCCTACTTATTGGAATATGTGATAAGAGTTAGGTATCTTAAACATAAAGATTTTTGGGGCATTCTGATTCCTAGTAAGGCATCATCGGGGTTGAAAGGTATTTTAAAAATGAGAGACAAAGTGCTGCCTCTTCTCCATAATCTTATTGGCAATGGGGAATCTACATCATTTTGGCATGATCCGTGGTTGCATGATGGTAGGTTATTTGCCTTGTATGGAGAACGGGGGATCTATGATCTTGGGCTAGGTTCTCAAGTTATGGTTAATTAGTCATTTTTTGGCTAATGGTATTTGGAATCTCCCTTCAACTACTTTGGTTGATCTTCACTTGGCATGACATAAAATTCATGCTGAAGCTTTGCTCGTAAGAGAGTTTTCAAATGTAGTAGTTTAGATTGGTGAACATAATGGGGAATATTTTTCCTTAAAATCAGCATATAATGTTGTTCACCTACATCACTTATATGAGCTGCCAAATTGGGTTTAATGGATTTGGTTCAAGGGGTGCATAAAAAGGTTTTCTTTATCTGCATGGATGTTTTTTAAGGCTGTCTAAAAATCAAGGAATTTCTTTTCAGTATGTTGATTGTGATTCTGGATGCATATTATACAAGAATACATGGGAATAAGCTGAACATCTATTTGCAAGGCGTCCTTATTCAAAAGCTGTCTGGGATGGTATCCTCCAGAAAATGTTCTTACCATTGGTACCTTGTAATTTTTCCTCTTAATTATTGATCATTTCGATCCTTAATCGTCTAGATCCTAATTATAGGGATTTTCAGACCTTGAGGAGGTTGATATTTTCGGTTTATTCATGGAATATATGGACAGAACGGAATGTAAGAATATTTCAAAACAAAAGTTCTCTACCTCAAGATATCCTGCATACAATTTTAAACAAAATCCAAAGTATGATAACTTTTCCGGGGTTATCTTTGCCTGAAAGGGAAAGTAGTTGTTTACATTTGCTCCAAAGGCATCAAATCAAAAGATTTGAAAGAAAGCTAATGTGCTAGATAATTGTTGTCTTTCTATATCACCTATGTACCTTGTTTTGGCTGGGATATTTTGGAGGGATAAGGAAACACCTCAAGTGGGCCTTATACAACTTGATGGGGACTTTTATTCAGATATTATTCAATTATTGCATTTGATTCATCAAGACGTGTTTAGTATCTCCATTTAAGGGAATAGTGGGCTATTGAAAATTTTGAAAGATCGTACCCAATCCTTTTGGATGGAGTGGTTTAAGGCTATGAAGGTGGGACATCTTCTTCAAAGATGTCAAGATATCCAGTTTTATGAGATCTCTGATCGTCCGTTCCGGCTTTTTAGGGAGTTGAAGAGTTCATACCAAGTCATGCAGCGAATTACCAGGGTGGAGTTAGCTCCTCTTTTTGCTATATAATCTACTTCAATATGGGTGTGGGTTTATGTTAGTGCCACATTCCAATGAGCACTTGTTTTGTATTGTCAATCCCGTGTCAAAGAGTCCAAGACCTTGCCTCTCAGAGTTTCACAAGGAAGATCAAGTTTGAAGGCAGAAGATCAAGTCTTGGAAAGCCTGGATTCATCGAGGAAGAACTCCATGTGTGTGCCAACCTATTCAGGTAAAATGGGACCCAAACCAACCAAGTAGTGGACCCTAAAAACCCTTACTTTAATGGCTTATTTAATGGGGTTTTAGAAATTGTTTTTGAGCCTTTTCAAGACTCAAAACTGGTCCCAGAGGTCGGCTAACCGCCATGGTTTTCGGTCAGCCCCGCGGTCACCTCGCGGTTAACCGCTAAGACCCTTCACGGCTAACCGCCAGGTAACCGAAGTCCTGCGGTCACTTTTCCAGAGGCTTAATGTACAAGTTTCTGTGAAAATTCGGTTACCTTAGGGTTACCTCGCGGTTACCTCGCGGTCACCTCGCGGTTACCTTACGGTTACCTCGCGGCTAGCCCCCTACTCAGCACAGCTTTACAAAAACTAGCCGTTTATGACCGTTGGAGTGACGGCTAACCGCAGATTTGAAGGGGGCTAGCCGCCAAAAGACGTTAGAGAGCCGTTGGAGGGTGTTTTATAAATAGAAAAGGCCCCAAATCATCCAAAGAGGCTTGAAGATCATGAGAGCTCATGTCCTAACCATGGTCCATCATATTTGACCTCTTATAGATCATTCCACACACACTTTGAGCTTGTATTGGCAAATCTAAGAGCTTCATTAGCTTAAGGAAAGTGTGATGTGTGAAAACAATATTGCCCACACACACTATGAGCTTGTATTGGCAAATCTAAGAGCTTCATTAGCTTAAGGAAAGTGTGATGTATGGAAACAATATTACCTAGGGAAGAACTTGAGCCATCATAAGTTAAAATCCAAATCCCTAGACCAAAGACCTCTTCCCTTGATTGAGCACAACATTGGAGCATCATCATCAACATCAAGGAAGCATTGCAAGAGGCATCAAAGCTTGGAGCTGTGGTGACAAGCTTGGTAGAGCATCCTCCGGACTTCGTCAAGGAGGCAAGTGGCAACCTCCAGACTTTGTCAAAAGAGGCAAGTGTTCTTCCCCCTCACTTCATTAAATTCAGAGCATTGTAAGAGTGGCTTATTTCTTTGTGATTTAACCACTATAAAAATGTAGAGGGGAGTAGATCTTTGTGATCGAACCTCGTAAACAAAATTGATGTAGAATCAGTACTTGTGTAGTTTGATTCTTTATAGTGGAACCAGGGGACTGTGTGACCCTTGAGAGTGGATGTAGGTCTGTGTGACTGAACCACTATAAATCCCTTGTGTCAATTCCTCTTTCTCTATCTCTTGTGCTTGATTTACATATCTATAAGTTGTGGAGATTGATATGAATGATATTTCTTCTTTGAGTTTAAATTGACACACATCCACTTGTGCGAAAACAACATTGAACATATTGGCAAATCTTGTCTTGTTTAGCACACACTCTTTAAACATATATTCAATTGAGCACATTGATATAAATCATAAGTGAATTTGTGAAGAGTGGTGTACACACACTTGTGCTTATTATTATAAAATTAATTGTCATATCTTTGATTGATTAAGCACTCACACATTGAACACATATTCTGTATAAGTTGTATTCTTATTTGTGTTCATTGTGTTCTTTGTCCTAGTTGAGATTAAAATTGGACTAAGTAATTTTTATTGGGAAAAGAATTTCATTAGTCCTATTCACCCCCCCTCTAGGACACTTTCATTGCCCTAGCTGCACTTTCAGTTTAGCCTTTATTTTGCTTTTTGATAGATTTATTTGCTTGTACCCTCTTTGTGGATTGTAGATTCTTTTTATGTTTGTTTTCTGATGAGGTAGCCCCATAGATTTTCCTTCAATTGGAAGGGGCTTTCATTGCACATTATGAGTTTTGAGAGATTTTGAAAGCTATCTTACCTTGCGAAAAGATTTAATTTACTAATATTAGTTTTCTTATCTTTATCATACTTTCAAAATCACTGAATATTCGATAAACTAATATCAATTCAATCAAAGCATGGCGCAAGTTAATAGTACAATGTAGTCGCAGCCCATCTGATGTATTAGTCGACAAAATACTGTATGCATGTAAAAAAGGTAATTACAAAATCATTTTTTCCATAATGGTTAAAAATGTATTTCGTTCTAATTGCAAAATGTATAAAGTTTAAAGATCTTTTACTTTTGTTTTATATGATATTATTGGTTAAATGTCAATATTTTATTTTAAATATAAATATTAAAAGTAAATTATGAGTCTATGAGTTTCTGCATTTCTATTAATGTTGAACTTTGAAAATTTTGGTTGATAATGCATATGGTTTGGGATTGGATTGAAGGATTATAATGGTTTATGATTGAATGGGATTTACTAATGTTTAAGAAAGATTCAGAATGCATGAGAAGTTTGAGGGAAATGAAAAATCAAATGGGCAAGAAAACAGTGTAGAATTCTGCACTGAAACAGACCCAAACAGCAGCTGGGCCCGCTCGAGCGGGCCTGGGCTCTGTCAGGCCCATTTCAGCAGGCGTCCCGGCCCATTTCAGCAGGCTTCCAGGCCTGTTTCAGCAGGCTTCCTCCCCCCTATTTGAAATGTTTAAGTCCCCTTTGGGCCATGAATTTTTTGGGAATGGAAAGGAAAACATTAATCTATTAATGGTAGAAAGGAGTTGGAATGAATGGATAATTAGGATGTATACCCTCCTTACCATAGGAACTTAGGTTTCATTTAATTTATGTCTTAGAATTGGAACCATTAACCTTCTAATTAAGCCCAAAGGAAATCATTAATCTATTATTAAGCCATGAAGACTAATTAGAGATTCAACATAATATCATCGTAAGTGACACTAAGTAGATAGTAATGTGTTGATTCTTTAAATTGATCTTGTATTGGATAATAGCAGGTTATATGAATAATAAATTGGTATTAATTACTTATTGTCATCAAATATTTGAATTGAATATTGAAAATGGAAATTTTTATTTGCATCAATTTATTCGATAAATTGTCATATTGATACAATATGTTTATATATTTAATTACCCTTTTGTTCCTCCAAAATTGTTATTCATTGTTATACATTATTTGATATTGATATGGATAAAGCAATTAAGTTGAGTGAATATCCAAATATTTGAAAAAGTTATTCGATTTGAATTATAAACGAAATTCGATTTAATATTCGATTTGATTAAGTCGGCACTACTTAGCTTCGACCGGACGATAACCGACGGGGTTAAATCTTGGTTTAGAATTTGAACGTCACTGAGCAGTGGACAGACTGGAGCACCAGAACTCCAGGACCCGGGTAGCTAGGAGGATCTTTGGCCGGACCCTAGTGACATCCCAACACGATTTGCTCTCAATGAGGGGATGAGCTTCATGTAGTTGCCAATTCGTATTGTATTTGTATTCGTATTTTCTTTTTAATGATTTTAAAAGGAAATATATATATGATTTACTCATGAAAATGGATTGTTTGATTACTCTTTTACTTGTCTCATTATTATTCTAAAATTATAATTGTCTTCAAAAACCTCATCGTATTTCCTGTTTACTGTTTATGCTTACTAATCGTTGTATTAAGATACTACTCTTGGTGTCACAGGCCCAGATGCAGCTCCCGGTCCAGCAAAGACCACGGAGGGAGAGAAGGTTACCCAAGAGGTACCTTCAGGATTAGAGGAGTGGCTCGGAGTATGGCCCATTTAGAGACTCCTCAGTACGGAGAGCATCAAGATTTTTGAGAGCACCCACTACAAGAAATTTAGGGTTTAAGGACGACACAAATTTGTCCCAAAATGTACATATTTCGTCACCGAAACTAATTAAAACGAAAATTTTTCGTCACCCGTATTGTTGCCAAAGCCTTGTCGCTAAAAGGTATTGGAGACGAAAAAAAATTTCTTCATTGAAAAAGATAAATTTGTGACGATTTTTTTTGTCTCGAATACACTCTGTTGGGAACATACTTGTAAGTAATTAGTGACAAAATATTTCGTCATTAAAGGAAGAAATTAGAGACAAAACTATTTGGTCATAAATATAAGAAATAGAGACGAAATAATTGTGTCGTGTTTAATATAAAGGAAGACGAAAAGAATTTGTCAAAGAAGCTACCAGTGGATGACGTTTTTTTTTGTCTCCAATCGACTCTGTGGGAACATACTTGTAACTAATTAACGACGAAATATTTTGTCATTAAAGGAAGAAATTAGAGTCAAAAATTTTTTGTTATAAATATAAGAAATAGAGACGAAATAATTTTGTCGCGTTTAATGGAAAGTTTAGAGCATTGAGTTTCCAAAATAAGATGTACAGTGTACAATAGAATCTGAAGGAAATATTTGGCCTATTTGACAAACAAGAACCTCATGTATTTTGAAGAGTTCAGAATCATACATAACAGATAGAATTTGATGAGAATCACAATGTGGCAAGTAACCATAGATTGACAAAAGATGAAATGGCAGTTAGAAACCAAGATTGTATAACACCCTGGAAATCATATCTTGAAGAACCCACAAGAAATTCCACAAAATCCCATGTAATATATTGAAAATGAAATTCCACAAAATCCCATGTAATCCACAAAATTCAACCCACATGCAAATCCCATTTATCTCAAATAAACCTCATTTGGTGCAACAAAGCTCTTAAGGTGGGCATAATTGTGCTTCCTTCCTTGATGGCAGTCTAGATGGAGTCCTTCCTTCTATATATCTAGACGTGATGTCAGTCTTGATGGCACCTTCCCTGCATTACAGTAATTGAGCTGGAATAGACATTTCATACATGAGATAAGCTATGGAGGGACATGGCATTATGAAAAATATGAGATTAGAGCATTTGAGCAAAAATAAAACAAACATAAGAGCATCTTAAGCATAACAGACCCAAAGAAAGAATTTCCAGTCTTTTTTTTTCATCAAACTATTCATCAAGCTGCCCAGTTTTCTCAAACTCATTCATCAATTTTTCTACTGGGCAGCAGTATGACTGATATAACACAAACACAAGCATTTCATTGATTTCTTAAAAAAATATAAATGAGTTCACATGTCAAATACCATCTAAAAAACAAAAGTATTAATTTCTAGAAAGATGGTGCTTTATCTATGGTGCTTTATCTAAACAGTTATATAATACAAACACAAGCATTAATTTCTAAAAAAAAAAAAATGAACTCAGTGGATCTATATCCAGTGATGAGT
Organism: Umbellularia californica; assembly: GCA_028538565.1. Taxonomy (NCBI): domain Eukaryota; kingdom Viridiplantae; phylum Streptophyta; class Magnoliopsida; order Laurales; family Lauraceae; genus Umbellularia; species Umbellularia californica. The sequence goes on from JAPQWN010000007.1 coordinate 28,650,123, forward strand.
GCAATATTGTTAGATTCATTTTGTTTGGAATGAAGTAATCACCTACCATTTCAAGAAAAAAAAAAAAGAAGATATACTTCATTCACGTTTAATTTTGGGAGTGTTTGAGTATATAATTTCAACAATTTATGAGAAGGCATTGGCATACATGCAGCTACAGAACCAACAAAAAAAAGCTAGCATTTGCACAGCAGAAGCCATTCAAATTCACTTCAACTTCTTGGTAAGCTAGTGAAACCATGATATCAACGGCAAAAAAGTACAAGAAAACAAAGCCTATTTCGTAAAAACCGTATACAGCCTGTTCCAATTGCACTCAGTAACTGAAAGCACTCAAACAACCCAATAACATCATTGCATTTCACACAAGAGAATCTAGATCATATCAAAGGTTGGAAGGCACTCTCTTCCATACAACACACAACACAAATGAAAATGCAATAGTAAAAGAAAAGGAGCAGATTTGAAACAAATGCAAGGTTGAAAAAAAAAAAAAACAATTTCCATCTCACATTCCCGGATCCGAAACAAATTAAAGAAACAGTCATCAACTATATTAAAAATATGAGCCAAAAGTAGAGAGATCAAAGCATGTTTTGCATTTAAATGAACGACAGAGGAGATATATGACTATAGAAATTATTCTATGATTTCATTCCAAAATGTTGGTCATCATTCTCCATCCTTCTTCAGTTCCTTGATAATACTCTGTTCATTGGTTGATGAGCTCTCACTCCCCTTCTCATGTAATGAATACATATATAATAAAATAAGTTATGTTTCATTGTCAATTTACAAAATAGATTACAGTGTACAGTACATCACAGTAATCCTATGAGACTGAAAACAATATACCTCAGTAATTTCTCCAGCAGGATTTGCTTTGTTTTCAAGAGTAGACTCTCCATTAGCTTTTTCCACCAAATTTGTCTCTTTCAAATTTGCAGATTGTTTGTCACCTGTCTTCCCTGCATAAAAAAACACAAGAAAATCATCCTGCAACCTAATATGCTAGTCAGAGAAAAATAACAGAGCCCTTAACCTAATATACAAAGAAGGTGTTGCCATGTTTTTAACCTGTGGCAGTGGCAGAGACAGTTCTGTAAATTGCAGGAGGGTCTGAGGTCCTTATCATCATCGCCATTAAAATATCCACAATTTCACAAAATATCCAACAGTTATATCTAGTCTAATTCTACCAAAAATCCAACAATAACTAGTGCAACTCCAAAGTATGTGTATCCTTATCAAACAAAAATGAACATTCAAGCAAATTAGATCATTGTTGCACGTCAAAAATGCCACCCCAATCCAATCTGCAAAAAAATAAATTAAAAACTTTAGTAACTAATCAATTCACTATTAGATCAATTATACAATTTATCCCTCTAACAGACTTTTTTCAAGATTATGGGAACAAAAAATTAATGGTCCCTCCCAAGTTGGTTGTTCTTGTTTTCGGGCACTTCCATAGCTGTTTAACTATTTGGCCCTCCAATAGCCTTTTTTGAACTAGTTCCCAAATTGGGTGTCCTATGCATGTTTCCATTACTTCCTAATTCTTCAAACATATATTCTTTTATAAAATTTGTTATATTATAGTTAATATACTTTACCAAGAAGTATGTCCACTCGGGGATGAGTCCCCCCCATTCCCAAAGTGTCCAGTGAATCCTTTACTCCTCAAAAAGTTTACGACATCTGCCATTATCTCCCCTTGCTTCTTCCCACCCTCTTCAAGCTCCTCTATTTTATTGTTCTGCATTTGTATCTGTTCCCTCTGTGTCTCTATTTCCATCTCAAGGCGCTTCACATAATCATTTGTTTCAGCAGATATGGTAGTGGTCCTCCTAATAGAGGATGAAGGTCTCCTGCCAAGTCCCTTCACGTAGCCAGACTTTGGCTTTAGGACTTTGATTGACAGCTCTTCTACAGTCAAAGGTATTGATCCCGGCTGTGAGAGGTGATCAGCCTGTGTCTGTATCATATTTTCCTATCAAATATGAAAAAATTAAATAATTATTACTAAATTAAATAAGATTATAACAAATAGTATTCTAAAATTTTGGTAATAAAAATTGAAGTATATACTCACATAATGAGCCTGAGCTTCATATCATTTCATGTTTACAATAAATATGAAAAAGGGCAAACATAAGAAATTGATACATAGCATTTACAATAAATAAATAACCAGGAGTTAGCTTATCATATCATTTCATGTTTCGATGAAAAAAATATGCAAACCTCTACCAGTCTCAAAACTACCATCCAAGTATTTTGTCTATATTAATAAGGGCCTAATGTACCTTCTACCAAAACCCCTGGATATCTCTTCAGCATTGCATAAAAATGGGGAAAAAATATTTAGGGCATCACCATGCATGCCCCACTTTTACTTCCCATACTTCAGATTCTGATTATATGCAAACTTTATAGACACAAAGGAGAAGAGTACATGCATATAGAATTAAAGTTTGAATGGTGATAGCCTAATGATTTTCTTTCCATTGAATAATGAAAGAATTGGATATCCATCCACAATTCAGAATCGGGAATTTTTGTGAGAACAAGATGATGCCCTTAGGTACCTGCACAATATTGGGTTTAAGTAGTATATTCATCTAAGTGTCTTGAGAACTAGAATAGTGTGTTGCACTACATTTATTTATGGCTTTCAATATATAACAGTAGATAGTTTTAGTTACAATCAGAATCAGCCAGAGATATTTATTGGCTTTCAATTTTGAAGTATCATTTTAGATTTTACACAGTAGATATTTGATCACTGACACTGAACCAACAAAAGATCTTGTGCCAATATCATAAAAAGGGAATAAAGCTTTCGAGGGCTTGTAGCAAAACATACAATAACCCTTAGACACCCAAAGATGGTCAATTTAAAAACGTGTTTAGGGTCCCACCAATTGAGACAAAACATAATTTAATTAAAGGCCACAACATGATTACCCATCAATCCTTCATTTTAAGGTTGGTTGGTAATGGTTTCCAAATAAACCCGCACACTAGTAAGTCACCATGAGTATAAACAGTCCCTTTCTTGGCCACATTTAAAACATAATTGGGTTAACCAAATGGGGCAATTAGGGTAGAGATTAGAGGCCTAATTCAAGGTTTTAAATCCCTTTCTAAGCATGGAATAAATGGGGTAGGGAAGAGGTTGAAAACCCGTCAAAGAGGGCCCCACAACCGCCCAACAACCAGCTGTTGGACATGGCCCTGCAGCTGCACTGCAGTCACATTTCCAGCCCTGTCCCTTCCTTGTTTCCAGCCATCATCATGGATTTTGATGGGCCAAGCCCAAGGGCCCAACTCATGTTACAAGACCCGGTTAGCCCAATAAGGTCCAGGCCAAAAGAAGTCCATAGGCCTGACCACGTCATCAAGAGAGCATCCGGGAGCCTCACCCTCTCCGCCTTGGAAACAGTCAACCCTCATCTCATCTTTTACCAAGTCTCGTGGAGAGCACCTCAACTACCTCACCCGATGAGAAGAATCCGTGATCTCCACCGAAATGGTTACTGAGTTGCTGTAAAGTCGCCCAACCTGTGAGGGAGCGACTATAAATTGTAAGCCCCACCAACACTTGGGGGGCATGAGACAGACACCAGAGCTCTACTTTCCTCTCCCTCTCTGAGCTTGTACTCCCTGCTCTCCCAGCACACCTGAATTAATAAAATATTCGGTGACCTCAACCATTCAGAAGTGGACGTAGGTCATACTGACCGAACCACTATAATTTGTCTCTCTCTCTTCTTTAATTACTGCATTAATTACCAATCACTTGACAGGTGGTGTGCAAAGCCAATTTGTGCATCATCAGTTTGGCGCCGTCTGTGGAGAACAACTAAAGTTCTCACTTCAAGAGACTTCCTCTATTAAACTTATGGTGATCACCACTAGATCAATGAATCGAACTGAGAATGATCCCTCGCGAGAGGGCGAGGATGCTCCTCCACCGACCAATCCTGCTCCAAATGCTCCTGCTCCCACCCCTCGACAAATGTTGGAGACCATGCAGCAGCTGGTGACCCAAAACCAGCAGATCCTGCAACTCATGCTCGCAGAACAAGGAGGAGCACAACTTGGAAGACCGCAAGGAGCACAGCACCCGGGGCATCTAAGAGCTCCACGCCGGGGAGCTCCTCATCTAGGCGCCCATACAGGCCAAGGCGCCCATCTTGGAGTTTCCCAGGGCGCCCCAAATGGAATTCCCCAGGGCGCCCAAGATCATTTTGGAGTTCCTCTGGGCGCCCCTCAGGGTGGTGTCCATCTCGAAGGACCTCCACCTCCGGGTGGAGCCCATCCTGGTGGAACCCCACCTCTAGGGGGAGCACATCATGGAGGACCCCTGCCTCCTCCTTCTGCTTCTCATGGGGAGGATCCTCGCTTCCAAGAGGGGGAGAGTGAAAATCAAAGCATGGAGGATGAGAGTCATTTCCATGATCAGTCCAGGGGAGCCCCCAGTCGCTAGAACGAGAAAATCAAAGAAATGCAAAATTAGCTGGATGATGTCTTCAATGCCATGAAGGCACGGGGACCGGAGACAGTGGACTACCTAGTCAGGCGAACGGACACACCATTCAAACCCGACGTGGTGAACTACCCACTCCCTCAAAAATTCAAGATGCCATCCGTCGAAACCTTTGACGGTACGAAGGATCCACTGGACCACCTCGAAACTTTTAAGACCTTGATGCAGCTGCACAATGTCCCCGACGAAATTATGTGTAGGGTATTCCCAACTACCTTGAAGGGATCAGCGCGACAATGGTTCGCCAAACTCACCCCGGCCTCCATAGGCTCCTTCGCGGAACTAAGCAGATCATTTGTGGCACAGTTTATTGGTGGACGCCGCTAACTAAAGCCTGCCACCCATCTGCTCAACATAAAACAGGATCGAGACGAGAGCCTGAGGAGCTACCTCACTCGTTTTATCGAGGAGGTCCTTCAAGTCGAGGAACCCGATGATAAGGTCAGCATGACCACCTTCCTAGGAGGCCTCCGGTCATCAAACTTCCTCTTTTCAGTAATAAAGCGACCACCAAAGAGCATGCCAGAACTATTGGCAAAAGCTCAAAAATTTATGAACGCTGAGGAAATCAACAGGTCCAAGCGAGGTGAATCATCTCACGGATCGCCAAAAGCTTGACCTGCCTCTGCACTGTTCTCAAACAGGCAGCCTATCTCCAGCTTAGCGGCTCTCTCGCGGGTCAACAAAAGCTTGTCCTCTGCACTGTTCTCAAACAAGCAGCCTACCTTCAGCTTAGCGGCCCTCTCGCGGGTCGCCAAAAGCTTGGCCTCTGCACTGTTCTCAAACAGGCAGCCTATCTCCAGCTTAGCGGCTCTCTCGCGGGTCGCCAAAAGCTCGATCTCAAAAGGTGTAGCTCTCTCACGAGCAATCCTCAAACTCTGTCTTTGCTCTCGCGCAAACAGCCTCTCTCTCCAAGTAATCATGTTAAACATTTTAATGTTTGGAATAACATTGTTTTCGACATCTCCAGGCAGGATCTTGAAACTCAGGTCATCTGCAACCCGAGGTACTACATTAGATCACCGTGACCAGTTGCCTGGCTGCCCAAACCAGTTGCCTGGTTCCCTAAATCAACTGCCTGGACAGCACACGAGCTGCTCGCCCACGCAGACAGCGGCCAGCCCCGCAGCAGCGAAGCCCACGCCCGCAGCAGCAGCATAGGTGGCGTCCAGATCAGGGGCGCCCAGACCTTAGAGGCGCCCAAACCATGGGCGTCCAGACCTCCAGCAGCCTCGCCGCCCGTCGCTGCACACTGCACAGCAGCCCCCTAGGCACCCAAACCTCCAACAACGCTGCACAGCAGCCCTCTGGGTGCCCAAACCTCCAGCAGCCTCGCTGCCCGTCGCTGCACACTACACAGCAGCCCCCTGGGCGCCTAGACTTCCAGCAACGCTGCACAACAGCCCCTGGGCGCCCAGACCTCCAGCAGCCTCGCCGCCTGTCGCTGCACACTGTACAGCAGCCCCTGGGCGCCCAGACCAGCAGCAACGCTGCACAGCAGCCCCTTCGGCGCCCATACCTCCAGCAGCCTCGCCGCCTGTCGCTGCACACTGCACAGCAGCCCTCTGGGCGCCCAGACCTCCCAGGCGCCCAGACCAGGGGCGCCCAGCACCTCCTGCTCGCCCAGAAGGTGTTGCTCGCCGAAAACCTTGCGCCAGCGCACCTGCTCGTTATTTTGACCGTAAATTTTGGTCCGTAACTCCAAATGAGGCTTATTATATATCAAATCGAAGCTCTCGGCGAGCCCTACAAGACTCACCGCCTTTGGTTGTGACTAATGCTGTTAAAAGTCCAAAAAAGGCCTAAAAACAAATGTTTTAGCCTCATGAAGTTTTTGCAGTTGCGAACTCAGCCGAAGATTCAAACGAATGCCCTCCTCTCCAAGTTCCATTGGACATAGGGCATTGGGGGGCAAATGATGGGCCAAGCCCAAGGGCCCAACTCATGTTACAAGACCCGGTTAGCCCAATAAGGTCCAGGCCCAAAGAAGTCCATAGGTCTGACCACGTCATCAAGAGAGCATCCAGGAGCCTCACCCTCACCGCCTTGGAAACAGTCAACCCTCATCTCATCTTTTACCAAGTCTCGTGGAGAGCACCTCAGCTACCTCACCCGTTGAGAAGAATCCGTGATCTCCACCGAAATGGTTACTGAGTTGCTGTAAAGTCGTCCCAACCTGTGAGGGAGCGACTATAAATTGTAAGCCCCACCAACACTTGGGGGGCATGAGACAGACACTGGAGCACTACTCTCCACTCCCTCTCTAATCTTGTACTCTCTGCTCTCCCATCACTTCTGAATTAATAAAGTACCCGGCTACCTCAGCCATTGAGAAGTGGACGTAGGTCATACTGACCGAACCACTATAATTTGTGTCTCTCTCTCTTCTTTAATTACTGCATTAATTACCAATCACTTGACCGGTGGTGGGCAAAGCCAATTTATGCATCATCAGAGTTCTTTGGGTAGGTTGAGAAGGGGATTTTCAAGGGAGAAAACAACTTAAATACTACACCAAGAGGGCTCCAAAACCAGTCATATAATCAGCTGAATCTAAGAAGGGAAATCAACATGATATGAGGTGAATCATTGAGTAGAACTTAGATAATTTCAAAATATTAACATGCACACCAAAACACCCAATTCAGTCACTTGCCTTAGCACCAATGGCCTGCAAATCACTCTCCTAGACACCTTCCAGCAGCTGGAAACACTCAGCTAGAAAACCCCAGAAATCCTACACAAAAAGCCCCAAAAACACAAGTCAAGAAAGGCTTGGAATCATGGTTTGCATGTCCGAATTTGTGGACCAAATGGGCTGCTAATCCTCATATAAGAAGCTGGAATCCATGGCTTACCTGAAGGAGTTCAAATAGGACGGATTAATGGTGGTAGATGGGGCGGCCAGCAGTGGAAGCACCCGAAAATGGGATGAATGGAGAGCCGATGATGAGAGCAACGCGTTGGCGACGATTGATTCCGAAGTTACCCAAAGTTTGGTGAGCTTTTGTGAAGAAATGGAAGAGAAAGAAGGGAAGAAAAGCTTCAGCTGAAACTGTCTTGTTGCAGGTCGAAATGAAGGAGAAGGCAGAAACGTGAGGGAGATGAGGAACATATAAGAGAGGTGGGCGCGGGAACATATAAGAGAGGTGGGTGCGGGCCCCACAACTTACTAGAATTTGATGGGCTTGGAAATGGGCCTTCTTGGCCTCAAATGGACTCAACGAAGAAGAGAGAAATGATCCTCATAAAATCTAGTTTTCAAAAAGTATAGTTTTGACATGGTTCTGAAATTTCAAAATTTGGGCTCAGATTTCAATGTGAAAAGATTGTTTTGCCCCTAGGGTTGGAAAACTGATTTTCTAGGCTTCGAATGGGATCGGTGTAAACATAAAAGTTGTTGGGGCTAATTTGACCTATCAAAATAAACCAAAATTGGAAATTTTCAAAATCAAGGACAATCCCCCCACGCTGACATGTTCAACCCAAGGCGTCCCTAGGCTGCCAGACTGGGTCCAACGGCTCTCAAAATTCCCCAAAGCTATGTAAAAACTATTCTAATGTACAAACCAACTGGATTAGGCCCAATCCTCGCTTAGAGAACTAACCCACAGCTAAAAACACACTAATCGTGAAAATTAAGGGTCGGGGTCTTACATAGATAGATATTCATGAACGAGTAGTAGAGACTGAGAGAGGTAGGTGTACCTGGCAGTGGCAGACTCCTGGATGGAGGATGATGGGCGCAGATGATGGTGATTGGTGATGGTGGCTGTGTTTGGGAGTTCTGGACGAGAGAGACTGAGAGAAGTAGAGATGAGAGGGATCACTGATCAGGGATGGGTCTGCACTGCGTGCGTTGATGGAGGTTGATGATGATTGATGGGGGCCAATGGGCCATGGGGCTACTGCTTGAGACAATGGGTGGGAGATGTTGGAAAAGGGTTCTTCTCTCCTCTTCTGGAAAAGGGTTTTGGAAAAGAGAGACCGGGATTGATGGAGGGACAAAGGGGGAAATGGGTTTTGGAAAAGGGGCGTTGGATTGCGGGGGGGGGGGGGGGGGATGGACGTTAGGGCCTGGGGGGCCCATTTTAGTCATTTTAAAGGCTTTTCCAAAGCAATACTTGTGAGAGAGGAATAGGCTCAAGTGCGAATGAAATTGGGGCCACCGCAAATGAAATTAGCGCCTTATTTTGTTGGCCGAAATATTTTCGTCTTCCATAACTTATCCTTATTAGTGACGAATTACATTCGTCGCAAAAACAAATTATATTTTGTGACAAAAATGTTCATCTCCAATGAGCTAAAATAATTCGCGCCAACGCAAATGAAATTGGCGCCTTATTTTGGTGACCAAATATTTCGTCTTCCATAACTTATCCTTATTAGTGACAAATTACGTTCATCACAAAAACAAATTATATTTTTTGACAAAAATGTCCGTCTCCAATGAGCTAAAATAATTCGCGCCAAAGCAAATGAAATTGGCGCCTTATTTTGGTGATGAAATATGTTCGTCTTCCATAACTTATCCTTATTGGTGACGAATTACGTTCGTCGCAAAAAAAAAAAAAAAAAAATTTGTGACAACAATGTTCGTCTCCAATCAGCTAAAATAATTGGCGCCAACGCAAATGAAGTTGGCGCCTTATTTTTGCAAACGAAATTTTGTTTTCGTCTCCTATACTTTTGAAAAAAATGAAAACAAACGACAAAATTTATATTTCGTCCTCTTTGGGTGTTCTTTTAAGACAAAAAAAAATTTCGTCATCAAATTTCGTCACAACAGCCTAGATTTCTTGTAGTGACATAGTAGAAGTGTGACTAGTGTTTTGTATGGGTCACACTTAATTTAATTCATTTTGCTATGTATTTTAGTAATGATGTATAAAACTTTCTTTTGTACAAACATTATATATCAATGTATAAATTCTTTTGTTTTAAACTTGAATGTTGTATATGGGATTGTACAGGGTTATGATGATCATTTGATATAAGCTTCCGCTATATTAACTGTTGATTGATGGTTATCAGTGAGTTCGACTCACGAGTGGAATGGTTTTCTCCTTCGTGTGCTTGTATTTGACTCGCGACAGGTACAATCACATGAGAGTACGTGTGTTCCACCTCGGGGATTACCCTAGGCCAACATGATTCGGGACCGGGATGTGACATACTTAAGTATGGTATCAAAGCCTGTCAGTCTTTCTAAAAGACTTAAAAACCAAATAGAAATCGTTGTGAGGATACGATAGAATTGATTTGTAGTACAGATTTGTTGAGACCGGTTTACTATTGGTACTGTATTACTACTAGTAGTTGTGCGTAAGAGAGAGATAGAGTGTAGTTGTAACCTGATTTTTTAAAACTCTTTTGCAGGTAAATGGTATCAGGCTCAGGGAGCCGAAACAACAATGGGAACAATGAATCCCGTAACGACGACTCGTTCGTGGTAGTCAACGACAACCCATCCAATGTGGATGCGCGTTTAATGATGCTGATAGAGCAAGTTGCGAAGACTAATGAGCAAATAGCGTTATTGATGGCTAATCAAGGGCAACAGGCAGCAAACCCAATGAGAGGCAATGACCCGAGCTCCTTGTACGAGAGATTTAGGAAGAGAGGAGCCACTGAATGTCACGGAAATGAAGGCGCCATCAAAGCAGACGAGTGGCTAGTTCATGTTAACGACATCTTCGAGACTATCATTTGTGATAACAAACAGAAGGTTGTACTTACAGCTTCGATGTTCAGGGGTACAGCAAACATCTGGTGGAAAGGTATCAAGGAGCCCCTCAAGTTGTTACCTGAAGAGACTGTGTGGGACTCATTCAAGAAGCAATTTTGCAGAAAGTTCATACCTGATCACATTCGGAGGAAAAAGCAAAATGAGTTCTTAACTCTACATCAGAATCAGATGAGTATGACGGAGTATGTGCACACCTTCCTACAATTGTCCAAATATGCTGAGGATTTGATTAATACCGAAGAGAAGAAAGTGGACCGCTTCATAGAAGGCATGAACCCGGCTTATGTGGAGCATGTGACAGCATTTCAGAGACCGGCTACATTTGATGATGCCGTAGACCGGGGCTATTCTACAGAAGAAGCGGCTATGAAAAAGAGAGGCAATGTTTTCAAAAAAAGCTCATCATTTTCCGGGAAGGGCCAACAAAACAAGAAACAGAAGGGTGTAGTGATTGGTGCACCCAAATGTAGCACATGCGGTAAAGGACACCCTACGGAGAAGTGTTGGAGAACTACAGGGGCCTGTGTTATTTGTGGATCGATGGATCACAAGGCAGCTACTTGTCCAAGAAGCAGAAATGTTTATGGAGGAACACAACAGCAACCCCCTCAGCATCAAGGCAGACCGGCAATTGTACCACCTCCCCTACGTATGGCACTACCGGCGCCACCGAGACCACAACAGCAACAACAACGACAACAAGCCAGACAGAGACCCCAGCAAGCAGGAAAAGTTTTTGCTTTGGACCATGAACAAGCAATAGCAGCGGGGAATGTAGTTGAAGGTACTATTTTGGTCTGTACTAGAAGTGCTAGGACTTTGTTTGATTCAGGGTCTACACATTCATTTGTGGCACCCAAATTTGCTTGTGATCTTCAGCAACCACCTGAGTTGCTTCCTTTTGTTTTGACGGTGACTACCCTGGTGGGTAAGAGAGTAGTCTGTGAGAACTACTACCCAGATTGCAGCATTCAGATTGAAGGACTCATCATGCCAGCTGATTTGATAATCCTAGCGATGCACGATTTTGATGTTACTCACGGGATGGATTGGCTCGCTAAGCACCGGGCTTGTGTTGACTGCTTCCACAAGACAATCACTTTCAAAGTGCAAGAACCCAAGACGGATGTGATGTTCGAGGGTGTACGAAGAGAGAAGCCCAACAACGGGCTGGTGTCAGCCTTGGATGCGGTGAAGCTTCTAGAGCATGGATGTGAAGGTTACTTTGCGTTTATCACCGAGAAGGAGCCGATAGCGAAGTTTGAAGAGATTCCAATGGTGTGCGAATTCCCAAACGTATTTCCTGACAAAGTTCCAGGACTGCCTCCTCCAAGAGAAGTGGACTTTCCAATAGACTTGATTCCGGGTACAGCTCCTATCTCGAAGGCTCCATATAGAATAGCTCCAGCAAAACTCTGAGAGTTGAAGGAACAGTTGCAAGATTTATTGGACAAAGAGCTCATTCGTCCGAGTATGTCACCATGGGGAGCTCCGGTATTGTTCGTAAGAAAGAAGGACGGTTCTCTTCGGATGTGCATCGATTACCGATAGATCAATCAAGTGACGATAAAGAACAAATACCCATTGCCTCGTATCGATGAACTGTTCGATCAGCTTCAAGGAGCAGCCTACTTTTCGAAGATTGATCTCAGATCAGGATATCATCAACTTAGAGTTCGTGAACAAGATATTGAGAAGACAGCCTTCAGAACAAGATATGGCCACTACAAATTTCTGGTAATGCCATTTGGCCTAACCAATGCACCGGCAGTTTTCATGGCGTTGATGAATAGGATTTTCGCTCCTTATCTAGATCAGCTTATCGTGATATTCATTGATGATATTTTGGTTTACTCCAAGTCAAAAGAAGAACATGCTGATCATCTTAGGACATCTCTTTAGCTTTTGAGGATTCATCAGTTGTACGCTAAATTTGAGAAGTGTGCTTTCTGGTTCGAACAAGTGGCATTCCTTGGACATATTGTGACTCGAGAAGGATTAGAGTAGACCCAGCTAAGGTAGAAGCAATTATTAACTAGTCTAGTCCGAGAAATGTGGCAGAGATTCAGAGTTTCTTGGGTCTTGCGGGATATTATCACAGATTTGTGAAGGATTTTTCGAAGATATCAGCTTCGTTGACAAGATTGACTAGGAAAGATGTGCCATATATTTGGACCGAAGAATGCGAATCTAGTTTTCGGACTCTGAAGGAGAAGTTGACAACCGCCCCAGTTTTATCTTTACCTGAGGGTACAGGAGGATTTGTGATTTATACCGATGCGTCTAGAGTTGGTCTGGGTGTGTTCTTATGCAACATGGAAAGGTGATAGCCTATGGATCAAGGCAATTGAAGAATCACGAGAAGAATTATGCCACCCATGATCTTGAATTAGCCGCCATTATTTTGGCATTGAAGATTTGGAGACATTATCTGTACGGGGAACAATTTGAAATACATTCGGATCATTGCAGTTTACAATATCTTTTTTCTCAACAAGATCTCAATATGAGGCAGAGGCGGTGGTTAGAGTTTATTAAGGATTATGATTTTCCCATTAAATATATTCCAGGAAAAGGAAATGTGGTGGCAGATGCTTTGAGTAGAAAATCTTCCTTAACTGCAGCTATGGATGCTCAATGGATGGAATTGGATATTTTTGAAGAGTTGGATGTGAAAGTTCAATTGATTGATGACTATGTGATGTTAGCCGCTATGTCAGTGATAGAGCCTACATTGATGAACCGGATCAAGGAAGAACAATTTGAAGATCCTGATTTGGCCAAGATTAGAGATCACATCGCTGATAAGCTAGATTTACAGTTGGTAGATGGAGTCCTATATTTTAGAGATCGACTGTGTGTGCCAAAGACTCAGCAATTGACAATTCCAATCATGACAGAAGCACATTGTGCCAAATATGCTATGCACCCTGGGAGCACGAAGATCTACAGAGATCTCAAAAGACGATTCCGGTGGAATAATATGAAGAGAGAAATAGCAGAATTCGTATCAAAGTGCTACACATGTCAGAGGGTGAAATTCGAACATAGGAAGCCTCCGGGTTTGTTACATCCGCTACGCATCCCTGAGTGGAAATGGGAGCATATATCGATGGACTTTGTGTCAGGTCTTCCGTTAACCAGCCGGAGAAATGATGTGATTTGGGTGATAGTCGATAGGTTGACGAAATCGGCTCATTTTATTCCGTTCAAGAAAGGTATGAAGTTCAATGACATGGCCAGACTTTTTGTGAAGGAGATTGTTCGTCTTCATGGCACTCCGGTTTCGATAGTTTTTGACCGAGATTCAAGATTTGTCTCTTCATTTTGGCAGTCATTCCAGCAATCAATGGGCACCAAACTCAGTTTCAGTACCGCTTACCACCCCCAGACGGATGGACAATCCGAACGCACCATACAAACTCTAGAAGATATGCTTCGAGCAAGCGTTCTTGATTTCGGAGGTGAGTGGGATGAGCACTTGACACTATGTGAGTTCGCGTATAATAATAGTTTTCATTCAGCTATCAGGATGGCACCTTTTGAAGCCTTGTACGGTCGTAGTTGCAAAACCCCAGTATGCTGGGAAGAGGTAGGTACGAGAAGTTTCCATGGACCTACCATTGTTGCTGATACAGCAGAGAAGGTTTTCCAAGTTCGAAAAAGATTGAAAACTACTCAATCCAGACAAAAGAGCTACGCGGACAATTGAAGAAGAAAACTTGAATTTCAAGTTGGAGATTTGGTATTTTTGAAAACATCTCCAATGAAGGGTACAATACGGTTCGGGCAAAAAGGCAAACTTGCACCAAGATATGTTGGACCGTTCGAGATCAAGAGTCGAATTGGTGATGTAGCATATAGACTCAACCTTCCTCCAGAATTTGCAGGTGTTCATAATGTTTTTCATGTATCTATGCTCCGAAAATACATCCGAGATCCATCTCATATCATACAGTACGATGAAGTCCAAATCAAGCCTGACTCAACCTATGTTGAACATCCACTTCAAATCATCGATGAAAAAGAACAAGTGCTACGGACGAGGACAATTCGATGGGTGAAGATTCTATGGGAGCACCATGGACAGGATGAAGCCACGTGGGAACTCGAGGAGCAAGTGGCACGACACTACCCCGAACTATTTGATAAGGTATGTACATTCGGAGGACCGAATGTTTCCTAGAGGGGGAGAATCTTACACCCTAAGCTCAATTAACCTTGATTATTGCTAATTAATTGAGTATTAGCCAAATTAATTATGCTTGACTTCTAATTATGATAAATTAGTATTGATTAATGCATTTGAGTTGAGTTGGGTTAGTTTTGAACCCTAAATAGGTGAGTTGACACCGATTTGGCTCGGTTTAATGTCATTAAGGGCTTTTTTCGTAATTCTTGATTTTCATAAATTGCATCATTTGCACGTCATTTTACCACTAACGCGTGTATTTCGTCGATTCCATCAACTTTCATAATAGACTTGACCTCATTTGACCGCTCATTGAGAAAGTGGACTCTCAATGGACTTAATACGGAAACGTTCTTAACTAATGGGCTGATTTGCAAAAAGTTCATTCTTATCTCATATATAAGGCATAAAAACCCCTCTTTCTTTTCATTCATTTCACTTCCCTTATCTCTACAACTCTCCTTACCCTTCTCTTCCATTCACTATCCTCATTCAATCACCCAAGGGATTGTTGCATGTGCTTTAAGAGTTGAGTGTGAATCATCATCCTCTTCTTTATTTTCTCCAATTTCCTTCATCTTGTGATAAGAAGCATTCTCCAACTCCCTCTATTTCCTCTCAAATTCAAAATCTCTAATAGAGGTGAGTAACAAAACCCTATAACCATGATTTTGAGTATCTTAGAGACAAATAGACCCATCCTCATGCATGCATTACATCCTCATCAATATTCTATGTTTTTCCATGATTAGGGTTTGTATATTTGGGGTTTTCATCACTTGGGCTAAGATTTGTGAAGTAAAAGCTTGGAAGGTTGCTTGGAGGCAAGTATAGACTCTAAACATGCTATACATATTGTGTAAATGTGTTGATTTACATCAATCAAGTTTTTATGAATTATTACATGTATTTCTTGGATTTTATTTGTTGAAATTATGAGTCTTTGAGTTTCTGCATTTCTATTTATGTTGAACTTTGAAAATTTTGGTTGATAATGCATATGGTTTGGGATTGGATTGAAGGATTATATTGGTTTATGATTGAATGGGATTTACTAATGTTTAAGAAAGATTCAGAATGCATGAGAAGTTTGAGGGACATGAAAAATCAAATGGGCAGGAAAACAGTGCAGAATTCTGCACTGAAACAGACCCAGACCGCAGCTGGGCCCGCTCGAGCGGGCCTGGGCTCTGTCAGGCCCATTTCAGCAGGCGTCCCGGCCCATTTCAGCAAGCTTCTAGGCCTGTTTCAGCAGGCTTCCTCCCCCCTATTTGAAATGTTTAAGTCCCCTTTGGGCCATGAATGTTTGGGAATGGAAAGGAAAACATTAATCTATTAATGGTAGAAAGGAGTTGGAATGAATGGATAATTAGGATGTATACCCTCCTTACCATAGGAACTTAGGTTTTATTTAATTTATGTCTTAGAGTTGGAACCATCAACCTTCTAATTAAGCCCAAAGGAAATCATTAATCTATTATTAAGCCATGAAGACTAATTTAGAGATTCAACATAATATTATCGTAAGTGACACTAAGTAGATAGTAATGTGTTGATTCTTTAAATTGATCTTGTATTGGATAATAGCAGGTTATATGAATAATAAATTAGCATTAATTGGTTATTTTCATCAAATATTTGAATTGACTATTGAAAATGGAAATTTTTATTTGCATCAATTTATTCGATAAATTGTCATATTGATACAATATGTTTATATATTTAATTTCCCTTTTGTTCCTCCAAAATTGTTATTCATTGTTATACATTATTTGATATTGATATGGATAAAGCAATTGAGTTGAGTGAATATCCAAATATTTGAAAAAGTTATTCGATTTGAATTATGAACGAAATTCGATTTAATATTGGATTTGATTAAGTCGGCACTACTTAGCTTCGACCGGACGATACCCGACGGTGTTAAATCTTGGTTTAGAATTTGAACGTTGCTGCGCAGTGGACAGACTGGAGCACCGGAACTCCATGACCCGGGTAGCTAGGAGGATCTTTGGCTGGACCCTAGTGACATCCTAACACGATTTTGCTCTCAATGAGAGGATGAGCTTCATGTAGTTGCTAATTCGTATTGTATTTGTATTCGTATTTTCTTTTTAATGATTTTAAATGGAAATATATATATGATTTACTCATGAAAATGGATTGTTTGATTACTCTTTTACTCTTCTCATTATTATTCTCAAATTATAATTGTCTTCAAAAACCTCATCGTATTTCCTATTTACTGTTTATGCTTGCTAATCATTGTATTAAGATACTACTCTTGGTGTCACAGGCCCAGATGCAGCTCCCGGTCTAGCAAAGACCACGGAGGGAGAGAAGGTTACCCAAGAGGTACCTTCAGGATTAGAGGAGTGGCCTGGAGTAGGGCCCATGTAGAGACTCCTCAGTACGGAGAGCATCAAGATTTTTGAGAGCACATAGTAGAAGTGTGACTAGTGTTTTGTATGGGTCACACTTAATTTAATTCATTTTGCTATCTATTTTAGTAATGATGTATAGAACTTTCTTTTGTACAAACATTATATATCAATGTATAAATTCTTTTGTTTTAAACTTGAATGTAGCATATGGAATTGTACAGGGTTATGATGATCATTTGATATAAGCTTCCACTATATTAACTGTTGATTGATGGTTATCAGTGAGTTCGACTCACGAGTAGAATGATTTTCTCCTTCGTGTGCTTATATTTGACTCGCGACAAGTACAATCACACGGGAGTACGTGTGTTCCACCTCGGGGATCACCCTAGGCCAGGGTGATTCGGGACCGGGATGTGACATATACCAAACTTGATTGCATCCTCGAAGTGCAAGATGAAGGCAAGTTCTTTGCTCACCCCTGGACAAAGTGTGGCAATAAACAAGGAGTATTGATCCCCTGACGAAACAAACTTTGATATAAGCTAAAAA
This sequence comes from Umbellularia californica, assembly GCA_028538565.1. Classification (NCBI taxonomy): domain Eukaryota; kingdom Viridiplantae; phylum Streptophyta; class Magnoliopsida; order Laurales; family Lauraceae; genus Umbellularia; species Umbellularia californica. The sequence goes on from JAPQWN010000007.1 coordinate 28,667,555, forward strand.
TCCTCCTGAAGTTGGCTAAATAATCTGTAGGGTGTCAGTTGAAAAAACCTGGTGTCTGAGGCACCAAAAAGTGGAAACAAGCGCACCAAAGAATCTGCCTGCAACAGAGAGCATTATATAGAATTATAGGATTTTTTATTTTTTATTTTTGATGCGCCACATCAAACACAGCTTTGATGAATCATGAGCCATTTCTAGATTATTAGGATTAAAGAATAACTAAAGAAAGGAGGGAAAGATGAGGCCCACATAATTTAAGCGATGTCCAAATATATCTCTGTATTAAATTGGCTCCTAAATGATCACATCTACATATACAGTGAGCACATGAAAGTGAAACAAATATAAAACTAATAACTTCTTCCATGATTAGATATGGCTATAATAACACAAGCTGTAGTTGTATAATATGGAAGTTTCTATTGCAGAAACTAAATATGCACAGTGATGCATTAAGTGCGACAATGCAAGTTTAAAAAAAATTCATTAACATCCAACATAGGTGAAGCCTAACAAGTAACATGTCACTCCTCCTATGATGCTAGTAACACTAGAGATTGAAGAAATGGACATATTCGAGACCTGAAACAACTACATACGGACAGCTTACAGGGTTCTAGGGGAAAAGTGTCCACCAAATCCAAGCAGACATGGAGAGATGCTCTGGATGCTGTCTGAAGTAAAAGGTCATATAGGGGAGGAACAGTTACCTTTCAGTAACTAGATTAATGCAATCAGCCAACAGCTTACATAGTAGTTACAAAATCATTATGTTCTCAACTATGAAAAATGATTAACAACTGCTGCTTTTTTTCTTTTTTTGTTTTTTTTTTTGTGTGTGTGTGTGTGTAGAAAATTGTGGAGATGGGAGAGATGTACCAATTGGGATGGTGGGGTAGCAGCTATTGGCAAGAAGGCTAGAGCTTCGTCTGCTTGTGGCAATCCTACAAACACCAAGATAGCATGCAAGAGAAGTGTGTGTGCATGAAAGAAAATCAAGCCTACCGGCGGCGGAGCACCCCGAGACCATGACATCCAAGACAGAGCTAATGGAACGTCTCAAAATGACTCCAATAGGCTCCCCGTCAAATTTCAGGTCAATCGGACATCGTTTGAGCACATATCAAAGCTCGGCATTTTCCCTGCAGCAAAACCAAGTCAAGCATCGATGGGACACCAAACGGCTTCAAAACTCAAATAAAAGCCCATTGTTGGACCTATCCACTGCTCAAGAAACTTCACCTCAATTTTCAGGTCATTCCGACATCGTTTGGCCTAGTTTCGACTCTTGACGAAAAATCGGCTACAAAGTCTTCGGCTTTCACGAAAAATGGGAAACTTTGTGTTCCGGTTTTGCGTGGGTTCTCGGCAAGTTTTCTCCAAGAAAATCAAGTCAATAATTGAGGAAAAATGTCAAGAAAAATACAGAAGAAAGAAAGAACAAAAAAGACGGAAAAACGGCCGAAAACAAACCTCGGCGACCAAAAGGGCAAAACCCTAAGGTCGCCGGCGACCTTGGGCCAAGGTCGCCGGCGACCCTGGGTGCATGGTCGCCGGCGACCCTGCAAATCCGGGTCGCCGAATTTTGTAACAAAACGCCCGTTTTTTTATCCTTTTCGCGTTTCGGGTATTCCTGCCTCTGTGATTTTCTGAAAATCCAATGTTTGATGCTTGAAAACGATTGATCTTCACCGACATCTTGGATCCGCCGTCAAAAGCATGAAATCATCACCGATCGCTCCAAGATCGCCAACCGGCTGACCAAGAAAGTATACTTTCTATCCGACCGATCATGAAATCGACAAGACAGATGTCAACGGCCCTGTTGACACCAAAAAAGTCAATATGTCTCCTCAACATCAAGAAGCCTCCTGAAGCTGCATCCTGCTAAAAATAGGCAAGGCTACTTCAAGCATTAGATTTTGTCAGAATCAGACAGAAACTGAGAGGTCCTTCAAGACAGCTAAGAGAGGGGTACACCTGAGGTTTCGGGTCATTCCGACATCGTTTGGCCCAACTTCACCGCTCCGACAGCTAAACAGGCGCTCCCGGCGGCGACATCATCGAAGACGTCAAAACTTCAATCAGAGCCTACGAATGACTCCAGCATGTCTCAAAAGGGCTCCATGCCAAATTTCAAGTCAAACCGACAACGTTTGACCCTCCATTAATGCTCGAGCCGCAAAATCAAGCCTCCCGGCCGCGGGAACCACAGAAGCCTTCGCTCATCAAACCAAGTGCATGAGTGGCTTCAACATGCTTCCAAAAGGCTGCACGTCGAATTTCAGGTCATTCCGACAACGTTTGACCACGCTCCGAAAGAAAATCAAGCCTACCGGCAACGGAGCTCCCCGGGACCATGGTTTCAAAGACAAAGCATGTGGATCATCTCAAAATGACTCCAATAGGTTCCCTGTCAAATTTCAGGTCAATCGGACATCGTTTGACCGCACATCAACGCGCGACATCTCCCTCGCGGCAAAATCCAGTCTACTTGCGACGGGACCCCAAACGGCTTCAAAACTCAAACAAAAGTCTATGGTTGGTCTTATTTATTGCTCAGGAGGCTCCACCTCAAATTTCAGGTCATTCGGACATCGTTTGACCCAGTTTCAACTTCTAACGGAAAATCGGCAACCCTGCGCGACAAAGTCTTCGGCTTTCCTGGAAAATTGGAAACTTTGCAACCCAAATTGCAAGGATTCTCATCAATTTTTCTACAAGGGAATAAGGCCAACAAATGAGCAAAAATTTCAAAGAAAAATACAGAAGAAAAAACGAAGGAAAAAGACCTTAAAACGACCGCAAAACGGGCTCCGAAGGGGAAAATCCCCCCAGGGTCGCAGACCCCCGCGACCCTGGCCTAGGGTCGTAGGCCCCTGCGACCCTGGCCCAGGGTCGCCCGCAACCCTGGAAGCCCGGAATCTCCGGTTTCACCCCGGGAGCTCCATTTTCCGTCGTTTTTCGCGATTCGAAGCTTCCAACCCCTGGGACTTTCCAAAATTCATACTTTTGAGGCGCCAAATCCTCCGACATCCGTCAAAATCACGGGTCAACCTCCAAAAGTATCAAAATCAATATTGATAGCCAACCGGTCGACCAAAAAAGTGTGCTTTCCGCCCGATCGATCGAACAATCGACAGGACAGATGTCACCGGCCCGCTACTAGCTATTAATGTCTGAAATTACACGGTCATCTGATGTCGATCAGCATGTAGATCCATCGGCGATCATCTCCAAAAGAATCCCAAAAGACGCGGTGCGGCCCGCGACTCTTCAACTGCTCGGCGACCATTTAATGCAGTTAATTGACTAGCTTTATTGCAGTCATTAATTCATTTCTTTGGACGACCCAATCAGAAGCAAGCATCCAGGAGTTACAAATCAATTAAGTCATGGCATTCAAGCCATGAAACTCCTCCCATTATGGTAATTAAGGTGATTAAAAGCCCTTAATCTCCATCGGCCAATCAGATTCAAGGAAAAAGGAGTTACAAAATCAAGAAATAAATCTTGTAACTCCTCCCATTAAAGCTATTAAAGCCCATAAACTCTCCTAATGGCTACCAAGAGCCTATAAATAGGAGAGCTTTCCAAGAAGAAAGGGATCGGAAAAGGACGAACGGAAAACCGAAGATCGAAAATCAAAAGGTGCAGAGAATCCCGAATTCCAGACAGACAGAGTCTAGAGAAAGAGAGAAAATTCTGCAGAAATTCTACATCAAGCACCACTACAAGGTGACAAAAAGTCCCTTGGGGGGTACTCCCCCCCAAGGTCCTTGCCTTCTCCCGCTGCCTCCAATGGCTTAGACGTGGCTTTTCAGCCCGTCTACTTAGCTTTTTATTGGACATAGGACCTTCTCTTGGTCTTTGTCCTCTAAAAACCTGAAGTTATAGCCAAGCCAAGCGAATCAAGAGCATTCTCTGTTCTCATCTGCATGGATGATGGCGGAGCCCATACATGGCTTGCGACCGTCAATCTGAACGAGTCCCCCACAATCTCCTGAAAAGTTAGATCCTCCTTTTCTTGCTTTTCATTGTAGTTTGTATTTTTCTAAAAGAGACAAAAATCACAACTCTTGTCTTTCATTATTGATGAGAATTGTAAATCGGCTATAAACGCCAAAATCGGCTATAAATGCCAAACAAAATCGCCTTTCACGGCAAACCAAGAAAATGTCTCTTTTCTTAAATATTTGTGCAATGGAAAACTTGAAAGAAGTTGATTTCCTTTTTACTTGCGAAGGTTGATCTCTGGATTACCACTTGCAATTCCAAGTAAAATAGAAAATCCGGCACACCCACACAAAAAAATGTTGATGCAAACTTCATCCCCCCAGGCGGGAAAGGGCCGGACCCGACGGACTCCCACGTCCGCTGACCCCGGTAGCACCATCGGCGGGAGCGCGTTCCATCAAGCTGGCACACCCGGTGGGACCGGTTCATTTGAGAACACGGTGCTCGGAAATGAAATATTTGCATATCATACTTTTTGCTCTATGCTTATACTTCTTTTCCGGATTCCTTGGCTACTTTCTAACTGGTAGCCTATGTTGGATTTTGCATCCTAAAAAAAAATGAGATGGAATTTTTTGGAAATTTCTATTTCTTTGAGTTTTTTCCACTCTTTCTCTTTTCAAAAAAAAAATCAAAAAAAAATCAGTTTCCTTAGTTTGAATTCAAAATTGAGAAACTTTGATCTTATCCTATCGTTCTTTGGTGTTTGCAGAAATGTTGAGCCCGTTCGACTAAGGTTTTGGGCCATCGTTTCTCTTCGATGAGTTCATTAGAGATTTCAAAAAAAAAATTAATAAAAAAAATCAGTTTTCTTAGTTTGAATTCAAAATTGAGAAACTTTGATCCTATCCTATCGTTCTTTGGTGCTTGCAGAAATGTTGAGCCCGTTCGACTAAGGTTTTGGGCCATCGTTTCTCTTCGATGAGTTCATTAGAGATTTCAAAAAAAAATTAATAAAAAATCAAAAAAATCAGTTTTCTTAGTTTGAATTCAAAATTGAGAAACTTTGATCCTTTCTCTTCTGGGCATGTGTGCTCGCGGAAATCGTTGAGCCCGTGTTCGGATCGGGGATTGGCCATCGTTTCTCTTCGATGAGTCTGTCAGGGATCTAAAAAAAAAAATTTAAATAAATAAATAAAAAGACATAGACCACTAAGGTTAAACCAATTGTGTTCTTTGATCACGATTGATTCAAGAAAAGCCTTGTCCAGAGTGTGGAGACAGCTTGACTGTTCTAGGCAAGGGTCCTCCAAACGGGTTCATTAAGTAATCCTACCCTTACCTGGGGGCAATTCTATCAATTGAGGTTTCATAAGACCGGGTTAGGAGGCCTATGTGTACTCTCTCGTCTTTAAAAACCTTAAAAAAATATATAAAAATAAAAAAAAATCTTCAAAAAAATAAAAAAAAATAATCTTAAAAAAATATATATTTTAAAAAATAATAAATAAATAAAAATAAATAAAAAAAATAATCATTTAAAAAAAAATCTTCAAAAACTCGTCACTTTTGATTTCAGATCTGAGAAATTTTGGTTTCTTCTTTTCTGAGCACTGGCGCTCGCGAAAATCGCCGAGACCGTGTTTAGATTGGAATACCATTTGCTCTCCTTGATGGAACCAATCTTGACATTTCAAAAAAAAAAAAACTCGTCACTTTTGGATTCAGATTCGAGAAATTGTGGTCTCTTTCCTTTTGAGTACTGGCGCTCGCGGAAATCGTTGAGCCCGTATTTGAGTCGGAATGCCACCTGCTCTCTTTGACGAATCCATTTCTGACCTTTCAAAATAGAGAATCCCATCTCATGGATGCGATTTCCAACATTTGTGCCTAGCAATACTGGTACGCCCTTTCAGGGTCTACTGTATTTGCGACCGGCACATTTGTAACTCCAACCTTATATTTGTCTTACCTCGAGCAAGCCCTGCTTCTCGATAAGTCGAATTTAGGTTTACAATTGCTTCTAACAGTCATTGGAACGCTCATTCTGGGCTCACCATACTTGCTACCAGAACAATTGTACCCTCTATGGCTTTTTGCCTTCTTCATATTGCTTGGGTCATGTCCCTTGAGCGATTTGAAAAAACAAAATCATAGAATTCCCCATTTATGATCATCATATTCTTGTGATTACTAATGGATGTGGTCTTGTTTCAGAAATTTTGAAACTAACAATGGCAGCTTCACTGATCATCACCTTCGATGAGAACAAGCACCAACTCATGCTTCAACAGAAGCAAAGCGCGCGCACTCATAAGCGCCTTGTTAGCTGCCGAAGCGTCAACTCCCTCGGCAACTCTCCGAACTCCGGGTCGACCTCGACTCCCCGGACTATCTTCTTTGGGACACTGGGACCATTCCCACTTCCCGAAGAACAAGCTGCGCTTGCTAAAAAGCAGAAGATCGCCTCTCAACGTGTCACTCCCGTGACACCAAAGGCGAGCGCCCAAAAGCCCAAAGCCCGCGGCACCCCCGCGAAGCCTCGACCCACAAACAACCAGACCTATCCCAAGACTTGGTCTCCAAGACCTTCACCAAAACAAAGAAGGTCTCAAACATCCACCAAGCCAGCATACCTAGCCCCACTCAAGGAGAACCAGTTCTACCCTCTTGCCTACATGAAATAGGAGAGACCTATCTCCAACCTCACTCCCAAGTCAACCTAGCATGAGCCGGCTTGTTCCTACAGGCCCAAAATCAGATCATGCATCACGAGGCCTCTACAAGCACCTGCTAAGGCCTACACTCCTTCGGTTCGACCCTTTATCTCTACAGGGGCCCAACTTGAAAAATTCAAAGCTTCACTGCATCAGGCAAAGGACCGGGTCCGCATCCTGTCCTTGCCCAATTACAAAGAAGACAAGCTCGGCTGCTGCGCCCGAGGGAGTACATCCTTCATTGTTAAAGCCCAGCCAGAGCTGACTGAAGCTCAAATCGCTCGTCGAGCACACCGCCGTGCGTCATATCGAAAAAAGAGACTAGAGACGCAACGGACCCAGCCTTCTACACTTCAAGTCTCCCACAAATGGGTCGAAAAAGAAAGACCCGACCAAGTTGCTTCCGTCCATATGGTTGGAAAAACCAGAAGACGCCAAAAGTCAGCATCAAAAATCCATGTCCGACATCCGGTGACCTGTAGCGTCACCAGTACACGAAGACATCCCGAAGAATCTCCTGCCCCTTCAAGCCAAGGATGGGAGAGTAATCCTTCATCAAGCTCGTCATCAAAAAGAATGAGCCCCAGCTCAGTCACCAGAATGGTTTCTTCGTTTGAATCCCGAGGAATGAACGTCCTGGTTACAAATTCTGAGCCACCACCTCAGAATCCAACTCAAGATGATGCGCTCACACGCATCCAGCAGTTGGAACAAGGCCAGCAGAGGATTGAAACTCTGATGGAAAACCTTCTCCTTGTTGTCCAAAAACAGGTGAACAATGAGCCTCCTCCGAATCATCGCAATAACGAGGAAAATTGTGAAGAAAATGAGTCACGCGCCCTTACCAAAAAGGACGTAGACAGTATCCTCGCCAAAGCTAAAGAAGAGGATATACTCAAAGAGCATGGGATCAAGCCACCATATCCCTTATGGATGGACTCAGTCCCATTCCCAACAAAATTCAAACATCCTACCCTCCAAACATATACGGGGAAAGGATCAGCCAGACAGCACGTCATCCACTTCAAGATCCTGACGGGAGCTATTGCAGATCAAGATGCCCTCAAGATCCGCCTCTTTACAAGTACCCTAAAAGGTACGGCCTTCGATTGGTACTCTACTCTTCCGGAGGACTCCATCCAAAACTGGGCCATGCTAGAGACACGCTTCTTGACCCACTTCCAAGGTGAGGATCATCCTGTTACTATGGCTCAACTCTGCAGCCTAAAGCAGGGGGAGAATGAGTCAACATACGACTTCATTCACAAGTGGAAAGTAATGGCGTACAAATGCTCAGATGTACTGCCACAAGCGTCGCTAGTCGACATCTGCCGAAACAACATGAGAGCTAGAATCCGCTCCATGATCATCGGCAACAAATTAAAAAACCTGGGAGAACTCCTGGAAGCTTCTATGGAAGCTAAAACGGTGATTAAAGACCTCAACAGTCAGAAGTCATCAAGAAAAGAGCCAACCGCCATTGTAACCTCTAAACCAAAGAAAAAAGAGGTCCACAATGTGCAAACCAAGTCAGCTCCTCAGCAACCAAAGAAAGCTGAAAACAAAACTGCAGGTAAAAGGCCTGAACTCTCTGATGCCTTCAAAGAACGTGTAGAAAAGAAATATCCGTTCGATGAAGACGTTGAAGAAATCTTTGAGGCTCTCCTAGCAAATGGCGAACTCATTTTGCCAGAGCCCAAAAGACCGGGAGACGTTGGCAAAACCAATGATCCCCGATACTGTCCATACCATCAGATGATCTCACATCCTCTCAATCAATGCTTCGTTGTGAGAGAGAAGATCAATGAGATGTGGAAAAACGGAGTCATAACCTTTGATAAAAACTATGGCCCCGCCTCTGTCAACATGGTGTCATGTCGGCAAACTTCAAAGTCACCGAAGGAGAAGATCACTACTTCATTCAAGGTGATAAAAATGGCTCAAGCGTCCCAAGAATTGGTTCCTTACCCGACACCAGACGGACAACCCATATGGGTACATCCCGATCTCCTGGAAGATGAAAACGGGGAGATCGTAAAAACAAAGTCAACCGCTCAGCAGCGAAGGCAAGTCAAGAGACAGCTCCGCAAGCTCAAACAGCAGCAGAAGTCTCAACCAAAACAAGGAGTCCTTGAAAGAGCAGAAACTTCTTCCATTGCTTCACTCAGGACGACGGAAGAATCTCTTCCCAAAACCTCCAAGGCGGTAAGAAAATTCACTCTTGATGATTTCATGCCACCTCTAAACAAAAATGAAAATGTACAGGGGGCATCATACTCTTGCAACTCGATAGTTGGATTCTCCATGAATGGATACGAGTCCAGTGATACTGCCAGTGATATCGATGAGTGGGAAGAATCCCTTGAAACAGGAGAATACCTCTCTGACGAGGAATGGATTCCCGAGTCTCATCTTATGCCAGTAATCTGGTATAACCCTTTGCAACCACAAGGATCCTGGTCTGATGATGAAGAAGATCAAGTGGCTGCACAAGAAGATGCTGTTAACCCAGCACCTGTCATTGCTCCAGTGGAAATCAACTATGTTGAGCCACACGGAGAAGACGAAGAAGAGGATCTGTCTACCATGCCTGATCTTGAAGAATATGCAAGGATCTTGCAGCGTCTCGCTCTAGAACAAGAGCAAGATCGCGTTAACGAGCCTCCTCGCAACCCAGAGCCTGAAGTCCCTGAAGATAATCAAGTACATCCACCCTTAACTCCTGAAAATGGAGAACATTGCTGGATAGACGATCCTCTTACATCCGAGGATGAGTCTGACTCCGAGCAGGCAACATCTCCTATCAGAGCTTCCTGTAATGTAATATATCAGGACTATAGCGCTTCTGAAGCGTCGTCTGATGAGATTACCTATACTCCGACGACGCCTAGCAATGTATCCTCTGGAGCTACCTCGTCTCACGTGACTTTCACAGAGATGACACCCTCTCAGGTTTCTTCTCCTGAGACTGTGACTTCAGGATACACATTCTTCCCGACTGATCATCATGAAGAAAACCCAGATAATGATGCTTGGGATGATGAAATAGTCAACACAGAAGAAAAGCTGCTGGATGTTGTTCAGGACTTGCTCCCGGAAAATGCTCCGTGCAACACAATCACTGAGGATGGCAACTCTGCTGTAGATACATCCCCAGTAGATGAAAAACGACAGCCTCTTGATCCTGAAGACAATCTTCCAAACGAAGATCCTTCTCAAGAAGCTCTCGAAGTTGGTAGAGGCACCCGCTCGGGCCGGGACTACCACAAAAATTACAACCAATCTTCCTTTACTTATGTAAATCCTTCAGGAAAAGATGTTGTAAGCGCCCCCAGTGGCAACAATGATGAACATGCAGGCCCTAAGGAGGCTTTCAAGTATGATTTGATCGAGCACTTCAAACACATACCTGCATGACTGCACATCCTGGATTTATTACGAATGTCTCCACGCACTCATGATAATCTCATCTCAGAATTACAAAAACTGAATAAGGATGTCGACAAACATGCCCCGCAAGTCCTCCAAATTGAAATGGACTACCGGGTCAAAAACTCTTAAACTTCCTCAAAGGGAGAAAAGAAAACTAAGGGATCATGCATTGAATGCCTCTCGGTGCAAAAAGCAGCCAGTGCAACCATTGCCTTCGACAAGGATGACCTCCTCCTAGGCGAAATAAAGCACAACCGACCCCTGTACTTCACAGGGTACATCAAAGAAATGCCGATACATAGAGTTCAGATCGACCCAGGTTCTGCACTCAACCTTATCTCCACTTCGGCTCTTGAAGAGTTGGGCATCCCACCCAATAAGCTGAGCCACACATCCGTATCTATCTTCGGATACGATGAGAGTACTCAAAGGCCTATCGGCAAAATCAGGTTCAAATTGCAGATCGGTGATCTTATCTCTGAAGTCACTGTGTATGCAATAAAAACCCCTTCATGCTACAACATCCTTCTCGGATGCCCTTGGATACACGAGAACGGTGTTGTCCTTTCAACTCTACATCAATGCATCAAGTTCGTCGGCGACGACGGCATGGTACATCGTGTCTTTGCGGACAGAAAACCCTTCAAAGGTAAAGAAGTCCACTTCGCAGACTCCCAGATGTATGAAGGAGAAAAAGAAGAAGAGGAAATAGCACCCCCTGCTGAAAATCTCCAGAAAGATAAAGGCAAGGCTCCTCAAAAATCACCGGAAGAAAACAAACGCTCCGGCAAATTAGAAGAGAGTAGTCAATCTTCCTTCGTCATCTCCCTCAAGAATTCAAAACCTTTGGTCATCACGATTAAAGTGAAGAGGACGAAACAAAAGTCTGGGGGCAAATTTGTTGTTTCTCTCGTGTCTATCATGCAAGACACGGACTCGGACTCAGAGCCAGAAGATGATGCATCGTCAAGCCAAGCTGACGCTCAGCAAGTTCAGCCTGCTCTCACTCCGATGGAGACACCTGCTGATGTAGAAGATCCTACGTCTGCTACCTTTGTTGTTCCGGCAATATCACCAAAGCAAAGACCGATCTTCTTTCATAGATCGGATGCTTCTTCATCAAGTTCCTTGCTTGAACCTTTCCAAAACGAAGGTATGCCTCAACTATCTCTATATAGTCATGTGGCACAAGCTATCATGAAGAAAATGGGCTTTGACGCTAAGAACCCAGTCGGTCTGGGAGAAGGCCGCGGTATTCTCACGCCATTAGGGCCCGCCTTGACCAAAAGCCAGCTGGAAGATTGGAGACTCTACGGTCATGTAGAAAAGTCTTCATATGGGTTAGGGTATGATCCCGACACTCCCCTGAGACAGTTGACACAAAGGCTTAAAAGTCGATTTACCGACCAAGCCTCAACATCTCAAGTCTATAAAGACATCGATCTCCCTGGATATCTCTTTGAAGAGTCGTTTGACAAAGATCCAGGAAGCTCCTCCAATTGGTACGATTTCTCTGATGATGAAGAGGAATCGCCCGATGACACAGACGGGTGGCATCCTGACCCAGAAGAACCCTCGTCTCCAAAAGAAATACCAAACTCAACAGGCAATTGGGACTATCTCATAGCAAGCCTTGAGGAGATCACAAATCAAGAAAATCCATGGAAAGGAACAGAGCCTTGGTCTGGTAATGCAGTTGAAACTCCAGAAGGTTTCGTTGAGTTGGAAGCCTCCGAAAATATTGCGGAGGAACCACCTTCGAACCTTCCGACAGAAGATCCTGTTCAAAAGATAAACTTGGGAACACCTGATAACCATTTCCTGTATTCATAAGCAAGAATATAAAGGATGATGAGTTACCCAAGTATATCTCTTTTCTTCGTGAGTTCGTTGATTGTTTTGCTTGGTCTTACGCTGAAATGCCTGGTTTAGACTCCAAAGTAGCAGTCCACAAACTCAATCTTCAAAAAGACATCAAGCCTGTCAAACAAGGCCAAAGAAGATTCCGTCCCGATGTGATGGATAAAATTGAACAAGAAGTTCATAAACTCAAAAGCGTTGGCTTCATCCGTGAGGAACAACATCCTGAATGGTTGGCCAACATTGTCCCCGTGACAAAGAAAAATGGGCAGATCAGAGTCTGTATTGACTATAGAGACTTGAATGGCGCTTGCCCTAAAGATGAATTCCCGCTCCCCATACCAGAGGTAATGATTGACAATACCTGTGGATTCGAGCGAATGACATTCATGGATGGCGTCTCTGGCTACAATCAGATAAAGATGCATCCTGAAGATGAAAAGCACACTTCATTTCGGACTCCATTTGGCATGTATTGCTACACTGTCATGCCATTTGGTCTGAAAAATGCTGGTGCCACATATCAGAGGGCTATGATGAAAATATTCCAAGATATGCAGCACAAGACGGTCGAATGTTACGTTGATGACCTCGCCGTCAAAAGCAGAAGAAAAGAAGACCATCTCAAAGATCTTCGGGAAGTCTTCCTCCGACTCCGCAAACACAAACTGCGGATGAATCCTCTAAAATGCTTCTTCGGCGTCTCGTCGGGTAAGTTTCTCGGATTCCTTGTTCGGAAAGCTGGAATAGAACTTGACCCTATAAAAGTCAAGGCTATTCTAGAAATGCCCTCTCTAAGAACCTTGAGAGAATTAAAAGGGCTCCAAGGGAGATTGGCCTACATCAGACGGTTCATCTCCAATCTTTCGGGGAAATGCCGTCCATTAACTCGATTGATGAAAAAGGGTGTAGACTTTGTCTAGGATACCGACTGTGAAGCCGCATTTCAAGATATCAAGTCATACCTGACCAAACCTCCGGTGTTAGCTGCCCCTGCCACTGGAAAACCATTCATCTTGTACACAAGAGCTCTTGATCATTCCGTAGGCGCTCTGCTTGCACAAGAGAATGGTGAGGGAAAGGAAGCTGCTCTATATTACCTCAGCCGCATGCTAGTAGGTGCAGAGCATCGATACTCTCCAGTCGAAAAAGAATGCCTTGCAGTGATGTTCGCCGTACAAAAGCTACGTCACTACTTGCTTTCCAACACAGTCTACCTCGTCTCAAGGATCAACCTCTTGAAGGTCCTTGTCACGAAGGCAGGTTCTCTCAATGCCCGACTGGCAAAATGGTCCATCCTCTTGTCACAATTTGATATTAGGTATGTGCCACAAAAAGCAATCAAAGGCCAAGCTCTAGCAGACCTTCTCGCAGAGCATCCATTGCCTAAAGATTCTCCACTCAGAGATGATCTCCCAGACGAACCTGTCTACAACGTGGAGACTTCCTCACCAAATGCCTCCTGGGAAATGTACTTTGACGGTGCAACCAGGACAAATGAAAACAGAAAGCTGATCTCGGGAGTTGGCATCCTCTTTGTTAGCCCCGACAAATACATGATTCCACACGCTTTCTCGCTACTGGAATCATGCACAAACAATGCAGCTGAATACCAAGCTCTGATCCTAGGATTGGAACTCGCCATCGAATCCGGTATCACTATGCTGGAAGTCTTTGGAGACTCTCAATTGATCGTCAACCAGATATATGAAGTCAGGAAGCCCGAGCTGCTGCCTTATTACAACAAGGCACAATCGCTTCTGCAAAAGTTTGACATCTGTCACATCACCCACATTCGTAAAGGTGAAAACATCCGTGCAGATGCCCTGGCTGGACTTGCTGCATCTATGGCAATTCAAGAAGGGGAAAACATGCAAATTACAGTGTGTGAGAGAAGGATCCTCCCTCCTCTTAATACACACCAAGCAGTTGCTGAATGCCACCGAGTGGTTGGAAGTCGGATCTCTATCCTTCAAACTTCAATCGGCGACTGGAGGGATCCGTTCATTGATTACACTATGTTCGGAATCCTACCTGAAGATCCAAAAGAACGGGTAAGCATCCAAAGGCAAGCCCCAAACTTTCATTTGGATATCCCTTCAAAAATCCTCTACAGGAAATCCTTCAACGGAATACTTCTACGCTGCTTGTCACAACAAGAGGCCGAAGAAACACTTAAAGAAGTTCATGCTGGTCTTTGTGGAGCCCATCAGGCAGGTCCTAAGCTCTATGATCAGATAAAAAGGTTAGGTTACTATTGGCCTACCATGGTAGCTGATGCAATGCAATTTGCCAAACGCTGCCAGCTATGCCAAGTTAATGGAGATTACATTTACATGCCTCCGGAATGGCTACACCCTACAGCAATCTCGTGGCCTTTCGAAGCCTGGGGTATGGACATCATAGGTCTTATTTCTCCCCCTTCAAGCAAAGGTCATTGCTTCATCTTCGCCGCAACGGATTATTTTTCCAAGTGGTCAGAAGCATTTGCGTTCAACGAAATGAAGACCTCATCAGTCCTTCAATTCCTACGCACCAACATCATTTGTCGTTTCGGCATACCTAAAAGATTCGTCCATGATAACGGACCACAATTCCGGGATCATCGATTCTACAGGTTCTGCGACAAATACAAAATTCAAAGCTGTCCTTCGACTCCATACAATCCGGCAGCAAACGGATTAGCAGAAGCCTTCAACAAGACACTCTGCAAAATCCTCAAGAAAATGGTCTCTAGTCACAAAAGAGACTTGAGCGACAAGATGTCTGAAGCCTTGTGGGCCTATCGAACCACCGTTCGAGGACCAACCCATAGCACACCATTCTCCTTGGTCTATGGATGCGAAGCTGTCGTGCCCCTAGAGGTACAAATTCCTCCTCTGAGGGTATCTCTACAAAATGACATGACTCAAGAAAGCAATGTCAAATTGCGACTCCATGAGCTGGACAATCTCGACGAGAGACGGCTCGAAGCTCGACAAAGCATTGAACTTTACCAAGCACGCATGGCAGGATCTTTTGACAAAAAGGTCAGGCAACGTGCCTACAAAAAGGGTGACTTGGTTCTTGCGGTAAAAAGACCAATGGTCTTCGCTCACAAGTCCAAAGGCAAGTTTGAGCCAAAATGGGAGGGACCCTACGTCATCGACAAGGCCTTCTCCAACGGCGCATATGCCCTCCTAAACATGGAAGGCGACAGATGTATGCTGCCTATCAACGGCAAGTTCTTGAAGCGGTACTACCCTTGAAGACTTACCCAACTGGGTAAGAGCAATGCCTGTATGGCCAAAACCTGTTCTCAGGTACTCGCTCGTCAAACCCACTCTCTTTAGAATTTTCATATCAAATGTCAAAATTTCTAGAGATTCAAAAACAATGCTTACTTTCATCGTTTTATTGTTCAAAAAGAAAAAAAATCAAAATCCAAAAATCCAAGTTTAGGAGCCTCTTCCCAGACTTGACCAAAATTTTCGATCCTTGAACCCAAAATTCATGGTTTGAAACAAAAATCGGGACTTAGGAATTTTCACCCTAAACCGCCTCGGCTTTTACAACCAAAATGGTTTTAAGTCGAAATTTATGACCTCCGTGTCTTTAAACAAAAATTTTGGTTTTTAGAAACCGCGGGGAAGCGACATTCAGTCGATACTCGCAAAACCCAAAAAACCGGAAGGATGCGAACCCCATTCGATACTTCCAAAACCCAAAAATCGCAAGGAAGCGAACCCCATTCGATACTTGCAAATTTCAAAAATCTTGGAGAAGCAACAAACCAGTTGATATCCACAACCCAAATTTCAAAAATCTTGGAGATGCAACATACCAGTTGCTATTCACAATCCAAATTTCAAATGGTTCGAGAAAACCTCAAAAATCACGGAGAAACGACATCAAGTCAGTACCCGCAAAACCAAAAGTTTTGGGAAACGCAGGGAAGCGACGCTTAGTCGATATTTGCACCCCAATCCGCGAGGAAGCGACATTCCATCGATACTCGCAAAACCTAACCCGCGAGGAAGTGACATTCTATCAATACTCGCAAAACCGAATGAGCAAGGAAGCGACATTCCATCGATACTTGCAAGACCATTCAGCGGGGAGGCGACATTTAGTCGATACCTGCATTTTGAAAACCAAAACAAAAATATTTTCGGCTATAAACGCCAAAATCGGCTTTCATGCCAACAAAACAAAACTTGGTTTTCTAAAAACTCGGCTATAAATGCCAAAATCTGGCTATAAAAGCCAAAACTCGGCTATAAACGCCAAAATCGGCTTTCATGCCATCTCAAAATCGGCTCTCATGCCACAAACAAAATTTTTGGCTCTCATGCCATCTCAAAATTCGGCTATAAACGCCAAAATTCGGCTATAAATGCCAAAACAAAAAAAATCGGCTATAAACGCCAAAATCTGGCTATAAATGCCAAAATTCGGCTATAAACGCCAAGACAAACAAAACAAAATTCGGCTTCTATGCCATTCTAAAATTCGGCTTTCACGCCATCCAAAAATTTTGGCTCCCATGCCGCAAAACAAATTTTGGCTCTTATGTCACAAAATTAGGCTTTCTCGCCATCCAAATTTTGGTTTTCAAACCATCAAAAAATCAGGCTTTTCCCCAAAAAATTGGCTTTCATGCCCAAAACAACCCTTTGACAAAAGAGTTTCACAAAATGACAACCTTTTGATCAAATCCTTAAGCAAACATTCCCATCAAACTTTTGCTCAAAATTGTTTTCGTCAAAAATGATTTAAAGGAAAGGAAGGGGATACAAAATATAGTACCAAAATTGTTTATACATGGAGGTACCAAAAAAAAGAAAAAGGAAAAAGAGTTTGTTACAACTCAGGAGCTCAATCCTACATGGTCTTCAACCAAAGGTTCAACTCCTCAAGCAGACCCTTGGCCTTAACTTCCAAAGTTTTTAGGCCACGCTCCTTCAAAATGTCCCCATAAAACGCGGCCGAATGCCGTGACCCATCTGCAGCACGAGGAAGTTCTTCCCAGAGGACCTGCCACTGGTCATGCTCCTGAGTCTTCCTCCGAACATTACCTTCAGCTTCCTCAACCTGGCGAATGAGAGTCCCTTTTTTCTCCCAAGCTTACTGAACGGCATCATTGGAAGATCTAGCAGACCGACGAGATGTGTCAGTAACAGGACCTTTACCTTTGTTCGTTCTAAAAGAACTACCTACAAAAGATGGAAGAGAAAAGATCAATCAACATGACAGAATTCTGCTACAAAAAATTCTAGCAAAATTTTGACATGATTCCGGGGCAATTCCAACGAAAAGGAAAATACTCCGAAAAAAGACAGGAAGTCTAAAGATGAGCTCAACATCGCTGCGAGCTCATAGTCAGTCGAGAATTCTTAAAGAAGGCTCGAACTCAACATCGCTACGAGAACGAGCCAATCTCATCGAACTTCCGCAAAATCTGGAAAAGAGCTCAACATTGCTGCGAGCTTCAGAATCCAAAAATTGCAAAACTTCCTCAAAATCCAGCAAGACCGAGAAAGAGCTCAACATCGCTGCGAGCTCAAAATCCCAACACTTGCAAAAGATTTTCAGGTATGCATCATCATACTTCCAAGTCTATTTACCAAAACTCATGCATCAAAAATATATCATCATGCATTAAATGCTAGGAAAACCTTGACCAAAGTTTGACCAATTCCAACCCAATTTGGTCAAAACCAATCAAACTTTGTCCAAGTCAAAAATCATGTTGACTTGACCTAGAGACTCTAGCCTTCTATCTTGATGCATCAAACAAAAAATGCATACATATTGAAATTGCATAGCCTCATTATCATAGTGAGCAAACAAGGAAAAAGAAAAAGATAGAAAAAAAAAAAATTGGCCCACAGGCCGTGGCCCACTGCCACGTGGCAGTACGGTCAGGTCCGTACGGACCTGTCCGTATAGCCAGAAGAAAAAAAAAACAGAAACAGCAAAAAAAAAAAAAAAAAAAAGAAACACGCTGAAAAAAAAAAAGGGAATCAGCGTGGAGAAAAAAAAAACAGAAAGAAAAAAAAGAGAGAAAACCGTGAAAAGAAAAAAAAAGAAAAAAAAAAGAAAGAAAAAAAAGAGAAGCACGAAAAAAAAAGGGAAGAAAAACGTGCATGAAAAGAAAAGAAAAGAAAAAAAAAAGGAAAAAGAAGAAGAAAAGAAAAAGAAAAAAAAATGATGATGAAGAAGCTACTTCTACAATGGAGATTCTTGAGGAAGAAAACTTACTTGAAGCCATTGATGGAGAAGAAGAAGAAAAGCTTGGAGATCCTTGAAGAAGAGAAAGCACTTCTTGCCTTGGGGAGCACTCTTGAAGATTGCTTGCAAAAAGAAAGCAATGGAGCAAAAGCATCAACCCTCTTGCTTTTATAGAAGAGAGCAAGCGAAAAGAGGAAACAAGGAGAAAAGAAAAGAGGTAAGTGCTAAAATTTAGCTACTTTCCCAAAAAGAAAATATCCAAAAAGAAAGATATTTTGAGAGAATCTTTCCACAAAAAAGAAAACTTGAGAAATTCTCTCCAAGTAAAGATATTTTTAGATATTCTCTACACAAAAGAGATATTTTTAGATATTCTTTACGAAAATGGCCCCACATAAGATCTAAGCCATCCTAAAAAGCCTAAGGTCCCATGGGTTAGCCCATATGAGCCAGGTTTGACCACCTAGGCACTAAAATTGGTTTTTAGTCAAAATATTCCTCTTACCAAGAGCAAAAAAAAAAGAAGTCCCATGCCTCTTTTGAGTTGATGGGACCATTCAAAAGAAAAAAAAGAAAGTCCCATGAGTTTCCAAAAACCAAACCATCCAACCTCATGAACCAAATTGAGCCAAAATCTTGAAATTGACATTTCACAAAACCAAATTCCGGTCCCCTAGCTCGCCACATACAGCTTGTTAGGTCACAAGACCAAAACCAAAATCAAAATCCATAACCTACAAACCAAACCTGACCCCCCAACCTGCCACATACAGCTTGTTTGGTCACAAGGTCAAAATCAAAATCAAACCCCGACCCCCTAACCTGCCACATACAGCTTGTTAGGTCACAAGGTCAAAAACCAAAAAACCAAAACCCAAAATCCAAATACCCCATGTCATTTTCAAAACTTTGCCTTGAGATGGTACGTGATCCCTCTCCCTACCATAAAATTCCCCCGGAAACTCAAAACGCTATTAAAAAAAAAATTGCTCAAGACTCTTGGTCAAGTTGGAATTTTTCCTCCAAGTTTCTCTTCGAGGCACATCGACTCCAAGAAGCTACTCGTCGCTGTACTTCGAAGGGACATTTGTTGACACCAAAAAAGTCAATATGTCTCCTCAACATCAAGAAGCCTCCTGAAGCTGCATCCTGCTAAAAATAGGCAAGGCTACTTCAAGCATCAGATTTTGTCAGAATCAAACAGAAACTGAGAGGTCCTTCAAGACAGCTAAGAGAGGGGTACACCTGAGGTTTCGGGTCATTCCGACATCGTTTGGCCCAACTTCACCGCTCCGACAGCTAAACAGGCGCTCCCGGCGGCGACATCATCGAAGACGTCAAAACTTCGATCAGAGCCTACGGATGACTCCAGCATGTCTCAAAAGGGCTCCATGCCAAATTTCAAGTCAAACCGACAACGTTTGACCCTCCATCAATGCTCGAGCCGCAAAATCAAGCCTCCCGGCGGCGGGAACCACCGAAGCCTTCGCTCATCAAACCAAGTGCATGAGTGGCTTCAACATGCTTCCAAAAGGCTGCACGTCGAATTTCGGGTCATTCCGACAACGTTTGACCAGGTTTCGACGCTCCGAAAGAAAATCAAGCCTACCGGCGACGGAGCTCCCCGGGACCATAGTTTCCAAGACAGAGCATGTGGATCATCTCAAAATGACTCCAATAGTTTCCCTGTCAAATTTCAGGTCAATCGGACATCGTTTGACCTCACATCAACGCGCGGCATCTCCCTCGCGGCAAAATCAAGTCTACTGGCGACGGGACCCCAAACGGCTTCAAAACTCAAACAAAAGTCTATGGTTGGTCTTATTTATTGCTCAGGAGGCTCCACCTCAAATTTCAGGTCATTCGGACGTCGTTTGACCCAGTTTCAGCTTCTGACGGAAAATCGGCAACCCTGCACGACAAAGTCTTCGGCTTTCTTGGAAAATTGGAAACTTTGCAACCCAAATTGCAAGGATTCTCATCAATTTTTCTACAAGGGAATAAGACCAACAATGAGCAAAAATCTCAAAGAAAAATACAGAAGAAAAAACGAAGGAAAAAGACCTCAAAACGACCGCAAAACGGGCTCCGAAGGGGAAAATTCCCCCAGGGTCGCAAACCCCCGCGACCCTGGAAGCCCGGAATCTCCGGTTACGCCCCGGGAGCTCCGTTTTCCGTCGTTTTTCGCGATTCGAAGCTTCCAACCCCTGGGACTTTCCAAAATTCATACTTTTGAGGCGCCAAATCCTCCGACATCCGTCAAAATCACGGGTCAACCTCCAAAAGTATCAAAATCAACATTGATCGCCAACCGGTCGACCAAAAAAGTGTGCTTTCCGCACGATCGATCGAAAAATCGACAGGACAGATGTCACCGGCCCGCTGCTAGCTATCAATGTCTGAAATTACACGGTCATCCGATGTCGATCAGCATGTAGATCCATCGGTGATCATCTCCAAAATAATCCCAAAAGACGCGGCGCGGCCCGCGACTCTTCAACTGCTCGGCGACCATTTAATGCAATTAATTGACTAGCTTTATTGCAGTCATTAATTCATTTCTTTGGACGGCCCAATCAGAAGCAAGCATCCAGGAGTTACAAATCAATTAAGTCATGGCATTCAAGCCATGAAACTCCTCCCATTATGGTAATTAAGGTGATTAAAAGCCCTTAATCTCCATCGGCCAATCAGATTCAAGGAAAAAGGAGTTACAAAATCAAGAAATAAATCTTGTAACTCCTCCCATTAAAGCTATTAAAGCCCATAAACTCTCCTAATGGCTACCAAGAGCCTATAAATAGGAGAGCTTTCCAAGAAGAAAGGGATCGGAAAAGGACGAACGGAAAACCGAAGATCGAAAATCAAAAGGTGCAGAGAATCCCGAATTCCAGACAGACAGAGTCTAGAGAAAGAGAGAAAATTCTGCAGAAATTCTACATCAAGCACCACTACAAGGTGACAAAAAGTCCCTTGGGGGGTACTCCCCCCCAAGGTCCTTGCCTTCTCCCGCTGCCTCCAATGGCTTAGACGTGGCTTTTCAGCCCGTCTACTTAGCTTTTTATTGGACATAGGACCTTCTCTTGGTCTTTGTCCTTTAAAAACCTGAGGTTATAGCCAAGCCAAGCGAATCAAGAGCATTCTCTGTTCTCATCTGCATGGATGATGGCGAAGCCTATACATGGCTTGCGACCGTCAATCTGAACGAGTCCCCCACAATCTCCTGAAAAGTTAGATCCTCCTTTTCTTGCTTTTCATTGTAGTTTGTATTTTTCTAAAAGAGACAAAAATCACAACTCTTGTCTTTCATTATTGATGAGAATTGTAAATCGGCTATAAACGCCAAAATCGGCTATAAATGCCAAACAAAATCGCCTTTCACGGCAAACCAAGAAAATGTCTCTTTTCTTAAATATTTGTGCAATGGAAAACTTGAAAGAAGTTGATTTCCTTTTTACTTGCGAAGGTTGATCTCCGGATTACCACTTGCAATTCCAAGTAAAATAGAAAATCTGGCACACCCACACAAAGAAATGTTGATGCACGCTTCAGCCCCCCAGGCGCGAAAGGGCCGGACCCGACGGACTCCCACGTTCGCTGACCCCGGTAGCACCCTCGGCGGGAGCGCGTTCCATCAAGCTGGCACACCCGGTGGGACCCGTTCATTTGAGAACACGGTGCTCGGAAATGAAATATTTGCATATCATACTTTTTGCTCTATGCTTATACTTCTTTTCCGGATTCCTTGGCTACTTTCTAACTGGTAGCCTATGTTGGATTCTGCATCCTAAAAAAAAATGAGATGGGATTTTTTGGAAATTTCTATTTCTTTGAGTTTGTTTCCACTCTCTCTTTTCAAAAAAAAAATAAAAAAAAAATCAGTTTCCTTAGTTTGAATTCAAAATTGAGAAACTTTGATCTTATCCTATCGTTCTTTGGTGTTTGCAGAAATGTTGAGCCCGTTCGACTAAGGTTTTGGGCCATCGTTTCTCTTCGATGAGTTCATTAGAGATTTCAAAAAAAAAATTAATAAAAAAAATCAGTTTTCTTAGTTTGAATTCAAAATTGAGAAACTTTGATCCTATCCTATCGTTCTTTGGTGCTTGCTGAAATGTTGAGCCCGTTCGACTAAGGTTTTGGGCCATCGTTTCTCTTCGATGAGTTCATTAGAGATTTCAAAAAAAAATTAATAAAAAATAAAAAAAATCAGTTTTCTTAGTTTGAATTCAAAATTGAGAAACTTTGATCCTTTCTCTTCTGGGCATGTGTGCTCGCGGAAATCGTTGAGCCCGTGTTCGGATCAGGGATTGGCCATCGTTTCTCTTCGATGAGTCTGTCAGGGATCTAAAAAAAAAAATTTAATAAATAAATAAAAAGACATAGATGACTAAGGTTAAACCAATTGTGTTCTTTGATCACGATTGATTCAAGAAAAGCCTTGTCCAGAGTGTGGAGACAGCTTGACTGTTCTAGGCAAGGGTCCTCCAAACGGGTTCATTAAGTAATCCTACCCTTACCTGGGGGCAATTCTATCAATTGAGGTTTCATAAGACCGGGTTAGGAGGCCTATGTGTACTCTCTCGTCTTTAAAAACCTTAAAAAAAATATATAAAAATAAAAAAAAATCTTCAAAAAAATAAAAAAAAATAATCTTAAAAAAAATATATTTTAAAAAATAAAAAATAAATAAAAATAAATAAAATAAAAAAATCATTTAAAAAAAATCTTCAAAAACTCGTCACTTTTGATTTCAGATCTGAGAAATTTTGGTTTCTTCTTTTCTGAGCACTGGCGCTCGCGGAAATCGCCGAGACCGTGTTTAGATTGGAATACCATTTGCTCTCCTTGATGGAACCAATCTTGACATTTCAAAAAAAAAAAAAAACTCGTCACTTTTGGATTCAGATTCGAGAAATTGTGGTCTCTTTCCTTCTGAGTACTGGCGCTCGCGGAAATCGTTGAGCCCGTATTTGAGTCGGAATGCCACCTGCTCTCTTTGATGAATCCATTTCTGACCTTTCAAAATAGAGAATCCCATCTCATGGATGCGATTTCCAACATTTGTGCCTAGCAATACTGGTACGCCCTTTCAGGGTCTACTGTATTTGCGACCGGCACATTTGTAACTCCAACCTTATATTTGTCTTACCTCGAGCAAGCCCTGCTTCTCGATAAGTCGAATTTAGGTTTACAATTGCTTCTAACAGTCACTGGAACGCTCATTCTGGGCTCACCATACTTGCTACCAGAACAATTGTACCCTCTATGGCTTTTTGCCTTCTTCATATTGCTTGGGTCATGTCCCTTGAGTGATTTGAAAAAACAAAATCATAGAATTCCCCATTTATGATCATCATATTCTTGTGATTACTAATGGATGTGGTCTTGTTTCAGAAATTTTGAAACTAACAATGGCAGCTTCACTGATCATCACCTTCGATGAGAACAAGCACCAACTCATGCTTCAACAGAAGCAAAGCGCGCGCACTCATAAGCGCCTTGTTAGCTGCTGAAGCGTCAACTCCCTCGGCAACTCTCCGAACTCCGGGAGCGAAAGGGCCGGACCCGACGGACTCCCACTTCCACTGACTCCGGTAGCACCCTCGACGAGAGCGCGTTCCATCAAGCCCACCAACATCAATCAATGTCTGAAATTGCATAGCGATCCGGCATCAAACACCATGTGGATCCACCTGTGATGATCACAAGAAGAATCTCAAAAGGCGCAGCGCGGCCCGCAACTCTTCATATGCCTTGGCGACCACTTAATGTCGTTAATTTACCCGTTTATGACAACTTAATGCGGTTTTTAACTCATTATTTTGGACGGCCCAATCAGATTCAAGCATTTGGGAGTTACAAATCCAAGCAATCATGGCGTTAAACCCATGAAACTCCCATCATCATGAAGATTAAAAGCAATTAAATGCCCACTACTCTTCATCGGCCAATCACAAGCCATGAAAAAGGAGTTACAAAATCAAAAAATAAAAACTTGTAACTCCTCATCAATTCTCTCATCATGGCCATCAATGCCAATAAACACCTCATGGCTACCAAAAGCCTATAAAAGGAGGTGAGTTCCAAGAAGAAAAAAGAGAAGGAATCCCAAGTGCAATCCCAAGCTCTGAAAATCTAGAGAATACAAGAGAGACGAAGTCCTGCCGCTTTGCTCCCAGAAGCACTACAAGGTGATCAGCATCCCTTGGGGGGCCACCCCCCCAAGGTCCCCTTCTTCTACAACATGGCCTAAACGCGGCTTTTCAGCCCGTTTACTTGGTTTTTCATTGGATATAGGACCTCCTATTGGTCCTTGTCCTTTAAAAAACTGAGGTTAGGAGCCAATCCGAATAATCAAAACAACAACCGTTCTCATTTGAAGGACGATGGCGAAGTCCATACATGGCTTGCGACCGTCGATCTCAACGTGTCCCCACAATCTCCTGAGAAGTCAGATCCATTTTCTTACTTTTCTATTGTAGTTTGTATTTCTTAAAGAGACAAAAGAAATCACAATTCTTGTCTTTCATATTTGATGAGTTTTGTAAAATCGCCTTTTACTGCAAACAAACAAAAACGCCTCTTACGGCATTCTAAAAAACAAACCTGTCTCTTTTCTTAATATTTATGCAATTTAATCAGTTAGAAAAAAGGATTGATTTCCTTTCCACTTGTGAAGGTGAATCTCCGGATCATCACCATTCCAAATTCCAAGTTGAAAGTAAATCTGGCATACCCGTACAAAAATGTTGATACCCGCGTTTTCCTTCCTCCGCCGAGACCCAGGTCAGCCCCCAGGGTGCGGAAGGAGAGGACGGAAATTCAAAGGGTCCATCAAGTTGGCACACCCGGTGGGACTCGTTGACTTGAGAACGTGATGCTTTGATCCCTTGGCTCCTTTCTAGTTGGTGGCCTATGTTGCATTTTGCATCTAAAAAAAAAAACATGAGATGGGATTTCAATTGTTCTTTCTCACTTCAAAATAAAATATAATCTCTTTTTCTTAAAAAATTAACTTTGAGAAATTTTGATCCTCTCCTCTTCGAACTTGATAGTTCAAAGAAATGTTTGCAGCTATCGTTCATATCGGGGATTGGGCCATCTTTTCTCTTTGATGAGTCCAATTTAGATTTAAAAAAAAAATAAACCAAAAAAAAGTCTTCTCTCTTTTGAATTCAAATTCAAAGAAACTTTGGTTTTTCCCTTTCGGATTTAACGCTCGCAGAAATGTTGAGTTGTGGTTCGGATTGGAACACCACTTGATCTCTTTGATGAGTTCATTAGAAACCTTTAAAAAAAAACACTAAGGTTGCACCAATTGCGCTCTTTGACTAAAGTGAATTTAAGAAAAGCCTTGTCCAAAGTGTGGAGATAGCTCGACTGTTCGAGGCAAGGGTCCTTCAAACGGGTTCGTTAAGTAATCCTACCCTTACCTGGGGGCTGATCTATCTACTAAGGTTTCATAAGATCGAACTGAAAACCTACGTGCACCTTTCAAAATAAAAAATCCTTCACTTTTTGAGTTCAGGATTGAGAAATCTTAGTTCTCTCCCTTTCGGATTTAACGCTCGCAGAAATGTTGAGTTGTGGTTCGGATTAAAATACCATTTGCTCCCTTTGATGAATTCAATCTTAGAACCTTCAAAAAAAAAAAAAAAAAAACTTTCGTCACTTTTGAGTTCAGAATTGGGAAATCTTGGTTCCTTCCTTTTCGGATTTAACGCTTGCAGAAATGTTGAGTTGTGATTCAGATTGGAACACCATTTGCTCTCTTTGATGAATTCAATCTTGACCTTTCAAAAAAAAAAACTTCCGTCACTTTTGAGTTCAAAATTGGGAAATCTTGGTTCCTTCCTTTTCGGATTTAACGCTCGCAGAAATGTTGAGTTGTGATTCGGATTGGAACACCATTTGCTCTCTTTGATGAATTCAATCTTGACCTTTCAAAAAAAAAAACTTCCATCACTTTTGAGTTCAGAATTGGGAAATCTTGGTTCCTTCCTTCTTGGATTTAACGCTCGCAGAAATGTTGAGTTGTGATTCGGATTGGAACTCCATTTGCTCTCTTTGATGAATTCAATCTTGACCTTTCAAAAAAAAAACACTTCCGTCACTTTTCAGTTCAGAATTGAGAAATCTTGGTTCTTTCTCTTTCGGATTCAGCGCTCGCAGAAATGTTGAGCCCTTATTCGGATTGGAATACCATTTGCTCTCCTTTATGAACCCAAATTTGACCTTTCAAAAAATCCCATCTCGTGTCCTTTCCAAGGATGCGATTTGCAATATTTGTGCCTAGCGGTGCTAGTACGCCATTTCGGGTGTACTGTATTCGCAACCGACACATTTGTATCTCCAACCTTATATCATTTTACCTCGAGTAAGCATTGCTTCTCGGTAATTTAAATTAAGGTCTACAATTGCTTTTAGCAGTCACTGGTACGCTCACCCTGAGCCTACCATACTTGCATTTTAGAACAATTGTATTCTCTATGGCTTTTTTGCCTTCTTCATTTTACTTGGGCTGGGCCATGTCCCCTCAAGTGATTTGAAAAGACAAAACCATAGTTGTTTTCCATTTATGATCACCATATTCTTATGATTACTAATGGATTTGGTCTTGTTTCAGAAGTTTTCCAAAACTAACAATGGCAACTTCATTAACCATCACTTTCGATGAGAACAAGTACCAGCTTATGCTTCAAGACAAGCAAAACAAGCATAAGCGCCCTGCCAGTTGCCGAAGCGTCATCTCCCTCGACAACTCTCCAAACACCAGGTCAACTTCAACTCCCCGGACCATTGTCTTCGGGTCGCTTGGACCATTCCCACTCCCCATAGAAGAAACTGTACTTGCCAAGAAGCAAAGAACTGCCCCGCAACGTGTCACTAAAATGGCACCAAGGGCGAACACTAAGAAGCCTGGAGCCCGTGGCACTCCCACGAAGCCTCTGATGGAACGCGCTCCGAGGCGCCGTGGGGCGGCTACCGGGGTCGGCGGAACGTGGGAGTCCGTCGGGTCCGGCCCTTTCGCGCCCTGGCGGGCCTGAAGCGTGCATCAACATTTCTTTGTGTGGGTGTGCCAGATTTTCTATTTTACTTGGAATTGCAAGTGGTAATCCGGAGATCAACCTTCGCAAGTAAAAAGGAAATCAACTTCTTTCAAGTTTTCCATTGCGCATATATTTAAGAAAAGAGACATTTTCTTAGTTTGCCGTGAAAGGCGATTTTGTTTGGCATTTATAGCCGATTTTGTGGCGTTTATAGCCGATTTACAATTCTCATCAATAATGAAAGACAAGAGTTGTGATTTTTGTCTCTTTTAGAAAAATACAAACTACAATGAAAAGCAAGAAAAGGAAGATCTAACTTTTCAGGAGATTGTGGGGGACTCGTTCAGATTGACGGTCGCAAGCCATGTGTGGCCTTCGCCGTCATCCATGCAGATGAGAACAGAGGATGCTCTTGATTCGCTTGGCTTGGCTATAACCTCAGGTTTTTTGAGGACAAAGACCAAGAGAAGGTCCTATGTCCAATAAAAAGCTAAGTAGACGGGCTGAAAAGCCATGTCTAAGCCATTGGAGGCAGCGGGAGAAGGCAAGGACCTTGGGGGGGGTGCCCCCCAAGGGACTTTTGTCACCTTGTAGTGGTGGCCGGTGCAGAACTTCAGCAGAGTTTTTCTCTCTTTTTTCTTTCTCTGGATACGAGCTCTGGATTCTTTCCGATCGATCGATCTCGATTTTCTTGATTTTTTATTTCAATGGAATGCTCTCCTATTTATAGGCTTTTGGTAGCCATTTAGGAGGGTTTATGAGCCTTAATGGCTTTAATGGGAGGAGTTACAAGATTTATTTCTTGATTTTGTAACTCCTTTTTCCTTGAATCTGATTGGCCGATGGAGATTAAGGGCTTTTAATCACCTTAATTACCATAATGGGAGGAGTTTCATGTTTTAAATGCCATGAATCAATTGACTTGTAACTCCCAAATGCTTGCTTCTGATTGGGCCGTCCAAAGAAATGAATTAATGACTGCAATAAAGCTAGTCAATTAACCACATTAATTGGTCGCCGAGCAGTCGAAGAGTCGCGGGCCGTGCCGTGTCTTCTGGAATTCTTCTGGCGATGATCATCGATGGATCTTTATGCTGATCGACATTGGATGAACATGTAACTTCAGACATTGATAGCTAAGAGCGGGCCGGTGACATCTGTCTTGTCGATTTCTCGATCGGTCGGACAGAAAGAGCACTTTTTTTGGTCGACCGGTTGGCGATCTTGGAGCGATCAATGATGATTTTGTGCTTTTGGAGGTTGACCCGTGATTTTGACGGATGTCGGAGGATATGAGTCAATTTCAAGCACTAAAAATCACATTTTCAGGAAACCACAGGGGCTAAAGTGCGCGAAACGCGAAAAAAGACGGAAAAACGGGTCACCGGGGGAAAATCCGGTGACCCGGACCTCCATGGTCGCCGGCGACCATGGGCCGGCGACCATGGGCCATGGTCGCAGGGGCCTGCGACCTTGGGGGAATTTTTCCCTTCGGAGCCCGTTTTGCGGTCGTTTTGAGGTCTTTTTCGTCGCCGTTTTCTTCTGTATTTTTCCTGACATTTCTTCTCATTTATTGGCTTGATTTCCCTGTAGAAAACCTGATGAGAATCCTTGCATTTTTAGAGTACAAAGTTTCCAATTTTCCGGGAAAGCCGAAGACTTTGTCGCGTAAAGCTGCTGATTTTCCGCCAGAAGCTGAAACTTGGTCAAACGATGTCGGAATGACCCGAAATTTGAGGTGGAGCCTCCTGAGCAATAAATAAGACCAACCATAGGCTTTTGTTTGAGTTTTGAAGCCGTTTGGGGTCCCGTCGATGCTTCACTTGATTTTGCTGCGGGGAAAATGCCGAGCTTTGATATGTGGTCAAACGATGTCCGATTGACCTGAAATTTGACGGGGAGCCTATTGGAGTCATTTTGAGACGTTCCATGGGCTCCGTTTTGGATGTCATGGTCCCGGGTTGCTCCGCCCCCGGTAGGCTTGATTTTCTCTCGGAGCATCGAAACCTGGTCAAACGTTGTCAGAATGACCTGAAATTTGACGTGCAGCCTTTTGGAAGCATGTTGAAGCCACTCATGCACTTGGTTTGATGAGCGAAGGCTTCGGTGGCTCCCGCCGCCGAGAGGCTTGATTTTACTGCTCGAGTATTGATGGAGGGTCAAACGTTGTCGGTTTGACTTGAAATTTGGCATGGAGCCCTTTTGGGACATGCTGGAGTCATCTGTAGGCTCTGATCGAAGTTTTGACGTCTCCGATGATGTCGCCGCCGGGAGCGCCATTTTAGCTAACGGAGAAGCGAAGTTAGGCCAAATGATTCTGAAATGGCCCGAAACTTCATGTGTACTCTTCTCTTGGCTATCTTGAAGGATCTTGCAGTTTTTGTTTGATTCTGACAAGATTTGATTTTTTGGAGAAGTTGCATTGCCTATTTATGGCAGGTTGCGACTTCATGTAGCTTTCTTGATGTTGAAGAGGCAAAGTGACATTTTGGTGTCAACAAATGCCCCCTCGAGGTACAGCGACGAGTTGCTTGACTTTTGTCGTCGATGTGCCTCGAAGAGATTTTTGAAGGAGAGCTTGAGTCTTGACTAAGAGTCTTTGAGCAATCTTTCCTTTGGTAGAGTAGCCTTTGAGCTTCCAGGGGAATTTTATGGTAATGAAAGGAATCAAATACCATCTCGAGGCAAAGTTTTGAAGATGACATCAGGGATGTGGATTTGGGTTTTTGTTTTTGACCTTGTGGCCTAACAAGCTGTATGTGGCAGGTTAGGGGGTCGGGTTTTGGTTTTGACCTTGTGACCCAACAAGCTGTATGTGGCAAGTTGGGGGATCATGATTTGGTTTTTGGTTTTGGTCTTGTGACCTAACAAGCTGTATGTGGCAAGTTAGGGGACCAGGATTTGGTTTTTGGTCACTCTTTGGGACTGTGTGGGTCCATTGGAGTGGTTTGGATTTTTGTGAAATGTCAATTTCAAGATTTTGGCTCAATTTGGTATATGAGGCTGGATGGTTTGATTTTTGGAAGCTCATGGGGCTTGGGATTTTTTTGTATGGTTCAATCAACTCAAAAGAGGCATGGAACCATTATTGTATGCTCTTGGTAAGAGGGATTTTTTTTTTTTTCTGACTAAAAGCCCATTTTTTTTTTTTTTAGTGCCTAGGTGGTCAAACCTGGCTCATATGGGCTAACCCATGGGACCTTAAGCTTTTTAGGATGGCTTAGATCTCATGTGGGGCCATTTTTGTAAAGAATATCTAAAGATATCTCATTTGGATAGAGAATATCTAAAAATATCTTTATGGGAGAGAATCTCTCATCTTCCCTTAATTTGGGAGAGAATATCTCAAGGTATCTTTCTTTTTGGGAAAGAATCTCCAATATCCTTTTTTTTGTTGGAGAGAATCTCTCATTTGATTGATTTTGGGAGGAAATCTCTCAAAGACATCTTTCTTTTTGGGAAAGAATCTTTCTAATTCCTTCTCTTTTGGTAAGGTTACTAATTAGTAACACTTACCTTTCTTCTTTGTTTCCTTCTTTGATTTGCTCTCTCCTATAAAAGCAAAGGAAGGTAGGATAAATCTTTTGCCCTTATTGCTTTCTTTTGCAACAATCTCAAGAGAGCTCCAAGACCAAGAGTTCTTCTTCTTCAAGGATCTTCAAGCTTTTTCCTTCTTCTTTTCCATCAATGGCTTCAAGTAAGTTTTCTTTCTTTTTTCTTTCAAGAAAACTCTATGTAGAGAATAGGATGGTAAAAAAAAAAGTTTCTCTTCTCTTTTTTTTCTTTCTTCTTGTTTTTTTTTTTTCTTTCTATTCTTCTTCTCTTTTTTTTCTTTTTTTTTTCCACGTGATTTCTGTTTTTTTTTTTTTTTTTTCACGTGTGTCTCTTTTCTCTTTTTTTTTTCTCTTTTTTTTTTTTTTTTTTTTTGTGGGCCGTACGGACAGATCCGTACGAATCTGGTCCGTACGGCCACGTGGCCTGATTTTTTTTTTTTTCTCTTTTTTTTTTTTGAGAAAGTTTTTTTTTCTGCTCATCATGATAATGCGTTTTTTATGCAAATCTAGATGTTCATGCATGTACTTTTTGTAGATTGAGCATGATAGCATACCTGAAAATCTTTGCAAATTTGGGAATTTGGAGCTCGCAGCGATGTTGAGCCCTTCTTGATTTTGCGGAGATTTTGAGGTTTCGAAAGTTTGGAGTTTCGGAGCCCGCAGCAATGTTGAGCCCATCTTCAAACTTTCTATTTCCGTCGGGGTATTTCCTTTTTCTTTGGAATTGCCCCGGAGTCATGCCAAAATTTCGCCAGATTTTTGGTGGGACAAAGTGACCCCTTTTTTTTTTTTTTTTTTTTTTTTTAGCGAAATCCTGTCATTTTGATGACGATCTTTTTCTTTTCCAACCTTTGCAGGTGGTTCTTCCAGAACGAACAAGGGTAAAGAGCCTGCTACAAGCGTACCTCGTCGATCTGCTAGATCTTCCAATGTGGCCGTTCAGCAGGCCTGGGAGAAGGTATGATTCTTCCTTTTTCTTTTTCTGCTTCTTTCATGGGGCTTTCCATGTTCTGATTTGTTTTCTCACCCTGCTGCTGCTTCTTTTTTTTTAGCAGAGGATGAAGACTTGCCGATGCCTGAGGTTCCGACCGATGAGGCGGTGATGAGCCGGTTATGGCATCTGAAGAAGAACCGAGGGACTCTGGAATGATTCCAGAATCTCCAATTAGTATAATTTCTTTCGCTTTCTCTTTTTTTTTTTTTTTTTTTTTTGCCTGCGACTTGGTTTGCTAACATTTTTCTTGTCAGCTGACTTGCCACAGGATTCCGATGACTTTGAACGATCAATGGACGCAAATGTTGATGATGCTTCCGATGAGTTCATGGAGGAAGAGAGTGTTCCGCCAGTCGTCGAAGAAGGTACTTCGTAGTGATGACCCTGATGATTTTTTTTAACAGAATCATATTCATACCTTTTTGTGTTTCATTTGCAGGTTTTGAAGTGACAGAAGAGAGTCCATCGCTTTCTTCAGAACCAGAGCAAGGGATGCCAGAGGTCGATCCGGAGGTAGAGACCAATTCTGACATGATTGAGGAGATGCCTCGTGTTGAGATTCCCTCTCCAGTGGCTCCAAGTGAAAAGAGTTCTTTTGTTACTCTTCCAATGGGACATGACATGAGCAGCCGATCAGCGGAGAAGGGTGAATCTTCATCCAGTTCGTCTCTTCAATTTGCGAAGAAGGTGCTGGCTCGGGTTTTGAGTTCTTGGGTCAAGACTCTCCTTTCTGGACACTTGGAGGCAGGATTTGGCATGATCCCACATGTACAGGAGATTCTGACCGACACCGAAGAGGTTGGTCTGGATGTCACAGGTACCAGGGCGATCGTTGATAGGATCATTGCACTGGGTGACAAGTGGTTTGAGACCATGGGTTTCCCTGACGACCAATTCTTCAAGGAGATGTTCTTGGACCCTGCTGATAAGGCTAAGTCTGACCTGAATAAGGCTACACAAAGCAAGAAGCAGCTAGTTCGGGAGAAGAACAAGGAAGAGCTAGCCATCATCGGATTGAGGCATGACCTTAACGTCCTTGATAGGGAAGTTGAGGAGGCCAGGAAACGTCTTGAGCATTTGAAGGCACAAGTCGATGCGAAGTGGGCTGCTATAACAGAGGCTCGTGACAGGGAGAGTACTCTGATTCGCAGGGTTGCAGATGCCGGTCAAGTTCTCGAGAGGACTCTAGAAAACGAACGATGGCAAACTGCTGGGGAAGAGCTTCCCGGTGTAAAAGAAGGGTTACGGCATTCGCCAGCATCTCATGGCAAGTTCCTGAAGAAGCGTGCCTTGGAAACTCTGACGGCTGATGCCAAAAGTTTGCTTGAGGAGCTGAAGCTTTGGCTGGAGACCATTTTTGACTAAGCTCCTGATTTTTTGTAGCAGAAACTATTCTTCTTTTTTTGGTACCACATGTATATTTTTGGTACTCTTTTTTTTGTAGTGCTTGTGAACACTTTCTCTTTTTTTTTTTTTTTGGTACCACAAGTATTTTTTTGGTACCTTTTTTTTTGTGTTCCCTACGCTCACTCAAATCTTTTTGTGATGAAAGCAATTGCTAAATGGGATTTGATCAAAAGCTTTGTCATTTTGTGAAAATCTTTTGTCAAATGGTTGTTTTGGTAGGGGAAACGAATTTGGCATGAAAGCCGGATTTTTGTGGCATTTACAGCCAGTTTGGTGGCATTGATAGCCAAATGGTGGCATTTATAGCCGGTTTGGTGGCATTGATAGCCAATTTGTGGCATTTATAGCCGGTTTGGTGGCATTGATAGCCAATTTGTGGCATTTATAGCCGGTTTTGACATGAGAGTCAGGTTTTTTTTTTTTGTGTGGCATTTGTAGCCGAGTTTTTTGAAAACCAAGTTTTGTTTTATTGGCATGAAAGCCGGTTTTGGCGTTTATAGCCGGAAATTTTTGTTTTGGCATTTATAGCCGGATTTTGGCATTTATAGCCGAGTTTTGGTTTTCAAAATGCAGGTATCGACTAAATGTCGCCTCCCCGCTGAATGGTCTTGCAAGTATCGATGGAATGTCGCTTCCTTGCTCATTCGGTTTTGCGAGTATTGATGGAATGTCACTTCCTCGCGGGTTAGGTTTTGCAAGTATCGATGGAATGTCGCTTCCTCGCGAATTGGGGTGCAAATATCGACTAAGCGTCGCTTCCCTGCTTTTCCCAAGACTTTTGGTTTTGCAGGTACTGACTTGATGTCGTTTCTCCGTGATTTTTGAAATTTGAGGTTTTCTCGAACCATTTGAAATTTTGGGTTGTGGATAGCAACTGGTATGTTGCATCTCCACGATTTTTGAAATTAGGTTGTGGATATCAACTGGTTTGTTGCTTCTCCACGATTTTAGGTTTTCTCGAACCTTTGAAATTTGGGTTGTGGATATCAACTGAAATGTTGTGTCTCCACGATTTTTGAAATTGGGTTGTGGATATCAACTGGTTTGTTGCTTCTCCACGATTTTTGGATTTTGCAAGTATCGACGAAATGTCGCTTCCCTGCGATTTTGGGTGCAAGTATTGATGGAATGTCGCATCCTTGCTTTTTTTCAAAATTTTTGTTTTGCGGGTACTGACTTTGATGTCGTTTCCCCACGATTTTTGAAAACCCATTTTTTTTTTGTTTAAAGACACGAGGGTCGTAAATTTTGACCTAGAACCATTTGGCGGTAAAAGGTAAGGTGGACTAGGGTGGAAATCCCTGAATTCGGATTTTTGTTTCAAACCATGAATTTTGGTTCAAGGATCGAAAGTTTTGGTCAAGTCAGGGAGAGGCTCCTAAACTTGGATTTTTTTTTTTTTTTGAACAATGAAACGATGAAAGTAAGCATTGTTTTTGAATCTCTAGAAATTTTGACATTTGATATGAAAATTCTAAAGAGAGTGGGTTTGACGAGCGAGTACCTGAGAACAGGTTTTGGCCATACAGGCATTGCTCTTACCCAGTTGGGTAAGTCTTCAAGGGTAGTACCGCTTCAAGAACTTGTCGTTGATAGGCAGCATACATCTGTCGCCTTCCATGTTTAGGAGGGCATATGTGCCGTTGGAGAAGACCTTGTCGATGACGTAGGGTCCCTCCCATTTTGGTTCAAATTTGCCTTTGGATTTGTGTGCGAAGACCATTGGTCTTTTTACCGCAAGAACCAAGTCACCCTTTTTGTAGGCGCGTTGCCGGACCCTTTTGTCAAAAGATCCTGCCATGCATGCTTGGTAAAGTTCAATGCTTTGTCGAGCTTCGAGCCGTCTCTCGTCGAGATTGTCCAGCTCATGGAGTCGCAATTTGACATTGCTTTCTTGAGTCATGTCATTTTGTAGAGATACCCTCAGAGAAGGAATTTGTACCTCTAGGGGCACGACAGCTTCGCATCCATAGACCAAGGAGAATGGTGTGCTATGGGTTGGTCCTCGAACGGTGGTTCGATAGGCCCACAAAGCTTCAGACAGTTTATCGCTTCAGTCTCTTTTGTGACTAGAGACCATTTTCTTGAGGATTTTGCAGAGTGTCTTGTTGAAGGCTTCTGCTAATCCGTTTGCTGCCGGATTGTATGGAGTCGAAGGACAGCTTTGGATTTTGTATTTGTCGCAAAACCTGTAGAATCGATGATCCCGGAATTGTGGTCCGTTATCATGGACGAATCTCTTGGGTATGCCGAAACGACAAATGATGTTGGTGCGTAGGAATTGAAGAACTGATGAGGTCTTCATTTCGTTGAACGCAAATGCTTCTGACCACTTGGAGAAATAATCCGTAGCGGCGAAGATGAAGCGATGACCTTTGCTTGAAGGGGGAGAGATAGGACCTATGATGTCCATGCCCCATGCTTCAAAAGGTCATGAGATTGCTGTAGGATGCAGCCATTCTGGAGGCATGTGAATGTAGTCTCCATGAACTTGGCATTGTTGGCAGCGCTTAGCAAATTGCATTGCGTCGGGTACCATGGTAGGCCAGTAGTAACCCAACCTTTTGATTTGGTCGTAGAGCTTGGGACCAGCCTGATGAGCTCCACAAAGACCAGCGTGAACTTCTTTGAGTGTTTTTTCAGCTTCTTGTTGTGACAAGCAGCGTAGGAGTACTCCATTGAAGGATTTCCTGTAAAGGATTTTTGAAGGGATATCCAAATGAAAGTTTGGGGCTCGCCTTTGGATGCTTACCCGTTCTTTTGGATCTTCAGGTAGGATTCCGAACATAGTGTAATCAATGAACGGATCCCTCCAGTCGCCGATTGAAGTTTGAAGGATAGAGATCCGACTTCCAACCACTCGGTGGCATTCAGCAACTGCTTGGTGTGTGTTAAGAGGAGGGAGGATCCTTCTCTCATTCACTGTAATTTGCATGTTTTTTCCTTCCTGGATCGCCATTGATGCGGCAAGTCCAGCCATGGCATCTGCACGGATGTTTTCACCTCTACGAATGTGGGTGATGTGACAGATGTCAAACTTTTGCAGAAGCGATTGTGCCTTGTTGTAATAAGGCAGCAGATCAGGCTTCCTGACTTCATATTTCTGATTCATCTGGTTGACGATCAGTTAAGAGTCTCCAAAGACTTCCAGCATGGTGATACCAGATTCGATGGCGAGTTCTAATCCTAGGATCAGAGCTTGGTATTCAGCTGCATTGTTTGTGCATGGTTCCAGTAGCGAGAAAGCGTGTGGAATCATGCATTTGTCGGGGCTAACAAAGAGGATGCCAACTCCCGAGATCAGCTTTCTGTTTTCATTTGTCCTGGTTACACCGTCAAAGTACATGTCCCAGGAGGCATTTGGTGAGGAAGTCTCCACGTTGTAGACAGGTTCATCTGGGAGATCATCTCTGAGTGGTGAATCTTTAGGCAATGGATGCTCTGCGAGGAAATCTGCTAGAGCTTGGCCTTTGATTGCTTTTTGTGGCACATACCTAATATCAAATTGTGACAAGAGGATGGACCCTTTTGCCAGTCGGGCATTGAGAGAACCGGCCTTCGTGACAAGGACCTTCAAGAGGTTGATCCTCGAGACCAGGTAGACTGTGTTGGAAAGCAAGTAGTGACGTAGCTTTTGTACGGCGAACATCACTGCAAGGCATTCTTTTTCGACTGGAGAGTATCGATGCTCTGCACCTACTAGCATGCGGCTGAGGTAATATAGAGCAGCTTCCTTTCCCTCACCATTCTCTTGTGCAAGCAGAGCGCCTACGGAATGATCAAGAGCTCTTGTGTACAAGATGAATGGTTTTCCAGTGGCAGGGGCAGCTAACACTGGAGGTTTGGTCAGGTATGACTTGATATCTTGAAATGCGGCTTCGCAGTCGGCATCCCAGACAAAGTCTACACCTTTTTTCATTAATCGAGAGAATGGACGGCATTTCCCCGAAAGATTGGAGATGAACCGTCTGATGTAGGCCAATCTCCCTTGGAGCCCTTTTAATTCTCTCAAGGTTCTTGGAGAGGGCATTTCTAGAATAGCCTTGACTTTTATGGGGTCAAGTTCTATTCCAGCATTCCGAACAAGGAACCCGAGAAACTTACCCGACGAGACGCCGAAGAAGCATTTTAGAGGATTCATCCGCAGTTTGTGTTTGCGGAGTCGGAGGAAGACTTCCCGAAGATCTTTGAGATGGTCTTCTTTTCTTCTGCTTTTGACGGCGAGGTCATCAACGTAACATTCGACCGTCTTGTGCTGCATATCTTGGAATATTTTCATCATAGCCCTCTGATATGTGGCACCAGCATTTCTCAGACCAAATGGCATGACAGTGTAGCAATACACGCCAAATGGAGTCCGAAATGAAGTGTGTTTTTCATCCTCGGGATGCATCTTTATCTGATTGTAACCAGAGAAGCCATCCATGAATGTCATTCGCTCGAATCCGCAGGTATTGTCAATCATCACCTCCGGTATGGGGAGCGGGAATTCATCTTTAGGGCAAGCGCCAATCAAGTCTCTATAGTCAATACAGACTCTGATCTGCCCAGTTTTCTTTGTCACGGGGACAATATTGGCCAACCATTCTGGATGTTGTTCCTCACGGATGAAGCCGACGCTTTTGAGCTTTTGAACTTCTTGTTCAATTTTATCCATCACATCTGGACGGAATCTTCTTTGGCCTTGTTTGACAGGCTTGATGTCTTCTTGAAGATTGAGTTTGTGGACTGCTACTTTGGGGTCTAAACCAGGCATTTCAGCATAGGACCATGCAAAGCAATCAACGAACTCACAAAGAAAAGCGATATACTCGGGTAACTCATCACCCTTTATATTCTTGCTTATGAATACAGGACGTGGGTTATCAGGTGTTCCCAAGTTTATCTTTTGAACAGGATCTTCTGTCGGAAGGTTCGAAGGTGGTTCCTCCACAATATTTTCGGAGGCTTCCAACTCAACGTAACCTTCTGGAGTTTCAACTGCATTACCAGACCAAGGCTCTGTTCCTTTCCATGAATTTTCTTGATTGGTGATCTCCTCAAGGCTTGCTATGAGATAGTCCCAATCGCCTGTTGAGTCTGGTATTTCTTTTGGAGACGTAGGGTTCTTCTAGGTCAGGATGCCACAAGTCTGTATTATCGGACGATTCCTCTTTATCATCAGAGAAATCATACCAATTGGATGAGCTTCCTGGATCTTTGTCAGGTAACTCTTTAAAGAGATATCCAGGGAGATCGATGTCTTCATGGACTTGAGATGTTGAGGCTTGGTCAGTAAAACGACTTTTAAGCTTTTGTGTCAACTGTCTCACAGGAGTATCAGGATCATATCCTAACCCATATGAAGACTTTTCTACATGACCGTAGAGTCTCCAATCTTCCAACTGGCTTTTGGTCAAGGCGGGCTCCAATGGCGTGAGAATACCGCGTCTTCCTCCCAAACCGACTGGGTTTTGAGCGTCATAGCCCATTTTCTTCATAATTGCTTGTGCCACAGGACTATATAGAGATAGCTGAGGCATACCTTCATTTTGGAAAGGTTCCAGCATGGAGTTTGATGAAGAAGCGTCCGATCTATGGAAGAAGATCGGCCTTTGCTTTGGTGATGTTGCCGGAACAACAAAGGTAGCAGACGTAGGATCTTCTACATCAGCAGGTGTCTCCATCCGAGTGAGAGCAGGCTGAACTTGCTGAGTGTCAGCTTGGCTTGACGATGCATCGTCTTCTGGCTCTGAGTCCGAGTCTGTGTCTTGCATGATAGACACGAGAGAAACAACAAATTTGCCCCCAGACTTTTGTTTCGCCTTCTTCACTTTAGTCGTGATGACCAAAGGTTTTGAAGATTTGAGGGAGATGACGAAGGGAGATTGACTACTCTCTTCTAATTTGCCGGAGGGGTTGTTTTCTTTCGGTGATTTTTGAGGGGCCTTGCCTTTATCTTTCTGGAGATTTTTAGCAGGGGGTACTATTTCCTCTTCTTCTTTTTCTCCTTCATACATCTGGGAGTCTGTGAAGTGGACTTCTTTACCTTTGAAGGGTTTTCTGTCCGCAAAGACACGATGTACCATGCCGTCGTCGCCGACGAACTTGATGCATTGATGTAGAGTTGAAGGGACAACACCGTTCTCGTGTATCCAAGGACGTCCGAGAAGGATGTTGTAGCATGAGGGGGTTTTTATTGCATACACAGTGACCTCAGAGATAAGATCACCGATTTGCAATTTGAACCTGATTTTGCCGATAGGCCTTTGAGTGCTCCCATCGTATCCAAAGATAGATACAGATGTGTGGCTTAGCTTGCTGGGTGGGATGCCCAACTCTTCAAGAGCCGAAGTGGAGATAAGGTTGAGTGCAGAACCTGGGTCGATCTGAACTCTATGTATCGGCATTTCTTTGATGTACCCTGTGAAGTACAGGGGTCGGTTGTGCCTTGCTTCGCCAAGTAGGAGGTCTTCCTTAGTGAAGGCGATGGTTGCACTGGCTGCCTTTTGAACCGAGAGGCATTGGATGCATGATCCCTCAGTTTTCTTTTCTCCCTTTGAGGAAGTTTCAGAGTTTTTGACCCGGTAGTCCATTTCAATTTGGAGGACTTGCGGGGCATGTTTGTCGACATCCTCATTCAGTTTTTGTAATTCTGAGATGAGATTATCACGAGTGCGTGGAGACATTCGTAATAAATCCAGGATGTGAAGACGTGCAGGTATGTGTTTGAAGTGCTCAACCAAGTCATACTTGAAAGCCTCCTTAGGGCCTGCGTGTTCATCATTGTTGCCACTGGGGGCGCTTACAACATCTTTTCCCGAAGGATTTACATAAGTAAAGGAAGATTGGTTGTAATTTTTGTGGTAGTCCCGGCCCGAACGGGTGCCTCTACCAACTTCGAGAGCTTCTTGAGAAGGATCTTCGTTTGGAAGATTGTCTTCAGGATCAAGAGGCTGTCGTTTTTCATCTACTGGGGATGTATCTGCAGCAGAGTTGCCATCCTCAGTGATTGTGTTGCACGGAGCATTTTCCGGGAGCAAGTCCTGAACAGCATCCAGCAGCTTTTCTTCTTCGTTGACCCATCCATCACCCCAAGTTGGGTTTTCTTCATGATGATGAGTCGGGAAGAATGTGTATCCTGAAGTCACAGTCTCAGGAGAAGAAACCTGAGAGGGTGTCATCTCTGTGAAAGTCACGTGAGACGAGGTAGCTCCAGAGGATACATTGCTAGGCGTCGTCGGAGTGTAGGTAATCTCATCAGACGACGCTTCAGAAGAGCTATAGTCCTGATATATTACATTACAGGAAGCTCTGATAGGAGACGTTGCCTGCTCGGAGTCAGACTCATCCTCGGATGTAAGAGGATCATCTATCCAGCAATGTTCTCCATTTTCAGGAGTTAAGGGTGGAGGTACCTGGTGAGCTTCAGGGACTTCCGGCTCTGGATTGCGAGGAGGCTCGTTAACACGATCTTGCTCTTGTTCTAGAGCGAGATGCTGCAAGATCCTTGCATATTCTTCAAGATCCGGCATGGGAGCCAGATCATCTTCTTCGTCTTCTCCGTGTGGCTCAACATAGTTAATTTCCACTGGAGCAACGACGGGTGTTTGCTCAACAGCATTTTCTTGTACAGCCTCTTGGTCTTCTTCATCATCAAACCAGGATCCTTGTGGTTGCAAGGGGTTATACCAGATTACTGGCATAAGGTGAGTTTCAGGAACCCATTCTTCATCGGAGAGATATTCTCCTGTTTCAAGAGATTCCTCCCACTCATCGGTGTAGTTGGGCTCGAATCCATCGTCGGTGTCGCTGGACTCGTATCCATCAATGGAGAATCCAACTACCGAGTTGCAAGAGTATGATACCCCCTGCATAGCTTCTTTTTTGAATTGAGGTGGCATGAAATCACTGAGAGTGAAGTTTCTTACCGCCTTTGAAGTCTCTGGAAGAGACGTTTCTGTTGCCCCGAGTGAAGTGGTAGAGGAGGCCTCTGCCTTTTCATGGACTTCTTGTTTTGGCTGGGTCTTCTCTTGCCGTTTGAGCTTGAGGAGATGTTTCTTGGCTTGCCTTCGCTGCTGAGCGGTCGGCTTTGTTTTGACGATCTCCCAATTTTCATCTTCCAGGAGATCGGGATGTACCCATATGGGTTGTCCGTCTGGTGTCGGGCAAGGAACCAACACTTCGGACGTTTGAATTCTTTTTATCACCTTGAAGGAAGTAGTGATCTTCTTCTTCGGTGATTTTGGTGTTTGTCCACGTGACACCATGTTGACGGAGGCGGGGCCATAATTTTTGTCAAAGGTGATGACTCCGTTTTTCAACATCTCGTTTATCTTCTCTCTCACAACAAAGCATTGATTGAGAGGATGCGAGACCATCTGGTGGTATGGACAGTACCGAGGATCATCGGTTTTGCCAACGTCTCCAGGTCTTTTGGGCTCTGGCAAAATGAGTTTGCCATTTGCTAGGAGAGCCTCAAAGATTTCTTCGACGTCTTCATCGAACGGATATTTCTTTTCTACTCGCTCTTTGAAGGCATCAGAGAGTTCAGGTCTCTTACCTGCAGCTCTATTTTCAGCTTTCTTTGGTTGCTGAGGAGCTGACTTGGTTTGCACATTAAGGACCTCTTTCTTCTTTGGTTTAGAGGTTGCAATGGCGGTTGGCTCTTTTCTTGATGACTTCTGACTGTTGAGGTCTTTGATCACCATTTCAGCTTCCATGGAAGCTTCGAGGAGTTCCCCCAGGTTCTTTGATTTATTGCCGATGATCATGGAGCGGATTTTAGCTCTCATGTTGTTTCGGCAGATGTCGACTAGCGACGCTTGTGGCAGTACATCTGAGCATTTGTACGCCATTGCTTTCCACTTGTGAATGAAGTCATAAGTTGACTCATTCTCTCCCTGTTTTAGGCTGCAGAGCTGAGCCATAGTAACAGGATGATCCTCACCTTGGAAGTGGGTCAGGAAGCGTGTCTCCAGCATAGCTCAGTTCTGAATGGAGTTCTCTGGAAGAGTGGAGTACCAATCGAAGGCCGTACCTTTTAGGGTACTTGCAAAGAGGCGAATCTTAAGTGCATCTTGATCCGCGATAGCTCCCGTCAAGATCTTGAAGTGGATGACGTGCTGTCTGGCCGATCCTTTCCCCGTATATGTTTGGAGAGTAGGATGCTTGAATTTTGTGG
This sequence comes from Umbellularia californica, assembly GCA_028538565.1. Taxonomy (NCBI): domain Eukaryota; kingdom Viridiplantae; phylum Streptophyta; class Magnoliopsida; order Laurales; family Lauraceae; genus Umbellularia; species Umbellularia californica. Next base: position 28,709,902 of record JAPQWN010000007.1, read on the forward strand.
GGAACGGGACCGAGTCCATCCATAAAGGATATGGTGGCTTGATCCCATGCTCTTTGAGTATATCCTCTTCTTTAGCTTTGGCGATGATACTATCTACGTCCTTTTTGGTAAGGGCGCGTGACTCATTTTCTTCTCCATTTCCCTCGTTATTGCTATGATTCGGAGGAGGCTCATTGTTCACCTGATTTTGGACGACAAGGAGAAGGTTTTCCATCAGAGTTTCAATCCTCTGCTGGCCTTGTTCCAACTGCTGGATGCGTGTGAGCGCATCATCTCGAGGTGGATTCTGCTCAGAACTTGTAGCCAAGACGTTCATCCCTCGGGATTCGAACGAAGAAATCGTCCTGGTGACCGAGCTGGGGCTCATTCTTTTTGATGAAGAGCTTGATGAAGGATTACTCTCCCGTCCTTGGCTTGGAGGGGCAGGAGATTCTTCGGGATGTCTTTGTGTCCTGGTGACGCTACGGGTCACCGGACGTCGGACATGGATTTTTTATGCTGACCTTTGGCGTCTTCTGGTTTTTCCAACCATATGGACGGCAGCAACTTGGTCGGGTCTTTCTTTTTCGACCCATTTGTGGGAGACTTGAAGTGTAGGAGGCTGGGTCCGTTGCTTCTCTAGTCTCTTTTGTCGATATGAAGCACGGCGGCGTGCTCGACGAGCGATTTGAGCTTCAGTCAGCTCTGGCTGGGCTCTGACGATGAAGGATGTGCTCCCTCGGGCGCAGCAGCCGAGCCTGTCTTCTTTGTAGCTAGGCAAGGACAGGATCCGGACCCGGTCCTTTGCCTGTTGCAGCGAAGCTTTAAACCTTTCGAGTTCGGCCCCTGTAGAGATGAAGGGTCGAACTGAAGGAGTGTAGGCCTTAGCAGGTGCTTGGAGAGGCCTGGTGATGCATGATCTGATTTTGGGCCTGTAGGAACAAGCCGGCTCATGCTGGGTTGACTTGGGAGTCAGGTTGGAGATGGGTCTCTCCTCTTTCATGTAGGCAAGAGGGTAGAACTGGTTCTCTTTGAGTGGGGCAAGGTATGCTGGCTTGGTGGAAGTTTGAGACCTTCTTTGTTTTGGGGAAGGTCTTGGAGACCAAGTCTTGGGATAGACCTGGTTGTTTGTGGGTCGAGGCTTCGCGGGGGTGCCGCGGGCTTCAGGCTTTTGGGCGCTCGCCTTTGGTGTCACGGGAGTGACACGTTGAGAGGCGATCTTCTGCCTTTTGGCAGGCGCAGTTTGTTCTTCGGGAAATGGGAATAGTCCCAGCGTCCCAAAGAAGATAGTCCGGGGAGTCGAGGTCGACCCGGAGTTCAGAGAGTTGCCGAGGGAGTTAACGCTTCGGCAGCTGACAGGGCGCTTATGAGTGCGCGCGCTTTGCTTCTGTTGAAGCATGAGTTGGTGCTTGTTCTCATCGAAGATAATGGTTAAGGCTGCCATTGTTAGTTTCGAAAAGGTTCTGAAACACGACCACGTCCATTAGTAATCACAAGAATATAATGATCATAAATGGGAATTCCTATGGTTGTCTTTTCAAATCGCTTAAGGGATATGACCCAAGTGACATGAAGAAGGCAAAAAGCTATAGATGGTACAATTGTTCTGACAGCAAGTATGGTGAGCCCAGAATGAGCGTTCCAGTGACTGCTAGAAGCAATTGTAAACCTAAATTCGACTTATCGAGAAGCAGGGCTTGCTCGAGATAAGAAGAATATAAGGTAGGAGTTACAAATGTGCCGGTCACAGATACAATAGACCCTGAAAGGGCGTACCAGTACTGCTATGCACAAATGTTGGAGATCGCATCCATGAGATGGGATTCTTTGTTTTGAAAGGTCAGAAATGGATTCGTCAAAGAGAGCAGGTGGCATTCCGATTCAAATACGGGCTCAACGATTTCCGCGAGCGCCAGTACTCAGAAGGGAAGAGACCACAATTTCTCGAATCTGAATCCAAAAGTGACGAAAATTTTTTTTGAAATGTCAAGATTGGTTCCATCAAGGAGAGCAAATGGTATTCTGATCTGAACACGGTCTCGGCGATTTCCGCGAGCGCCAGTGCTCAGAAAAGAAGAAACCAAAATTTCTCAGATCTGAAATCAAAAGTACCGAGTTTTTGGAGATTTTTTTTTTTGAAATGATTTTTTTTATTTTATTTTTTTTATTTTTTTTATTTTTTTTAAAAAAAATATTTTTTTTTATTTTATTTTTTTTTTGAAAATTTTTGTTTTTTTTTTTTTTTTAAGATTTTTTTTTGAAAATCTTTTTTTTTTATTTTTTTTTATTTTGATTTTAATTTTTTAAGATTTAAAGACGAGAGAGTACACATAGGCCTCCTAACCCGGTCTTATGAAACCTCAATTGATAGAATTGCCCCCAGGTAAGGGTAGGATTACTTAATGAACCCGTTTGGAGGACCCTTGCCTAGAACAGTCAAGCTGTCTCCACACTCTGGACAAGGCTTTTCTTGAATCAATCGTGATCAAAGAACGCAATTGGTTTAACCTTAGTGGTCTATGTCCTTCTTTATAAAAAAAAATCCCAAATAGACTCATCGAAGAGAAACGATGGCCCAAAACCTTAGTCGAACGGGCTCAACATTTCTGCAAGCACCAAAGAACGATAGGATAGGATCAAAGTTTCTCAATTTTGAATCTAAACTAAGAAAACTGATTTTTTTTTTAATAATTTTTTTTTGAAATCTCTAATGAACTCATCGAAGAGAAACGATGGTCCAAAACCTTAGTCGAACGGGCTCAACATTTCTGCAAGCACCAAAGAACGATAGGATAGGATCAAAGTTTCTCAATTTTGAATTCAAACTAAGAAAACTGATTTTTTTTTTTTTTTGAAATCTCTAATGAACTCATCGAAGAGAAACGATGGTCCAAAACCTTAGTCGAACGGGCTCAACATTTCTACAAGCACCAAAGAACGATAGGATAGGATCAAAGTTTCTCAATTTTGAATTCAAACTAAGAAAACTGATTTTTTTTTTTTTTTGAAAAGAGAAAGAATGGAAACAAACTCAAAGAAATAGAAATTTCCAAAAAATCCCATCTCATTTTTTTTTAGGATGCAAAATCCAACATAGGCTACCAGCTAGAAAGTAGCCAAGGAATCCGAAAAAGAAGTATAAGCATAGAGCAAAAAGTATGATATGCAAATATTTCATTTCCAAGCACCGTGTTCTCAAATGAACGAGTCCCACCGGGTGTGCCAGCTTGATGGAACGCGCTCCGAGGCGCCGTGGGGCGGCTACCGGGGTCGGCGGAACGTGGGAGTCCGTCGGGTCCGGCCCTTTCGCGCCCTGGCGGGCCTGAAGCGTGCATCAACATTTCTTTGTGTGGGTGTGCCAGATTTTCTATTTTACTTGGAATTGCAAGTGGTAATCCGGAGATCAACCTTCGCAAGTAAAAAAGGAAATCAACTTCTTTCAAGTTTTCCATTGCGCATATATTTAAGAAAAGAGACATTTTCTTAGTTTGCCGTGAAAGGCGATTTTGTTTGGCATTTATAGCCGATTTTGTGGCGTTTATAGCCGATTTACAATTCTCATCAATAATGAAAGACAAGAGTTGTGATTTTTGTCTCTTTTAGAAAAATACAAACTACAATGAAAAGCAAGAAAAGGAAGATCTAACTTTTCAGGAGATTGTGGGGGACTCGTTCAGATTGACGGTGGCAAGCCATCTGTGGGCTTCGCCGTCATCCATGCAGATGAGAACAGAGGATGCTCTTGATTCGCTTGGCTTGGCTATAACCTCAGGTTTTTAGAGGACAAAGACCAAGAGAAGGTCCTATGTCCAATAAAAAGCTAAGTAGACGGGCTGAAAAGCCATGTCTAAGCCATTGGAGGCAGCGGGAGAAGGCAAGGACCTTGGGGGGGGTGCCCCCCAAGGGACTTTTGTCACCTTGTAGTGGTGGCCGGTGCAGAACTTCAGCAGAGTTTTTCTCTCTTTTTTCTTTCTCTAGATACGAGCTCTGGATTCTTTCCTATCGATCGATCTCGGATTTCTTGATTTTTTATTTCAATGGAATGCTCTCCTATTTATAGGCTTTTGGTAGCCATTTAGGAGGGTTTATGAGCCTTAATGGCTTTAATGGGAGGAGTTACAAGATTTATTTCTTGATTTTGTAACTCCTTTTTCCTTGAATCTGATTGGCCGATGGAGATTAAGGGCTTTTAATCACCTTAATTACCATAATGGGAGGAGTTTCATGTTTTAAATGCCATGAATCAATTGACTTGTAACTCCCAAATGCTTGCTTCTGATTGGGCCGTCCAAAGAAATGAATTAATGACTGCAATAAAGCTAGTCAATTAACCACATTAATTGGTCGCCGAGCAGTCGAAGAGTCGCGGGCCGTGCCGTGTCTTCTGGAATTCTTCTGGCGATGATCATCGATGGATCTTTATGCTGATCGACATTGGATGAACATGTAACTTCAGACATTGATAGCTAAGAGCGGGCCGGTGACATCTGTCTTGTCGATTTCTCGATCGGTCGGACAGAAAGAGCACTTTTTTTGGTCAACCGGTTGGCGATCTTGGAGCGATCAATGATGATTTTGTGCTTTTGGAGGTTGACCCGTGATTTTGACGGATGTCGGAGGATATGAGTCAATTTCAAGCACTAAAAATCACATTTTCAGGAAACCACAAGGGCCAAAGTGCGCGAAACGCGAAAAAAGACGGAAAAACGGGTCACCGGCGGAAAATCCGGTGACCCGGACCTCCATGGTCGCCGGCGACCATGGGCCGGCGACCATGGGCCATGGTCGCAGGGGCCTGCGACCTTGGGGGAATTTTTCCCTTCGGAGCCCGTTTTGCGGTCGTTTTGAGGTCTTTTTCGTCGCCGTTTTCTTCTGTATTTTTCCTGAAATTTCTTCTCATTTATTGGCTTGATTTCCCTGTAGAAAACCTGATGAGAATCCTTGCATTTTTAGAGTGCAAAGTTTCCAATTTTCCGGGAAAGCCGAAGACTTTGTCGCGTAAAGCTGCTGATTTTCCGCCAGAAGCTGAAACTTGGTCAAACGATGTCGGAATGACCCGAAATTTGAGGTGGAGCCTCCTGAGCAATAAATAAGACCAACCATAGGCTTTTGTTTGAGTTTTGAAGCCGTTTGGGGTCCCGTCGATGCTTCACTTGATTTTGCTGCGGGGAAAATGCCGAGCTTTGATATGTGGTCAAACGATGTCCGATTGACCTGAAATTTGACGGGGAGCCTATTGGAGTCATTTTGAGACGTTCCATGGGCTCCGTTTTGGATGTCATGGTCCCGGGTTGCTCCGCCGCCGGTAGGCTTGATTTTCTCTCGGAGCATCGAAACCTGGTCAAACGTTGTCAGAATGACCTGAAATTTGACGTGCAGCCTTTTGGAAGCATGTTGAAGCCACTCATGCACTTGGTTTGATGAGCGAAGGCTTCGGTGGTTCCCGCCGCCGAGAGGCTTGATTTTGCTGCTCGAGTATTGATGGAGGGTCAAACGTTGTCGGTTTGACTTGAAATTTGGCATGGAGCCCTTTTGGGACATGCTGGAGTCATCTGTAGGCTCTGATCGAAGTTTTGACGTCTCCGATGATGTCGCCGCCGGGAGTGCCATTTTAGCTAACGGAGAAGCGAAGTTAGGCCAAATGATTCTGAAATGGCCCGAAACTTCATGTGTACTCTTCTCTTGGCTATCTTGAAGGATCTTGCAGTTTTTGTTTGATTCTGACAAGATTTGATTTTTTGGAGAAGTTACATTGCCTATTTATGGCAGGTTGCGACTTCATGTAGCTTTCTTGATGTTGAAGAGGCAAAGTGACATTTTTGGTGTCAACAGCCTCAACCCACAAGAAACCAAGTTTACTCCAAAACCTGGTCCCCGAGATCTTCACCAAAGCAACGGAGGTCTCGAACATCTGCAAAGCCAGCATACCTGGTCCCTCTCAAGGAGAACCGGTTCTACCCTCTCTCTTACATGAAAGAGGAGAAACCTCCTCTCTACCCAAAGAACAAACAAAATCATCATGAGCCGACTTGCTCCTACAAGCCCAAAATCAAATACTGCATCGTTAGGCTTCCGCAAAAGCATGCTGAAGCCTGCACTCCCGCGAGTCAACCCTTCATCTCAACAGGGACGGAGCTCGTAAAATTCAAGTCTTCATTGCGACAGGCTAAGGACCGCGTCCAGATCCTGTCCTTGCCCAATTTCAAAGAAGACAAACTCGGCTGCTACGCACGAGGGACTACATCCTTCATCGCCAGAGCCCAGCCAGAGCTGACTGAAGCTCAAATTTCTCGTCGTATGCGTCGTCATGCGGCATATCGACAAAAGAGACTTGAGAAACAAAGAACCCAGCGTTCTACTCTCCATGTCTCAAACAAATGGGTCGAAAAAGAAAGACCCGACCAACTCGTTGCTGTTCATATGGTTGGCAAAACCAAAAAAGGTCAGAAGTCAGCAACCAAAATCAGTGTTAGACGTCCAGTGACTCGCAGCATCTCTCGGACTCGAACACATCCGGAAGAATCCTCCACTCCTCTAAGCCAAGGACATCATAGTAATCACTCCTCAGATTCTTCATCCAGAAGAATGAGCCCCAGCTCAGTCACCAGGACGATTTCTTCGTTCGAATCCTGAGGGATGAACGTCTTGGCTACAAGTTCTGAGATGCCTCCACAGCATGATGATGTAATTGCACGCATCCAGAAGTTGGAACAAGGACAACAGAGAATTGAGGCTCTGATGGAAAACCTTATTCTCACTCTACAACGTCCACCACCTAACAATGAAACCCCTCCGAATCATGAAGATGACGAGGGCAATGCAAAAAACAATGAGTCACGCGCCCTTACCAAAAAGGACGTGGACGATATCCTCACAAAAGTAAAATAAGAGGATACATTGAAGGAACATGGGATCAAGCCACCCTACCCTCTCTAGATGGACTCGGTTCCATTCCCTGTAAAATTCAAACAACCTACTCTCCAGACATATACGGGGAAAGGTTCAGCCAGACAGCATGTCATCCACTTCAAAATCCTGACGGGAGCTATTGCGGATCAAGATGCCCTCAAGATTCGCCTCTTTGCAAGTGCCCTAAAAGGTACAGCCTTTGATTGGTACTCCACTCTGCCCGAGAACTCCATCCAGAACTGGGCTATGCTGGAGACGCGCTTCCTGACCCACTTCCAAGGTGAGGACCATCCTGTTACTATGGCTCAGCTCTGCAGCCTGAAACAGGGAGAGAATGAGTCAACTTATGACTTCATTCACAAATGGAAGGCAATGGCGTACAAATGCTCAGATGTACTGCCACAAGCATCGCTAGTCGACATCTGCCGTAACAATATGAGAGCAAAAATTCGCTCCATGATCATCGGCAACAAAACAAAGAACCTGGGAGAACTCCTTGAAGCTTCCATGGAAGCTGAAATGGAGATCAAAGACCTCAACAGTCAGAAATTATCAAAGAAAGAGCCAACTGCTGTTACAACCTCAAAACCAAAGAAAAAGGAGGTTCCCAATGTGCAGACTAAGTCAGCTCCTCAGCAGCCAAAGAAAGCTGAAAACAAAACTGCACGTAAAAGGCCTGAACTCTCCGATGCCTTCAAAGAACGTGTAGAAAAGAAATATCCGTTCGATGAAGATGTTGAAGAAATCTTTGAGGCTCTCCTAGCAAATGGCAAACTCACTTTGCCAGAGCCCAAAAGACTGGGAGATGTTGGTAAAACCAATGATCCCCGATACTGTCCATACCACCAGATGATCTCACATCCTCTCAATCAATGCTTCGTTGTGAGAGAGAAAATCAATGAGACGTGGAAAAACAAAGTCATAACTTTCGACAAAAACTACGGCTCCACTTCTGTCAACATGGTGTCATGTGGGCAAGTTTCAAAATCACCAAAGAAGAAGACCACTACTTCATTCAAGGTGATAAAAATGACTCAAACATCCAAAGAGTTGGTTCCCTATTCAACACCAGATGGACAACCTATATGGGTGCATCCCGATCTCCTAGATGATGAAAATTGGGAGATTGTCAAAACAAAGCCGACCGCTCAGCAGCGAAGGCAAGCCAAGAGACAACTCCGCAAGCTCAAACAGCAGCAGAAGTCTCAACCAAAACAAGAAGTCCTTGAAAGGCAGAAACCTCTTCCACTGCTTCACTAGGGGCGACGGAAGAATCCCTTCCCAAAACTTCAAAGGCGGTAAGAAAATTCACCCTTAATGATTTCATGCCACCTCAATACAAAAATGAAACTGTGCAGCGGGCATCATACTCTTGCAACTCGGTAGTTGGATTCTCCATGAATGGATACGAGTCCAGTGATACTGCCAGTGATATTGATGAGTGGGAAGAATCCCTTGAAACAGGAGAATACCTCTCCGACGATGAATGGATTCCCGAGTCTCATCTTATGCCAGTAATTTGGTATAACCCATTGCAGCCACAAGGATCCTGGTCCGATGATGAAGAAGACCAAGAGGCTGAGAATGCTGTTGATCCAGCACCAGCAAATGCTCCAGTGGAACCCAACATTGGTGAACCACAAGGAGTAGATGACGAAGAAGATTTAGCTCCCATGCCTGACCTTGAAGAATATGTAAGAATCTTACAACATCTTGCCATAGAGCAGGAGCAGGATCTCATTAATGATCTTCGTCATGATCCAGAACCAGAATTCCCTGAAAATCAAAGGGAACTTTTTCCATCAACTCCTGAAAATGGAGAAAACAGTTGGATCAATGATCCTCTTACATCCGAGGATGAGTCCAATTCCCAACAGTCTGCACTGGGGGCATCTCCTGTCAGGATGACCTGCAATGCGATAGCTCAGGGCGATAGTGCATCTGAAGCCTCCGAAGACACGTACTCCCCAACCGGTAGTGCGTCTTCCGGAGCTACATCTTCGCAGGTGACTTCCACTGAGATATCATCCTCTCAGCCCTCTTCTCCTGAAGCTTTGACATCGGAACTCAAGCCTCTCTCGGTTGATCATCTTGAAGAAATTACTGTCAATGAAAATCCAGTCAATTGGTCCCAGATACCCGATCTCACAGACGATGTCTGGACTAATACAGAAAGATTGTCGGATGCTGTTCAGGACTTGTTCCCGGAAATTGCTCCGTTCAACACAATCACTGAAGATGCCAATGCTGTTACGGAAACGTCTTCAGCAAATGACAAGGATCAACCCCTTGATCCTGAGAGTGATCTTCCAAAAGAAGACCCTTCTCTAGAAGCTCTTGAAGTTGGTAGAGGTACCCGTTCTGGCCGGGATTACCACAAAAATTACAATCAACCCTCTTCTTCTTATGTAAATCCTTCGGGAAAGCAAGTTGTAAGCACCCCAAGTGGCAATAATAATGAAAATGCAGGCCCGAAGGAGGCTTTCAAGTATGACTTGATTGAGCACTTCAAACACATACCTGCACGTTTGCACATCCTTGACTTATTACGAATGTCTCCACAAACTCATGATAGTCTCATTTCAGAATAACAAAGATTGAATAAGGATATCAACAAGCATGCCCCACAAGTCCTACAAATTGAAATGGACGATAGGGTAAAAAAATCAAATACTCCCTCAAAGGGAGAAAAGAAGAAAACTGAGGGATCAAGCAATGAATGCCTCTCGGTACAAAAAGCAGCAAGTGCAACAATTGCCTTCGACAAGGATGACCTCCTGCTAGGCGAGACAAAGCACAACCGACCCTTGTACTTTACGGGGTACGTCAAAGAAATGCCAGTACACAGAGTTCAGATCGATCCAGGTTCTGTACTTAATCTCATTTCTACTTCGGCACTTGAAGAGCTGGGTATCCCACCTAGCAAGCTGAGTCATACGTCCGTATCCATCTTCGGATATGACGGGAGCGCTCAAAGGCCTATCGGCAAAAACAGGTTCAAATTGCAAATCGGCGATCTTATCTTCGAAGTCACCGTGTATGCAATAAGGACCCCTTCATGCTACAATATACTCCTTGGACGCCCCTGGATACGTGAGAATGGTGCCGTCCCTTCCACTCTACATCAGTGCATCAAGTTCGTTGGCAACGACGGCTTGATACATCGAGTGTTTGCAGACAAAAGGCCCTTCAAAGGCAGAGATGTCCATTTTGCAGATGCTCAAATGTATAAAGATGGAAAAGAAGATCAGGAGGAAAAAACAATTCACTTTGTCGACAGTCTCCAGAAAGATAAAGGCAATGCTCCTCAGCAATCACCGGAGGTAAGCAAACCCTCCACCAAACTCGAAGTAAGCGGTCAAGCTCCCTTCGTCGTCTCCTTCAAATCTCCAAAGCCTTTGGTAATCACTACCAAAGAAAACAAGACAAAACAAAAAGCCGGGGGCAAGTTCATTGTCTCCTTTGTGTCTATTATGCATGACACAGACTCGGAGTCAGAGTCAGAAGATGACACAGCATCAAGCCAAGCTGATACTCAGCAAGATCAGCCCGCTCTCACTCCATTGGAGACAGTTGCTAACATAGAAGATCCTACGTCTGCTTCCTTTGTTATTCCAGCAACTTCGCCAGAAGAAAAAACAATCTTCTTCCACAGATCAGGAGCATCTCCACTAAACTCTTTGCTTGAAACTTTCCAAAACGAAGGTATGCCTCAGCTATCCCTGTATAGTCCAATGGCACAAGCTATCATGAAGAAAATGGGCTATGACGCTCAAAATCCGACTTATTCTCACACCATTGGAATCCACCCTGACCAAAAGTCAACCAGAAGATTGGAAAATCCACCTTCATAAAGGCAAGTCTTCATATGGGTTGGGGTATGATCCTACCACTCCTATGAGACAGTTGACACCATGGCTGCAAAGTCGCTTTACCGACCAAGCCTCAACATCTCATGAAGATATTGATATCCCTGGATATTTCTTTGAGGAATCACTCGTCAAAGATCCAGAAAGCTCCTCCAACTGGTATAATTTCTCTGATGATAAAGAGGAGATTCCCAATGACATAGACGCATGGTTTTCTGACCCAGAAAAACCATCGTCTCCAAAAGAAGTACCATACTTCAACCCAGTTCCAGCAAATGATTGGGACCATCTCATTGCAAGTCTTGAGAAGGATACTGATCAAGAAGATTCATGGACAGAAACAGAGTCTCAGTCTGAAAATGCCTCTGGCACTCCAGAAGGTCTTGTTGAGTTGGAAGCCTCCGAAAATATTGTGGAGGAACCACCTTCAAACCTTCCGACAGAAGACCCTGTTCAAAAGATAGACTTGGGAACACCTGATAACCCACGTCCTATATTCATAAGCAAGAATATAAAGGATAATGAGTTACCCGAGTATATCTCTTTCTTTCGTGAGTTCGTTGATTGCTTTGCATGATCTTATGCTGAAATGCCTGGCCTAGATCCTAAAGAAGCAGTCCACAAACTCAATTTGCAAAAAGAAATCAAACCTGTCAAATAAGACCAAAGAAGATTCCGTCCCGATGTGATGGACAAAATCGAACAAGAAGTTCAGAAACTCAAAAACGTTGGCTTCATCCACGAAGAACGGCATCCTGAATGGTTAGCCAACATCGTCCCTGTGACAAATAAAAATGGGCAGATAAGGGTCTGTATCGACTACAGAGACCTGAATAATGCATGCCCTAAAAATGAATTCCCGCTCCCCATACCAGAGGAGATGATTGATAACACCTATGGGTTCGAGCGAATGACATTAATGGATGGATTTTCTGGCTACAACCAGATAAAGATGCATCCTGAAGACGAAAAGCATACATCATTTCGGACACCATTCGGTGTGTATTGTTACACTGTCACCCTCGAATCCGGCATCACCATGCTGGAAGCTTTTGGAGACTCTCAACTGATCGTCAACCAGATGAATCAGACGTTTGAAGTCAGGAAGCCTGATTTGCTGCCTTACTACAACAAGACGCAGTCGCTTCAACAAAAATTCAACATCTGTCACATCACCCACATCCTCAGAGGTAAAAACATCCGTGCAGATGCCCTAGCTGGACTCGCCGCATCCATGGCAATCCAAAAAAGGGAAAACATGCAAGTCACAGTATGTCAAAGAAGGATTCTCCCTCCTCTCAACACACACCAAGCAGTTGATGAATGCCACCAAGTGGTTGGAAGTCGGATGTCCATCCTCAAACCTCCGATTGGCGACTGGAGAGATTCACTACAACAATTTGCACTTTTGCCTGCGCTAAAAAAGCATCGGTAAAGGTCCATTAAACGCCGGCAATGTCTATTACCGGCGAATTCTCTTGCGCCGGTAAAAGCTCGCCGGTAATAACATTTGCCGGCGAAAAAAAAGCAGCGCCGGTAAAAGTCCATACATTGCCGGCATTTTATTTCGCCGGAAAAAGAAGTTTATTTCGCCGGGAAAAGAGTTTTATTTTTTAAAAATAAATGTTTAGAAAAACTTTTCCCGGCATTATTTTGCACTGGGAAAAGATTTTATTTTTTCAAAAACAAATGTTAGAAAATTTTTGCCGGCATTATTTTGCACCGAGAAAAGTGGTTTATTTTTTCAAAAATAAATTTAGAAAGACTTTCGCCTGCGTTTTTTGCGCCGGGAAAAGATTTACAAATTACGAAAATTATTTTTTCAAAATCTTTTTGCCGGCCTCTTTTCTCGCAGGGAATAATTTTTTTTTAAATATAATTTTTTTATTTATTTGATTTTTAAATTTCTTTTCCTGTTTGTCACATGAATAAATTGAAATTTCTAATTCCATTATCCAAGACCACATCTACTACACACCCTCCATCCATTTCCATTCCAAAATCATCAAAAAATGAAATAAGAAAATTCATTTCACTTCATATTAATATTCAAACATCCTCGCAACATTGAAAAACACTTTACCATTACCATTACAAAATTAAAACAAATGCTAACATTCTACTCTGTTTGTACCCTGCTAGTTGATGCAGAAGAAGCCTTGAGCAATTCAATTCAATTCAAAGCTTACTTAGTACCCTGCTAGTTGATGCCATCCATTGCTTACCCACCACAACCATCTCTCGACTTCCCTTCTTTCTAATCTCCACTGTCACATAAGAAAGTTGTCCCATGTGGGCTGAAGTTGTAGCCTCAATATCCACTTCTTCCTGCATTCAAACAATGGAGAACCCAGTTTACTTCTTTATGACCTGCTATTTTATCTTGTTCTTGCCAAATGCATTTTCCTTCCTACATTTAGCAAAACCAACAGAAGAATCTTTCTAAATTTTACAATCTTTTGTTCAAACTTCCTGGAATAAGGATATATTTATTGTAGAGTGTTAGTCCTACTAATTAATGGGACAAAGACAGGCCTGCATTTTAGAAACTCACACCATTCATATGGTGGAAAATGAGGGTGGATGGTCCATGTGTCAATTCTACCCCATTAGATACCTAGTTGTGCTCTGTTTAGACATTGGGCTCTAAATGTACATTGTTTAGAATGCCTTGGATTAATGGCTCTGACCCAGATGAATTTGACAGTTGAACCATTACAAATCTGAACCTAGATTAACTGAACTCAACATTGCAAATGTGCTGGACCAACATCACTCAATAGTTCGATAAAGTTTGCAGTTTATCAACACCAAAATCAAATACTAAGCCTATGAAGGAACACTGATAATATCAGGTACCAAGAAAAAAAGAGTCTTACCTTTATCAATTATGTGGATAATTGTGGACAATATCAACTGCCTCTTGATTGCTCATGTGTTCCCATAAACCATCAGATGCAAATATAAGAAACTGATCATGTGGGCAGAGTTGATGTATTGATACTGATGGTTCATAACTGAGGATCGGCTTGTGGAATGGTTCCGCCAGTCGGAACTTTGAAACCAGAGGTGCTCTGTTAAACTCTGCTTTCTTCAAATAGGCATCACCAATGGATCCGGAAACCTGCAATGATAAAGTGTAGACGTTGAGACAAACAGAACTAATATACACAACAGGTGCAGAAATGGCTAGTAATACACATAAGAGACCAAGCCCCAAAAGAATCAGCCATATACAAAAAGGGCCAAAGAACATGACAGGGTCCACCAGCCACTATACAAAAAACAGAAAAGTATCAGATAAACTGAATAACAGAACCCAGATAAGAACAAACTTTTAGAAAAAGAAACCAGCTGCAAAAACGAGGGATAGGCCATCAATTAAAAAAGATAGTAAAAGGGGAGGGGTTGGGTAGGCTGGATTCAACCTTTCCCTTGCACATTTACCTTTGACGCCCAGTATAGGTAAGAACTCATTTAAATCTAGGATTAGGATAAACATCAGGTCAGTGGGCCCTAGGTTGTTTTTAACCATTGATACCTTAAGAGAACAAAGGATTTCATTGTAACCACAAATTACCATATTCTAACAGTCATTTACCTTTGACGCCCAGTATAGGTAAGAACTCATTTAAATCTAGGATTAGGATAAACATCAAGTCAGTGGGCCCTAGGTTGTTTTTAACCATTGATACCTTAAGAGAACAAAGGATTTCATTGTAACCACAAATTACCATATTCTAACAGTTTGGCACATTTAAAATAGTCTATACATTTAGCATGCAATTAAGATTGTGATTGATGTATACCTCGAAAAACAATCAATATAAAAAAGATAAAAAGAGTTCTCTTACACCCAGATCTTCCAGCCAAGTAAAGGTTTTCTTTTTTCCAAACCTTTCTTCATGCTTATGTGAAAAGTTACAATAACCATATAACCCAAAATAATCATATGAACTATTGTGGTCCCAGTAAGGTACCTTCCCATTTGCAGTAGACTGCATCAATGCTTCAATGCTTTTGTAAGAACCAACACCAACAACATGAATACCGTCACCATTAGTGGAGGCTTCCACATTGCTTGAGGAAAGTAAATTGTCCAGCTCCACCTGGGTCCTAAACTCTTGTATTCGCCTAGCAAGTTTGTCTTTTTCAATGATGGCCACTTCTTTTGATTGTTGTGTATATGTCAAAACCTGATTTCCCGAGGAGAAAAAAAAACAGTACATTTAATACTAAGAAATTCGATTTCCATACCCAACCTGGAAATAATTTCAAGTTTACTGCAGTAGTATGATCTAGAAAATGTTGCTCATTACCTGGTGAATAAATGGCTCCAACTGGCTCAACAGTTGATATCCCTAACAAAAATAACAAAAACCAAAACCAAGAAATGGTGTTCAGTCATTGAAATTGGCATCCATTGGAAATAGAAACAAATCAAGGTTTAGACTGCAGTTGGCTCCTTGCTAATTTTGGTAGCTGAGAAAATGTTTTTCATGGCCTTCAGGGTATTTTCCCTGTTAGCGAAAATCCCAAAATGAGTAAACATTTTTCTCTCAAAATGGGATGGAGCCTTATGCAGCTGAAATGTTACTATTTATAAATTTACCTGCTTAAAATATCTCAGATGAGCGTCCATTGTGGCGCTAAAAGATTCCAAGAACTCAAACTTCTTCTTTGTCTCGATATTTGTCAGAGCAGTTACCTGAGTTCCTTAAGATCCGGTAAAATAGTTGAAAAGACCCATAGAAGCAGAGTATCATGTAAAACAAGAATAACAGATTATTTATGAAGCATACTAGGTTGAAACGGCATCTCTCAAATGCTGACTTCGAATTGTTCAGATTCTGTAAAAATGGAGATTGAAAGAGAACAGTCTTAATTTTATCAAATAGACACATACCATAATCAACAAATAATAGAGGCCTTAACTACAAGATATCTTACTTCTTCTAGCTCTGTAATAACTTCTGGTCGTGTGCCCTTCTTTAATGACGTGAACTTTTCACGTGCCTGTTTGTAAACTCTCTAACATCAACACATCTTCAATGCCTTTTACGTTATAACTTACAAGCTAAAAGTCAAACAAAAGAGACTGAAGAAATACGGCTCCACTAGTTACAGTCACGTATGCACAATATGTCCAAACAAAAAATAAAAATGAGAGCAAAGTACAAATTCTCTTGTGACATTAAATAAATGAATAGTGGCGCCTAAATAAAGCACAAATAAAAAGAAATGTCATATCTACCAACTTTGCATAACACTCATACAGTCTGACTAAACCTCAGACTGATACAATCAGGAGAGATTTAAGCAAGTCCTAAAGTAAAGTGAGAACTCTAGAAAACTAGAACCAAAACAATATTAGATTTCTGTCTCCAATTGAAACAGACAACACAACACCACCAACAACAACAACAGTAACTGAATAGGAATATAGAAACAAGACTTCACATGCAACATCCTATTCAGGCAATAGCCACAAGGACTGTCGAGTGTCCAGATTCGAGCTGGACTTCAATGGGCCCAGGTCTAGGCCTGATAAGATATACAGAATCAAGCCTGACACTGACTCTAGAACCTCGATCCAAGAACACTCTTAAGACTTACCAGAGGCCCACCCAAAACCCAATATTTGGGTTTTCATCATTTGAAAATGAGACTAAGCTCTTTTCAAAAAAAAGAAAGAAAAAGAAAATGCGACTAAACTAAAGAGAAAGAGAGAAACCAAGGGGAAGATGAGAACAGAGAGAGATTACCTATGGGTAAGGCATAAAAGTTTGTGAGAGAGGAGTTAGAAGACAAAGGGATACAGTCTACGGCATGATAGTGTAGCTTTGGGGTGACAGCAATGAAGGGCGTGAGCACAAAGAGAGAGAGAGAGAGAGAGAGAGAGAGAGAGAGAGAGATGCTTGTCATAATGTGAGATGAGAAGGGGTACCGAGTTCTTCCTTTTCTGGTAAGAGTTTCTTGACTTCTTTACTTTCATGTGCTTTAGAAAGATTGTCACGTATGTATGTGCTAATCTAAAACAATTTGAAGTAACTACTAACTAGGTCTTACCATTGAGAAGGGTTTCAGACACTAAACATAGGCCTAAGTGGAGCCCCATGCACAGTCCAAACTTATTATAAGGTGAAGCAATGTGAGTACATTAAACTCCCATGTAGTTGAGAAAAAAATGCACCAAATTGAACCAAAGACAAGAAGTACCTGATCATAAACAACTGAAGCTTTGTCAAAGCGGCTACGAGATTCCTTCAAAAGTAAAGACCAATGCTTAAGATAATAAGACCAGAACAAGCATGAAGAGAATTCAAGAAATTCTCATCTCAAAAGTGACCATAAGAGTAAAAGGAAAGCCACACAGGCAGGGTTATAAAAATTCACTTCACGAGTAATGACCAGTATAGCCCAACTTTCTCGATCGCATGGACTTAGACTCAATTGAGATGCACACCCACTTATTTTCAGCACAATCAAGTGGGTAAGATGGCAAACCAATCAGTAAAGTAAGATTTTCTTATCATTAAGTTGCCTGGCAAGTACTGTCACTGCAGTTAAAAAGAGATCTTCTGACACATGCCCTTACAATGGCCTCTTCACATTAGTAATGTTCAAAAAATAAGTACCTTAACATCATTTAGATCAACACTCATGAACTGTGTCGATCGGTCAGCTAGCATATGCTCCACCTGTAATGGGAGAGATTAAGGAAATGTGTTGGAAGTGATAGAAAAGGACTCAAGATATGCTCAGCAGAAGCACCAGCCCTATGAAGCATCGCCAAGTACCAAAGCACATTCAAAGCACTCAAGTAGCATAGTTCCTTGAACTTGCAGATTATTAAACCAATCAGCAACATACATAAACAAAAGCACGCATGAATAACTTGCAGATTATTAAACCAATCAGCAACATACATAAACAAAAGCACGCATGAATAGAGTAAAAGTGTTCCATTACAATTAAAAGTAACTAGGTTGAAAAATTATCATGCAGCAACAAATGAAGCAATAAAAAGGAGGGGAGGAGTTTTTGGGGGGGTGAAGACCAGGCCCTGATGATCAGCTAATGCAGCAAGATGCTACAAAAGAAATTGGTTAAGTATATCAATTAAAAGATATTATGATCAACAAGCAATAAAAAGATACATTTGTAACTGCATCATGGTCTCAATATAATCAAAAGATTCGTATGCAATAATAACATCATCTTCCAATGACAAAAAAGGATAAATAAGAAGCATAAACACATTTTGGAAAACATTAACGTAAACTTCATGAAAATGTTCCTAAGAAACATTTCGAATGTAAAAGATTTCTCGAAATTTCAGCAGAGTCTCCCCTATACATGTGACATTTAAATTTTTTTTTTTTACAACCTGTTAAGTACCTGTACATAACAAAAAAAAAAAAAAAAAAAAAACACTTCATATAAACATCTCGATGCCCCAACACACCACAAGGTCATTCACCACTACGTCATTAGTCATTCACCATTCAACCATAGCACTTCAATATATGAGCACTTCAATATATGATTCAACCATAGCACTTCAAAACATAGCAGAGCACAACTCAGGCTTTCAAATGAAAGGAAAAATCGTCTGGTATATGATTCTTTTATTGATTTTTATGCAAATCTCTAAAGTCATAAAACTTGTTGATTTGGGCTTCGAGCGTTAATAGATATTAAAAATCTAGTAGTAAGATGAAATAAAATGTTATGAGATTTGGGCTTCAATTGGTCATGATCAATGGAACCTCACTTGTGGAACTTCTTTGAAACTGACACTCTTTCAACTAGATTTTAAACTTCATGTGCTATTGAGATAAACCCTATCTCGGTGTAATGTTTTCCCCATACAGATAAGGCATCTCTCTCTCTCAATTAATGTTTTCCCCATACAAATCGGGAAATGGCTGCGCATGTCTAGCATTCTTTGCTCTCTGTTATGACATTAGATATTTCGTTAATATGAAGAACTTAATTTTCATAACTTAGACATAGGAAAATTTCTTAAATCCACACTTACGATTATTGAACTGCTTGCTAGGAACGATCTAGAGCCACTCGTATGATTCCACGGCATCTTCGATAGGCTAACTCTCGCTTTCTTTGACTTCTCCTGCACAAAAAATAAAAAACAATATCATAGTCCAAATAAATTTATTAACTAATACAATGATCTTGATCAACAATTGAGGCAGACATATATACAAAACCATTAAAAGTTACCTTCCACTCGGGCGTCTCCCACAAATTGTCAATCATCCAGGCCCAATCATCTGCCTTACAAGGCTTTAGTGGGTGGCTCTTTGGATCGGGCACACCCTCCTCCAAAAGAGATCAATAATGGGTATGTAATTCACACGACCACAATATTAATTGAGTTACTAAGCATATAACATTAAAAGAACGGACATTTTAAACGTAAATAGTTCTATATTTCTCACCAACACTGCTGTCATCCGTACGCAGAGTCAAAACGCCCTCACGCTGGCCAGAAGAACTAGCATTCCGTGTAGAACTACGCGCTCTAGCAATGGTCGCCACCTCGGGCGTTCTATCAGTTTTAAGCATGATTATGAGATTGTGAGAGACCATCGATTTCTACAACCTCCCCATGCTGTAACCAGGTGTCGTAGGATACCATCATCCCACGCCGCAGTAGATGGTCTCTCACAATCTCATAATCATGCTTAAAACCATTACAACAGTGGTTACATGGGCATTTAAACACTCTACTCCCACCCGAAGTCGCCTTTGCGAATTCAATAAAAGAATTCACCCCGTCTATATACGGTTGACTGAATCTATTATGAATCTGTAACATCCAACTCTTGTCCATATCTGTTTACATATGTAAGGGCGTGGTTAACTCAAATTCAACCAATAGATAGTATAAAATAATTGCAAAAAATAAATAAATAAACAGATACTAAAAAACTATACCAACAGCCCCATAAATGTATATGAATTTATCTTTAACTTCCAAAGGGCATTATGTAGCTTCTTGATCTTTGTACTTTGTTTCAGTGACTGTCAATCATTTCTCTTCCTTTCCATTGCCTTAACTTTTGACTTTGCATTTTTTAACTGATATTGGTGACATCAGCTTCTTGTGGTCCTTATTGCAGCATTACTCAGGAACTAGTCCTTATTGCAGCATTACTCAGCATTTCTACTTCGCGTTTTTTAAAATGAATCAAGTTGCTTTACTCAGGATTTCTCCGTTTCCATACATTATTTTTAATTATGCTGTTGTTGCCACAGATGTGAACTATGGTCCTTACATATTTGGTTCATGTTTTTGCTGTGCTTCATGTTGATGTTCTTAAAAGTCTCTTCATCTTGTTTTTACAAACAGGTCAGAGTATAACAGGATTGGTAATGGATCGATCAGGTTAAAATTAGGCTAATAACAACTATAGTGCCCATTTAATACAAAACTAAAAATGTCAACTCAAACCCAACTCTTATTTATTTTTATTTTTTTATAATGATGTGGGTGGCGACCACTAACCCAACTCACAAGTTAAGAGGTTAGTTTGTGTAGCTCGAGTCAAATCCAACCTGGACATAGCAGAAATATTATTGAACCATATGGAGGAACACAGGTAGGAAGGTCCTAAGATCTTTCACATATAACTCATGGAGAACAAAATCGAACAATATGAAAGGGGCCATTCCTTTTGCTAATTCTAATTCTATTTTCAGTGTCAGTACACAACACATTCATCATACTTAGCAGTTATGTATGAAGATCATCATTAATATTGTCACTATCATCAATAAGATGACCTTTAGGATTATCATACACAAACTTGATCTTGAATACCATAATGAGAGGAATGTAGGAGTTCACCACTGGTATTTTGACCAAATATGGAAGAGTAGACATTACTCTGTGCACTACAACTGTCTTGTCTAGCCCAAGAAAAGACATCTATAACAATCAAACCGCAATATTTTATATCCTTAAAATTTTCTTTTTGGAAAATGATGCTAACATTACATGGAACTGGTCTGAAAAGTGTCACTCAGGTATCTTCGTTGTGTAGTTCATAACTTCAAATACTTATTTGCGGTAGTAATAAAAAAAATTAATTCTCCTAGATTTGTTCTACATTTCTTATGGAAGACAGAAATGATTAAATTCAGGCAACATAAACCAATCTGTGAAACGCCTCAGCAGATTTGCACTGTGGTACTCACTTCATATGGTAGACCATTGGATTAAAACAACAGCTCACACAACTTGTGACTAGAAAGAGTTCAGTCACATGAGAGAAATAGTCACCGGTGGGGAGAGGGCTGATCTACCTGAAGCAGGCCCCAGAGCATAGTTGCTCGTCTGTATCACAATTCAGATCTAGAAGTTGTGTTGCTTGTGTTTAATCATTCATCCAAATATAAAATATCAGCTCTCAATTTCATTTTGACAGCTGTTTCACTTCACCTCTAGACAGATACACTTATGCCATTTTAGCATTTCAACATTTCATTTTGGCATTCCTTTTTGTGGATAAAAGAAAACCTATGCACACAGCAAATCAGGTGAAAAAAGGGAAAAGGTAGTTGGAATTTAAAGAAACATAAAATCTACATAGTACATCATTATGCATAATGTATAATGCAATACAGGATGCTTGACTAATATATAAATCATAGCTCAACTTTTAACCGAAAGAAATAGTAAAAATCATGGGAGAATCTCTTTAACTCCCTTAACCTGGAAATGCATTAGTTAAAAGCCACTCCAGTGTCAGGCATTTTAAGGTACCCATAATTGACACCTCATGTTTATATTCAACATAGGCACACATGTTCATTGTCCAGGTGACTTGGCCAACCACGCTCCTATCCTAGTCTAGTGGAAATGGAAAATCAAGATAAATATGAGGGAAAGTAATTAGGCTGGTGGTTAGCCTGCCTTCAGAATGTGAAATAAAATAAGATTCATGAGCCTTTTGCCATGTTGTTTCTTTCCTGTTAACCATAGGTCCATAGATGAACTTTGTACTAATACTACGAAATTTATTAGGAGGTGAATCACTTGCCATGGTCTTTTTTCTGTCAATGATCTACTGATTTTTTTTATTGTAAATCTTATTCTTTGTTTTACTTGTGAAATCCAGGTGACATTTGGTCAGGGGCTTAAGGTGGTGCTATTAAGGTATGGCCTTGGGAGTCTGTGAAAAAATCTCTCAATCAGACATCAGAAGAAGGAAATGGAGGGTCAGAGAGATGAATAAACAGGAAAAATAAAGAAAAAAGAAAATTTAACTACTTTTTGTAAAATATATCTGATCAAAGACATGAATTATGAGCAGAGGGTTGCATCATGAAATAATCTTTTCATTTTTATTTTATCTTCCTCTTCGTTTCTTTATTACAATACTCTTGTGGCTTTGTTTTGGTATGTCTTTTATTCGCGTTGTTTCCCCTCTTTTCTATAATGAAATTTACCATTACTGTTAAATAAGAAGCTCTTCCAATCAGTATGAACTAACTGAATTCATTAGAATGCACAGACCAATGCCTTAATATGATGATAAAAAAAGGTATACTATCACAGTGGTTGATTACTTATCATGAGATATCTTATGTTTTGACACACAATGTACTACCCCTATAATCATTCATCCAATGCTCTTGCAAGAAATGTGAGCTAAGCAAATAAACCAAAATGCCAGAACAAAAAAAAAAAAAATTTTAAAGAAAAAGCTTTGGGTCAAGAAATTGAGGGAAGAAACATGAGAAAAACAGAGATGGGGGATTTCTGGGGTTTCTCATCTCATAAAGAAGAACTGGAATATGTAATTAAAAAGAAGAAGAAGAAGAAGAGAAGAAACCCACCTTTGTCCTGATGATCTCTAGAATGCCTGTGCGATTTCTTGCTCTTCTCCTTGTCTTTGTTCTTTCTCTTGCTATCCATCTTCTCGCTCTTCTTTCTTGCACTGTCTACACTTGAACGGTGCTTCTTGCTTTTGCCCTCATCTGCAGCTGATTGAAAGAGAAAGATATATGAGATTGAGATGAATGGTTTTGTGGGCTCTTTGTGGAAAAAGGGAGGTGGAGTTTGGAAGAAGAGATTGAAAGAACCTTCTTCGTCAGATACAGGATGCGGGCTGAGGTCGTGAGGGAGAAGGAAATGGAGGGTCAAAGAGATGCGGGAGAGATGAGGGATTGAGAAGAGGGGGCGCTGGAAATGGAGAAGAGGCAGAGGGGTCGCTGGAAATGGAGAAGAGGCAGAGGGGGCGGCGCTGGAAATGGAGAAGAGGCAGGGGGCGCAGGAAATGGAGAGATAAGGGATTGAGAAGGAAATGCTGGCAAGTGGAAATGGAGCGGGCGCTAGAAAAAGGAGAGAAAAGGGATTGAGAAGGAAATGGAGCGGGCGCTGGAAATGGAGAGGGCGCGGGAAAATGGCGGGCCAACGTATAATTTTAGGGTTGAAGTGTAAAGAGGAGGCAAAATCTTTAACTTTTATTCCCGTAAAATAAAATAATTAAAATATAACTTTTTCCTTTTCCGGCGCTTACTGCGCCGGCAAAAGTTAAATAAATCTTTAAGATTTGGCAAATTGTCATTTGCCGGCGACATGGGTATTTCGCCGGTAAAAAATATACCCTTTGCCGGCAACACAAATATTTCGCCGGTAAAACATAATTTTTGCCGGCGAAAAAATAGGTTCGCCGGGCAAACCTTAACCTTTACCGGCGAAATAAGTTTTTTCGCCGGCAAAAGTTAACTTTTCCCGGCGTTTAATTATTTCGCCGGCAAAAAACGCCGGCAAAAATACAAATTCTTGTAGTGATTCGTTCATTGATTACATCATGTTCGGAATCTTACCTGAAGATCCAAAAGAGTGGGTAAGCATCCAAAGACGAGCCCTGAACTTTCATTTGGATATACCTTCAAAAGCACTTTACAGAAAATCCTTCAACGGGGTACTCCTACACTGCTTGTCACAACAAGAGGCTGAAAAACTCTTAAAGAAGTACATGCTGGTCTTTGTGGAGCCAATCAGGTTGGTCCTAAGCTCTACAACCAGATAAAAATGCTAGGTTATTATTGGCCTACCATGGTAGCTGATGCAAAGCGATTTGCTAAGCGCTGCCAAAAATGCTAGATTCGTGGAGATTATGTCCACATGCCTTCAGAATGGCTACATCCAACAGCAATCTCATGGCCTTTCGAAGCCTGGGATATAGACATCATAGGTCCTATCTCTCCCCCATCAAGCAAAGGTCATCGCTTCATATTCGCCGCTACGGATTATTTCTCCAAGTGGTCAGAAGCATTTGCACTCAGCGAAATGAAGACTTCATCAGTCCTTCAGTTCTTGCGCACCAACATTATTTGTCACTTCGGCATACCTAAAAGATTCGTCCATGATAACGGACCATAATTCCGGGATCACAGATTCTACAGGTTCTGCGACAAGTACAAAATCCAAAGTTGTCCTTCGACTCCATATAATCCAGCAGCAAACGGACTAGCAGAAGCCTTCAACAAGACACTCTACAAAATTCTCAAGAAAATGGTCTCTACTCACAAAAGAGACTGGGGCGACAAACTATCAGAAGCTTTGTGAGCCTATCGAACCACCGTTCGAGGACCAACCCATAGAACACCATTCTCTTTGGTCTATGGATGCAAAGTTGTTGTCCCTTTGGAAGTACAAATTCCTTCCTTAAGGGTATCTCTGCAAAATGACATGACGCAAGAATGCAATGTCAAATTGAGACTCCAAGAGCTGGATAATCTCGATGAAAGACGACTCGAAGCTCTACAAAACATTGAGTTGTACCAAGCACGCATGGCAGGATCTTTCGACAAGAAAGTCAGGCAACGTGCCTACAAAAAGGGTGACTTAGTTCTTCCAGTAAAAAGACCCATAGTCTTCGCCCACAATTCCAAAGGCAAATTTGAACCAAAATGGGAGGGACCATTCGTCATCGACAAAGTCTTTTCCAACGATGCATACGCTCTTCTAAACATGGAAGGAGACAGATGTATGTTGCCCATCTACGGCAAGTTCTTGAAGCGGTACTACCCTTGAAGACTTCCTTGACTTCCTCAAACGGGTCAGAGCGATATCTACATGGCTAAAGCCTATTTCCAGGTACTTGCTCGTCAAACCCACCCCTTTTGGAATTTTCATCTTTATGTTAAAGTTTCTAAAAAAAAAAAAAAAAAAAAAAAACTCTTTCAAAACAATGCTTACTTTCATCGTTTCATTTGTTTAAAAAAAAATCAAAATCCAAGTTTAGGAGCCTCTTCCAAGACTTGACCAAATTTTTCGATCCTTGAACCCAAAATTCTCGATTTGAAACAAGAACCAGGACTCAGGAATTTTCACCCTAGTCCGCCTCGGCTTTTACAACTAAAATGGTTTTAAGTCAAAATTTATGACCCTCGTGTCTTTAAACAAAAGAAATTGGTTTTTTAGAAACCGCGGGGAAGCAACACTTAGTCGATACTCGCAAAACCCAAAAACCAGAAGGATGCGAACCCCATTCGATACTTCCAAAAACACCTAAAAACCGGAAGGATCCGAACCCCATTCGATACTTCCAAAAAACCCAAAAATCGCAAGGAAGCGAACCCCATTCGATACTTGCAAAACCTCGAATTTCAAAATCGTGGAGATGCAATATTCCAATTGATATCCACAACCCAAATTTCAAATGGTTCGAGAAAACCTCAAATTTCAAAAATCGCGGGGAAACGACACCAAGTCAGTACCCACAAAATCAAAAGCTTTGGGAAAAGCAGGGAAGCGACGCTTAGTCGATACTTGCACCCCAGTTCGCGAGGAAGCGACATTCCATCGATACTCGCAAAACCTAGCCCGTGAGGAAGTGACATTCCATCAATACTCGCAAACCGAATGAGCAAGGAAGCAACATTCCATCAATACTTGCAAGACCATTCAGTGGGGAGGCGACATTTAGTCGATACCTGCACTTTGAAAACCAAACTCGGCTATAACGCCAAAAATCGGTTATAAACGCCAAAACTCAGCTATAAATGCCAAAATCAGCTATAAATGTCAAAATTCGGCTATAAACGCCAAAATCGGCTATAAACGCCAAAAATTGGCTATAAACGCCAAAATCGGCTATAAACGCCAAAATCGGCTTTCATGCCAATAAAACAAAACTTGGTTTTCAAAAATCTGGCTTCCATGCCAAAACAAAACAAACAACAAACAAAACAAAACTAGGCTCCTATGCCATTAAAAAAAAATCGGCTTTCATGCCATCTTAAAATTCGGCTCCTATGCCATTCCAAAAATTGGCTTTCATGCCATCCAAAACTCGGCTCCTATGCCATCTCAAAATTTTGGCTCTAACGCCATCCAAAAACCTTGGCTCTCATGCCACAAATAAAAAAAAAAGAACTTTGGCTTTCATGCAGCAAAAAAAAAAAAAAAAAATACTTTGGCTCTCATGCCACAAACAAAATTTTGGCTTCCATGCCACAAATTAAAATTCGGCTTCTATGCCATTCCAAAATTCGGCTTTCATGCCATCTCAAAAAATTCTGGCTCTAATGCCATCTCAAAATTTTTGGCTCCTATGCCGCAAAACAAATTTTGGCTCTTACGCCACAAAATTAGGCTTCCATGCCATCTAAAATTTGGTTTTCAAACCATCAAAACCCAGGCTTTTCGCCATAAAATTGGCTTTCATGCCCAAAACAACTCTTTGACAAAAGATTTTCACAAAATGACAACCTTTTGATCAAATTCTCAAACAAACATTCCCATCAACTTTTACTCAAATGTGCTTCCATCAAAAAATGATTTAAGTGAAAAGAAGGGGATAGAAAAATATAGTACCAAAATTGTTTATACATGGAGGTATAAAAAAAAAAAGAGAAGAAGAAAAGAGTTTGTTACAACTCAGGAGCTCAATCTAGCATGGTCTTCAACCAAAGGTTCAACTCCTCAAGCAGACCCTTGGCTTTAGCTTCCAAAATTTTCAGGCCACGCTTCTTCAAAATGTTCCCATAAAATGCGGCCGAATGCCGCAACCCATCTGCAGCACGAGGAAGTTCTTCCCAGAGGACCTGCCACTAATCATGCTCGAGTTTTCCTCCGGACATTACCTTCAGCTTCCTCAACCTGGCGAATGAGAGTTCCCTCCTTGTCACGAGCCTCTACAATGGCGGTCCATTTGGCAGCAGCTTCTTCCTCCAAAAGCTCAAGACGCTACCTAGCCTCGACAACCTCCTTATCAAGGCGGTCTAAGTCTTGCTTCAGCCCCATAATGGATAACTCTGTAACGTTCTTCTCCCGGACGACCTACCTCCGAGTCTTCGTGACCTCAGTCAGCTCAGCTTTGACCTTGCTGGATGGCTTCATAAACATCTCATCAAAGAAGTCACCGTCTGGGAAACTCAAATCTTTGGCGCTTGCGATGTCCAGACCGACTTCTTTGCTATCAGCAAGAATGTCCTGAACATGCTTGATCATGCTAAAGCCAGCTTCCAAATGACCTGAAGAGAGAGTCTCAACCCATGAGCTCAAGACAGTCTTCAACACCTTCCTTGCATACTGAAGGTGCGATGCAGATGAGGATTCGCCATGCTCTGGTGCCTGACTGCTCATGTCATGCCCCATTGGAAGAGTAATCAATAAACTCTTTCCAACTGAAGAAGCTGACTCATTGAAGGAAGGAGAAGCCCCTACTCCTAGATCAACAGCAAGTACCCCCTGTTCTGGCTCTGAGGAAGACAGAGGAACCTCTCCTGTTGCTCCACAATCTGCTAAGAAAAAGACAAAAAGGTATGAATATAATCTTGTCAAAAATATATCAAGATTATTATTGCAAAAATACCTTCTTCGACGACCGGCGGAGTACTCTCTGCCTCTCTGAGCTCATCCGAAGCATCGTCAAAGGTTGCGTCCATGGATGGCTCGAAATCGTCAGAATCCTCTGGCAAGTCAGCTACATGTTAGCAAATGACAGCACAAACAAAAAGAGAAAAAAAAGAAGCCAAAGCAATCATACCAGGTGAAGGTTCTGGAATCACTCCAGAGTCCCTGGGCACTTCCTCAGATGCCACGACTGGATCCGTCATCGCCTCATCGGCAGGAACCTCGGGCATCACCAGGTCATCATCCTCTGCTAAAAAAAAAAGCAGCAGATCGAAACAAAAATCTTTCACAAGAGAAAAGAAGAAACAAAAGAAAGAAAGAGGATCATACCTGCTGTCTCCTCTTCTTTGCTCCTCTTCTCTGGAGGCTCGTCAGCATCCTCAGACACCTCCTCAGCAATGGTGAGAGGAACTTCAAGATCAGAAGGACTATCGTGCCGTCTCATGTTGCGGCGTTGTCCTCTCCTCCTCTTACTTCGGTGGATCAATCTGCTCAACGATCCTGCTCCACTATCGACATCAGGCCTCTCATTAGAGTCCTCACTGGATGGTCTACTTTTTTCAGTAGACTCCATGGAAGCCTTCGTACGCTCTGCTTGTATCATAGCATCGATCTCGGCCTCCTCCTCCTCCAGCTGTCTCAAGACCTCACCAGGAATTCCTTGTGCAGCTCCTGATCTGATGATGTCCTATTCATTGAGAAAGCTTATCTTATGCTTCTCTCTAGAAAGGAAGGCCAAAACTTCCTCCCGACGGACACCATCCGATTTGCCAAGACCTTTCCCAGGAGATTACTTGACATCGAGCTCCTTCTTGGAAAGCCCTTAGTACACTGAGAAGCTCTCCACGAACCACTTCGTGAAGCCTGCAGTCCGGAAGGTGGGCAGCGCAGGATAGGAAATCATGGCGGTAGTGTCCTCAGCGCTATAAAAAGCCCATGTATTTCTCCCACCCTGCAAACCTCCAAAACGCTTCACCATGCTCGAAGGCGCTCCAACAACGCCTTAAGAGAAGCCAAGCTGCGATGCAAAACGCGAAGTGACATACGGTTGGATATCGACGAAAAGATGTCTGCGGCACACCATCGAACCAACCTGTATGTTAAAAAGCCATCTCTTCTCCGCGTCTGTCAAAGTATAATGTCTTCCCGACCCTTCACTGGTCGAATCACGGGAGACACCAAAGTCGAAAGCCTTCTTTCGCAAACCCGGAGAAAGCTTCACCGAAGATTGCCCAATCTCGACGTCCCTAAATTGTCGGATCCTCAAACGGACAGATAAAAGAGATTTGGAAACGGCTGTCCCTCTAGTCAAACGAATCATAAAGGAATCTTCGTCCTGTGCAACTCCCAAACGATAAAAGCTAGGACAGTGGTATACATACCACGAATAGAAAATATGGGCTGAAAATACCCTGTTCATGAGAAGCCCAAGCCGAACCAGGAAAGCAGCAGCCTGAAGTTCGGTACACAAATAGGAGTAAAGAGCAGGTACCAAAGCCAGCCGCTCTCCAAACGCCATTTGACAAGCCAGAAAAATACAGTGCGGCCTGATGTGCGTTCCATCTCCTCCAGTAAAAATAGCCTCACCCAGCCAGTAAGTGAGGTAAACAGCGAGATCTCTCCGCAACGCAATGTCAGGACAAATGGCATCTGTGCTTGCGAAGAACTTCTTTAAATCTTCTCGCATGGCGGCGATCTTCTTCAAACTTGATGCTTTAGCCCTAACATCCTGGGCCATGCTATCAGAAGACTCCCCGCTGTAAAAAAACTTGGAGTTGCAACTCCTCCAACTGCTGCATCTAACTTTCGAGCCCTCCTTCTCCTTCAAAAAATCATAGAAGGCGACAAGCTGAAAGTATACAAGTCTAAACTCCTCAGACTGCTCCTCAAGGATGCTGTCAATAGGCATAAATTCCTTATAGAGTTTGCCGAGGATAGGCAACCCGGTGATGGCGCTCAGTTCCTTCAAAGAAAAACCAATCTCACCATTCGTCACAATGAAGGTGTTGATTTGTGGAACGAATGACTCCAGCATGGCCATGAAAGCCTCATCGGAGAAAACGACGGTTTGCCGAAAAGCGCGAACCGCATCAAAAATCTCGGCCTCCCGCAGAACGGCCTCGCCAATTCTCAGGGTGTGATCAGGCCATGATTCCCAGCTCGAGTCAGCACTGAAGCGGCCACGAAGTCGAAAAGGCTTAACCCAATTGCTGCCGTCACCCCGAAAATGCCAAGGCCCACCGGTCTCAAATCAACCGATGGATGATCAAAACCTTGGTATCCACTAGCTGGCATCAACATGTCCATACGGACAGGTGGCTTCTTTGCAAAACCGGAAGGGCCGCCAACAAAAATCCCGGTCTTGATCACGCTGGTCCTCTTCACCCAGCTCGGAGGATCTTCCCTCTTAGGGCATATGGGAGAAAGGCTCAGGATCGAGATGGTCCGATCGAAAGTCGACCGGGTACAAATAGTTCTCTCATCACCATCTACTGTGTAAGAGAACTGAAAACATCTCCTTTGGTATGTCAAGTCGTCGGGGACTGCATCACCAAAGAAGAAGGTAGGCTTGGGCACAATGCTCTGATCGTCCACAACCCAAGGACGGCTGCTTACAATGATCTTATAGAATTCCTCATCTTTGAGAGCAACCAATCGCTGCCTCATCTCATCACGATTGAGGGAATCACACTCTTCCAAATTCTTCTCGACAAACTGGACTTTCTCCCAAGCCTGCTGAACGGCTGCATTGGAAGATCTGGCAGATCAACGAGGTGCGTCAGTAATAGGACCTTTACCCTTGTTCGTTCTTGAAGAACTACCTGCAAAAGATGGAAGAGAAAAGATCAATCATCATCAAAATGACAGAATTTTGCTACAAAAAAATTTCTAGCAAAATTTTGACATGGTTTCGGGGCAATTCCGAAGAAAAGGAAAATATTTCAAAAAGGACAGGAAGCCTGAAGATGAACTCAACATCGTTGCGAGCTCATAGTCAGTGCAAAATTCTCAAAGAAGGTTCGAACTCAACATCGCTGCGAGAACGAGCCAATCTCATCAAATTTTCGCAAAATTTGGAAAAAGAGCTCAACATTGCTGTGAGCTTCAGAATCTAAAAATTGCAAAGTTCCTCAAAATCCAGCAAGACCGAGAAAGAACTCAACATCGCTGCGAGCTCAAAATCCTAATACTTGCAAAAGATTTTCAGGTATGCATCATCATGCTTCCAAATCCATTTACCAAAAATCATGCATCAAAGAATATCATCATGCATTAGATGCTAGGAAAACCTTGACCAAAGTTTGACAAATTCCAACCCAATTTGGTCAAAACCAATCAAACTTTGTCCAAGTCAAAAATCATGTTGGCTTGACCTAGAGACTCTAGCCTTCTATCTTGATGCATAAAAAAAAATGCATGAACATATTGAAATTGCATGATCCTCATTATCATGGTGAGGAAACAAAGAAAAAAAGAGAGAAAAAATCTCAAACAAAAAAAAAAAATTGCTGGCCCACTGCCACGTGGCATACTGTCTGTGCAGCCAAGAAAAAAAAAACAGCAATAAAAAAAAAGGAAAGATGCTGAAAAAAAAAAAGGGAAATCAGCGTGCAGAAAAAAAAAATAGAAAAAAAAAAGCTGAAACAAAAATAGAAATCAGCGTGAAAAAAAAAGAAACAGAAAAAAAAATCAGAGTGAAAACAGAAAAATCGCTGACAAAAAAAAAAAGAAAAGAAAATCAGCTTGAAAAAAAACAGAGAAAAAAAAAGAAGCACAAAAAAAAAAGAAAAAGAAAAAAACGTGCTTGGGGAAAAAGAAAAGAAAAGAAGTAAAAAAAAAGGGGAAAAGAAAAGAAAAAGAAGAAGAAAAAAAAAAGAGAAAAGAAAGAGAAGAAGAAAAACAAAAAGAGAAGAAGCTACTTCTACAATGGAGATTCTTGTGGAGGAAGAAAACTTACTTGAAGCCATTGATGGAGAAGAAGAAAAAAAGCTTGGAGCAAAAGCACTTCTTATCTTGGAGAGCACTCTTGGAGAATCTTGCAAACAAAGAAAGCAATGGAGCAAAAGATCCAACCCCTCTTGCTTTTATAGAAGAGAGCAAGCCAAAAGAGGAAACAAGGAAAACGAAAGGAGGTAAGTACTAAAAATAGTTACTTTCCCAAAAAGAAAGATATTTTGAGAAAACCTTTCCACAAAAGGAGGAAACTTGAGAAATTCTCTCCAAGTAAGGATATTTTTAGATATTCTCTACACCAAAGAGATATTTTTAGATATTCTCTACAAATATGACACCATATGAGATCTAGGCCATCTCCAAAGCCTAAGGTCCCATGGGTTAGCCCATATGAGCCAGGTTTGACCACCTAGGCACTAAAAGTGGCTTTTAGTCAAAATTTTCCTCTTACCAAGAGCAAAAAAAAAAAAAAACAGAGAGAAGAAAAGAGCAAAAAAAAAAAAAAAAGTCCCATGCCTCTTTTTGAGTTGATGGGACCATTCAAAAAAAATGTCCCATGCCTCGTTTGAGTTGATGGGACCATTCAAAAAAAAAAAGAGAAGAAGAAAAAGAAAGCCTCATGAGTTTTCAAAAACCAAACCATCCAGCCTCATGAACCAAATTAAGCCCAAATCTTGAAATTGATATACCAAATTCTGGTCCCCAACTCGCCACATACAGCTTGTTAGGTCACAAGACCAAAACCAAAATCCAATCCAAACAAAAACCAAAAAAACCAAATCTGACCCCCCAACTTGCACATACAGCTTGTTGGGTCACAAGGTCAAAATAAAAAATCAAACCTTGAATCAAACCCTGACCCCCTAACCTGCCACATACAGCTTGTTCAAAAACCAAATCCAAAACCCAAAATTCAAATACCCCATGTCATTTTCAAGATTTTGCCTTGAGATGGTGTGTGATCCCTCTCACTACCATAAAATTCCCCCGGAAACTCAGAAGGCTATTCGGGACCGAGATGTGACAGATACCAAACTCGGCTGCATCCTCGAAGTGCAAGATGAAGGCAAGTTCTTTGCTCACCCCTGGACAAAGTGTGGCAATAAACAAGGAGTATTGATCCCTTGACGAAACAAACTTTGATATGAGCTAAAAATCCTCCTGAAGTTGGCTAAATAATCTGTAGGGTGTCAGTTGAAAAAACCTGGTGTCTGAGGCACCAATAAGTGGAAACAAGCACACCAAAGAATCTGCTTGCAACAAAGAGCATTATATAGAATTATAGGATTTTTTATTTTTTATTTTTGATGCGCCACATCAAACACAGCTTTGATGAATCATGAGCCACATTTCTAGATTATTAGGATTAAAGAATAACTAAAGAAAGGAAGGAAAGATGAGGCCCACATAATTTAAGAGATGTCCAAATATATCTCTGTATTAAATTGGCTCCTAAATGATCACATCTACATATACAGTGAGCACATGAAAGTGAAACAAAAATAAAACTAATAACTTCCTCCATGATTAGATATGGCTATAATAACACAAGCTGTAGTTGTATAATATGCAAGTTTCTATTGCAGAAACTAAATATGCACAGTGATGCATTAAGGGCGACAATGCAAGTTGAAAAAAAAATTTTAAAAAAAAATTCATTAACATCCAACATAGGTGAAGCCTAACAAGTAACATGTCACTCTTCCTATGATGCTAGTAACACTAGAGATTGAAGAAATGGACATATTCGAGACCTGAAACAACTACATACGGACAGCTTACAGGGTTCTAGGGGAAAAGTGTCCACCAAATCCAAGCAGACATGGAGAGATGCTCTGGATGCTGTCTGAAGTAAAAGGTCATACAGGGGAGGAACAGTTACCTTTCAGTAACTAGATTAATGCAATCAGCCAACAGCTTACATAGTAGTTACAAAATCATTATGTACTCAACTGTGAATAATGATTAACAACTACTGCTTTTTTTCTTTTTTTCTTTTTTTCTTTTTGTGTGTGTGTGCAGAAAATTGTGGAGATGGGAGAGATGTACCGTTGGGATGGTGGGGTAGCAGCTATTGGCAAGAAGGCTAGAGCTTCGTCTGCTTGTGGCAATCCTACAAACACCAAGATAGCATGCAAGAGAAGTGTGTGTGCATGAGAGATGCAAGATCCCTTGATCTGCCCTAGATCTAAATGTTTAATGGGAATCAAATTAAATGAAAAAAAAGAAGTCTTTGTTCTGTCTCCAAGTGTCTTTGAAAAAACTTCATATGAAAAATCTAAGAACTACTCCTCATATAGCATTTTACATCGGCAATGTCATGTGAAATGGTCTGTGTAGTTAACAGAAGACCAGAAACAGCCCCTGCATTTTCAAATAACTAAGAAACCGTGTCAATGAGTAAAAGAACTCAATTTTAGTGAGGAAAAACATGAATGTATTATGTTGTTACTGAAGATGAGTAGAGAAATAGAACCCACAAAACCGACCCAGGTCGATGGAATAAGGTTCCAATGATGATCGTCATCATTGTCTTCACTGCAGTTCCAAACCCTACCCAACCCAAATGTTCCCTCCCCTTTGAAAGACACAAATGAAAAAACCCAGTCCTACATCAAACAAAAAACCAAATCTGTTTCAGATCTAGGCCGTCGGAAGTGTCTTTGGACATAAGTCACATAACTTTTTTGTCCTTCCAAATTTTCACTGAGATTCTGCATCCTCTTTGGCTAATTTAAGGCATGTGAAAAGGGCATGTCTCTTGTGGGAGCTTCACATGCACTGATTTTGGGTCTTCATCTTAATCCCTCTGTTACTCAACAAGATTGTAACTCTACAGCCCCAAATTAAAGTGCATTATGCAGTCAAATTACAAAGAAACCCCCATTACACATTTTGCTTTCTCAAACCAACACACAAGTTAAAGAACTAAAAATCTAAAACATTAGACCAAAAAGAACATCTGCAAAGAACATGACCCAGTTAATTTATCAAAATGTTTGCAAAAACAGAACGAGTACTAGAAGTTAATTTATCAAAATGTTAGCAAAAACAGAATGACCCAGTTAATCGATATGTCCTGATACATATCCTGGGTAAAAAATAAATGAGTCCTTTCCCTTGTCTAGTCATAATATAAGTCAATGAATCAGTTCAATATGGTGATATATGCACAAGACAATGAAATCCATCAAAAGGCCTCTGTATGATTAGGAATACTAATTTCTGACATGGATAGAAAACAAGAAACATGTATATCACAAACCACATTGCAAACAATAAACCAACCTTGAACAAAAATTCGGTGTGATCTAGATCTATCCCATACATCATGTGGATGCATGACACAAGACACTTTGCTTTCAACAATCATCCAAACAGCAGTTTGAAATCTTTATTTATTAATTTCTTTTGATTCTAATCACAGTGTTGACACCAAAAAAGTCACTATGTCTCCTCAACATCAAAAAGCCTTGTGAAGCTGCATCCTGCTACAAAATAGGCAAAACTACTTCAAGCATCAGATCTTGTCAGAATCAGACAAAAACTGCAAGATCCTTCAAGACAGCCAAAAGAGGGATACACCTGAGGTTTTGGGGCATTCTGACATCGATTGGCCTAACTTCATTGCTCCGATAGCTAAACAAGCGCTTCTGGCGGCGACATCATCAAAGACACCAAAACTTTGATCAGAGCCTACGGATGACACCAAAATATCTCCAAAGGGCTCCATGCCAAATTTCAAGTCAAACCGACAATGTTTGACCCTCCATCAATGCTCGAGCAACAAAATCAAGCCTCCCGGCGGTCGGAACCATTGAAGCCATCACTCATCAAACAAAGTACATGAGTGGCTTCAACATGCTTCCAAAAGGCTGCACGTCGAATTTCAAGTCATTCTGACAACGTTTGACCAGGTTTCGATGCTCCGAAAGAAAATCAAGCCTACAGACGGCGGAGCACCCCGGGACCATGACATCCAAGACGGAGCTAATGAAACGTCTCAAAATGACTCCAATAGGCTCCTCGTCAAATTTCAGGTCAATCGGACATCGTTTGAGCATATATCAAAGCTCGGCATTTTCCCCGCAGTAAAATCAAGTCAAGCATCGATGGGACCCCAAATGGCTTCAAAACTCAAATAAAAGCCCATGGTTGGACCTATCCACTACTCAAGAAACTTCACCTCAATTTTCAGGTCATTCCGACATCGTTTGACCTAGTTTCGACTCTTGACAGAAGATCGGCTACAAAGTCTTCGGCTTTCCCGAAAAATGGGAAACTTTGTGTTCCGGTTTTGCGCGGGTTCTCGGCAAGTTTTCTCCAAGAAAATCAAGTCAATAATTTAGGAAAAATGTCAAGAAAAATACAGAAGAATGAAGGAACAAAAAAGACGGAAAAACGGCCGAAAACAAAGCTCGGCGACCAAAAGGGCAAAACCCTAAGGTCGCCGGCGACCCTGGCCCAAGGTCGCCGACGACCCTGGGTGCATGGTCGCCGGCGACCCTGCAAATCCGGGTCGCCGGATTTTGCACCAAAACGCCCGTTTTTCGATCCTTTTCGCGTTTCGGGTATTCCTACCTCTGTGATTTTCTGAAAATCCAATGTTTGATGCTTGAAAACAACTGATCTTCACCGACATCTTGGATCCGCCATCAAAAGCATGAAATCATCACTGATCGCTCCAAGATCGCCAACCAACTGACCAAGAAAGTATACTTTTTGTCCGACCGATCGTGAAATCGACAAGACAGATGTCAACGGCCCACCAACATCAATCAATGTCTGAAATTGCATCGCGATCCGGCATCAAACACCATGTGGATCCACCTGTGATGATCACAAGAAAAATCTCAAAAGGCGCAGCGCGGCCCGCGACTCTTCACATGCCTTGGCGACCACTTAATGTCATTAATTGACCCGTTTATGACAACTTAATGCGGTCATTAACTCATTATTTTGGACGGCCCAATCAGATTCAAAGCATTTGGTAGTTACAAATCCAAGCAATCATGGCGTTAAACCCATGAAACTCCCATCATCATGAAGATTAAAAGCAATTAAATGCCCACTACTCTTCATCGGCCAATCACAAGCCATGAAAAAGGAGTTACAAAATCAAAAAATAAAAACTTGTAACTCCTCATCAATTCTCTCATCATGGCCATCAATGCCAATAAACACCTCATGGCTACCAAAAGCCTATAAAAGGAGGTGAGTTCCAAGAAGAAAAAAGAGAAGGAATCCCAAGTGCAATCCCAAGCTCTGAAAATCTAGAGAATACAAGAGAGACGAAGTCCTGCCGCTTTGCTCCCAGAAACACTTCAAGGTGATCAGCATCCCTTGGGGGGCCACCTCCCCAAGGTCCCCTTCTTCTATAACATGGCCTAAACGCGGCTTTTCAGCCCGTTTACTTGGTTTTTCATTGATATAGGACCTCCTATTGGTCCTTGTCCTTTAAAAAACTGAGGTTAGGAGCCAATCCGAATAATCAAAGCATCAACCGTTCTCATTTGAAGGACGATGGCGAAGTCCACACATGGCTTGCGACCGTCGATCTCAACGTGTCCCCACAATCTCCTGAGAAGTTAGATCTATTTTCTTACTTTTCTATTGTAGTTTGTATTTCTTAAAGAGACAAAAGAAATAACAATTCTTGTCTTTCATACTTGATGAGTTTTGTAAAATCGCCTTTTACGGCAAACAAACAAAAACGCCTCCTACGACATTCTCAAAAACAAACCTGTCTCTTTTCTTGATATTTATGCAATTTGAGAAGTTAGAAAAAAGGATCTATTTCCTTTCCACTTGTGAAGGTGAATCTCCGGATCATCACCATTCCAAATTCCAAGTAGAAAGTACATCTGGCATACCCGTACAAAAATGCTGATACCCGCGTTTTCCCTCCTCCGCCGAGACCCAGGTCAGCCCCCGGGGTGCGAATGGAGAGGACGGAAATTCCGAGGGTCCATCACACAGTAGCTTCTTTATCATGTCTAGAATCTCTAAAACCCTAAATCTAAACCTCCGAACTATTTCATTCCTGTCGCGACCCCGGACCGAGACCCGGGACCGCGACGCGGCGATATGATTAATTAACATAAAACATACCGCCTGTTTTCTCACAGGTTTCCGCGGTGAGGATCCCAAAACACGGGTCGAGCTCACACAATAGGTATGCGGAAGCGTGTAGCAAAACGAATCACACAATTCTTAAACAACAAGATGCAAGAGACATTATAATATCGAGACTTGGTATCAAAAGAGAATGTCGACAAAGCATTCCTATCATGATAAAAGTTTCAACATTTAACAAAAGTATATTAGTTTAAGTTACAAAACCATGAGAGGCCAAACAGAGGCCAATACAACAAAAGATCCCAAAAGATAACCCAAAACTAGATGAACGAGAAGTCAAGATCCCGCCCGGAGTCTAGATGACGTCGTCGGGTTGCCACTCGTGTGCTGGAAGTGGCTCAAAAGCCTCCTCCGGGCACTCCTCGTCACACGCGATACCTCCTGCACCTGGACACCAAAATAACAAGCATCAAACACGACGGTTTGGCAAATAAACAATTTAGGCACGAATATAAGAAATAATGCTAAAAACAGTTCATGATTTAAATACACGTTTCTGAAAGTTCCGGATCTAACCCTAGAGGGGGGGTGAATAGGGTGAGCTACAGAATGATTGTCAATTTTAATTTTCTTCAAATTAAACTCCAACTAGTGATGATAACATGAAAAGATGCGGAAGATAAACAAATCAATCACCACAAGTCATTCACCATTGCACAAAGATTTATACTGGTTCGGCCTCAATGCCTACATCCACTACCGGCTTGTGTTCACACACCCCACCGGATTTTCACTATTTATGCTTTTACAAAAGGCTAAGCAATAACCCTAAACACTATGCTTTTAATAGGCTAAGCAATAACCTTACAATGTGCTTTTATAGGCTAAGCAATAAACTTACATACAATTAGTTTTTTCTTTCTCAAGAAGGTGTCTAAACACTAGGAGAGAAATACATTAAGCACAATATATATTGCCTCTAAAATAGACGAATGAGAAAGTGAAAATCAACTCACACAACACACTATAAAATGCAAAGATGAATGCTCATGATGTGTGTGTGTGAAAACTTCAATCAAGTTTAAAATGAAAGCTCAATTAGTTTATGCTTGAAGCAATTAAAAGTTTAATGCACATAACATGATTTGATTGAAGTGATATGCAAATCACATGAACAAAGAATTACTTCTAAACATGTGATGCATGTGATATGTTGTTTTCAAGGTCAAAGTAATTTAACTAAAGTTTTAAGGATTGAAAACAACAAAGAAGATTCATACAAGTTAGTGAAACATGTTATAACATAAAATGAAGATTTTGATAAAACATGTTTAAGAAGTTTTCTACCACAAACTTGATTTGAATCAAGGTGAAGAATCCAATACCTTAAATCAAAGATTAAGAGAGGAATGGATTCAACACATCATAGTTAATATGCTAAAAATCATTTACCAATAATTTAGACAACGCATAAAAACATATGATTAGGAAAAGTCAAAGCTTACTTGGTGATTGAACTTCATTAATCCAAGCTTAGCTTTTCTTAATGATCCTTTGGCCTTCTTAGTTCATTCCCTTTGATTTGTCTTAGTATACCTCAGAAATGGCTTCTAGAATCATCATCTTTGGCCTTGGAATGAACTTCATTTTATAGAAATTTTGGCCCAACGGCTATATGTCGGTTAGCCGACATCCAGGGGTCGGTTAACCGACAACCTCAACGGTCACTGACCCAACGGTCATAATTTTGAAATTTTGCTGACCAAAAAGTATTGTTCGGTTAGCCGACATGTTCGGTTAACCGAGGCCTGACCGACAACCTAATCGACAGTGAAAACAGGGTCAGAAAACACCTCTCTGGAAATCTAACAGAGAGAGTTTTAGTCAGGATCAGAAACAAGGTCGGTTAACCGAGCCCTGACCGACATGCTGACTGACGTGAAAAAGATGTGAAAATTCAGCTCTCTGGAAATCTGATCGACAAGGTGTTCGGTTAATCCATTTTCTATGGTCGGTTAACCGAGACATAACCGACACACTGACCGACATCAGAGATACCCTTCAGAAAAGCTAACCGAGTGAGTTCGGTTAGGCTTCGGTTCAATGTCGGTTAGCCGACACCTGACCGACAGGCTGACCGACAGTATGGTCAGACTGTTTTCTGAAGATCTGAGTTTACAAAAGAAAATCTAACTTTTGAAAACTTTTGAAACACAGAATGAAATGGTGTTTGAGACAAGGTTTTATCAAGAAGAAAGCTTTTCAAAATAAGACTAAAATCAACCAAACGGTTTGAAACAGAGTTTGAGCAAGTTGATTTAAATCCTGTGATTTTCAAGATAAACCTTTGAGAAATGATATGAGATGATCATGATGCAAATGTTGGACATCAAATTGCAAATACAACTTAGGGTCTAACAGTTTCAAGTTTACAAAACTAGCATGAATACTTATAATATCATGAAAAGATAAATCCACATTGAGCTCATCCTCTCTTCATCATACATGATGATAAGAGCAAGCATGCACGACAAGCACGACACGCAAGACACGATCCCACGATACACAAGGTAAAAGGGGAGGCCGGCCGCGGAACCGGAACACAACACGCACGATGTGTAATACAATACACGACTAGTCTGCAGACAGTCCACATGTTTAAGGAGCCCCAGGTATGGATCAAGCTAAAAGGGCAGTCCAAGCTCAGTGGTATTCATTTATATCATGAATGGACAAAACACGACGAAACACGTTCGAGAACACGACAAAACAAGAGGGAAATCATTTATCAAACGTAACCTGACAAGACTAGCAAAATAGCATAATATAAATGCTTAACAAACTTACGAAATGATTCCCTTTTTTATTCTTGAAACACGTCTTAAAACGAGCTTAAACTTGAAATCCAAACGAGAACATGATAATGCATGAAGCATCCAAACAAAAGCGTAAACGAAGTCCATCAAGCATAGGCTAAGATTGTCCATTGACCTTTGTGAAGTTGAAACCCAAATGTCAGAATTTACATAGCTTGATGTCCCCGAAGGTAAGGTACATTTTGGAATTCCAATTTACACAACATCAATTAAAAGTCTGAAGCATAGTCTAGTTTTCAATTTCCAAGAAATTTAGAAAAAGATTGAAAATCCAAAGCTGTGAGTATCAGGTTCGCTCGAACGGTCATACCATCGCTCGAGCGAACCCCAGACAGAAACTTGTTTGCATGAGCCAACCCAAAAGTTCGCTCGAGCGGACAGGTTTCTACTCGAAATCCTTCAAACAGAGGCATGTTCACTCGAGCGGACCCTATGGTCGCTCGAGCAAACTGGCTTCTGCCTGAACGCGCCTGAGTGCAGAAACTGAACTTTCTCTTCTTTCATTCTCTTGCATTTTTCTTCCCTCTTCTTCTCACTTCTAAACCAAACAAAACCCCTGAGCCACCATGCTCACCAAGGGTCAAAAACAACATTCAATCCATAAATAAACCATTCAATCCATGGAGAAACATCAAGA
This sequence comes from Umbellularia californica, assembly GCA_028538565.1. Classification (NCBI taxonomy): domain Eukaryota; kingdom Viridiplantae; phylum Streptophyta; class Magnoliopsida; order Laurales; family Lauraceae; genus Umbellularia; species Umbellularia californica. The sequence continues at coordinate 28,751,107 of JAPQWN010000007.1, forward strand.
CATTTCTATGAGCAAAAATCATAAAACTACAAGATCAACATGGTTCTAAGAACTTAAAAAAAGTCATTGATGACAATACTAATGGAGAAACTGAAATACATGGCTTGAAAGAATATAAACATAACTTGCATTAAGAATCTAACACAAAAGTCATGTCTTAATGAAGAAAACAAAACCATAATGCAATGTACAAGAAGAAACCTAAAGAGTTTACTTGCCTTAGTCCAATGTCAATGAAAAACTCCACAAAATCAACAAGAAGGGGTGCTCCACGAAATCTACACAAAACCCCCAAAATAGAACACACAAAAGTCACCATTTTGGTCACTACAAATCCCCACTTCGAAAATGGGTTTGAAACCATGAAAAACAAGCTCTAGGTGAGCTAAAAGAACATGAAAAGAAAGAATGAAGGGAAACACCAACCTTGAGCTAGCTAAACAAGAAGAACAAAGGTTGAAGATGATGAATAGTGGTGAAGGTTTGGCCACAAAAACGTCCCAGCTGAAGCTTGAGAAGAGAGGAAGAGATTGATGAAGTCGGATCGGGGATTGGAGCTCTCTTGCTAGATGATTCAAGAGGAAAAAAGGACCAGGAAGAAAACTTCTCCACTCACTTGCTCTAGGTTAAGAAGGTTGCAGGGATTTGGAAATGGGAAAAGAATGGAGGAGAGAGAGTAAGAGAGTATATATAGTGTCTGAAAGTGGGTCCCAAATGTAGTGGAACTTAAAACGCTTAAAACATGGTCTTGTGGACCCCGGATGGAATCGACGAAGAAGAACGAAACGATCGTCGAAAAATCTAGTTTCGAAAAAGTATAAATTTGACATAGTTTCACGACTTCGAAAATTGTGCCCAGATTTAGCATGAAAAGACAGATTTACCCTCTTGGGCCAAAACTTGGTTCTCTGGGCCTCAAATACATGCAGGTTAAAAATGAAAGTTGTCACAAATAATAAAACCATTCAAGAGAATTAAAAATCACGATTAAGCAAAAGATCTAGAACAGAAACCCACTCTAACACGTGTACTCAGGGCGTCCCTGAGCGTGTTTGACTCATACTAAACGTCCTCAAAATTCCCAAAGCTATTAATCAGACTAAGTCTAATCACCTTCTAACCCAGCGAGTATTAAGACTCACTTAAGACTAAACACTCACTTAATTAGTACTAATCGAGTTGGTCTAGGTCGGGGTCTAACAATTCCCAAATCGTATTCCACTCTCTCTCATACACAAACACACATAGAGAGAGAGAGAGAGAGGGGCAGAGACTAAAAAAAAAAAGCAAAGATGTCTTTCTTATAGTTGAGTGCCGCAGAAAGGGCAGAATCGGAAATCGCGATCGAGGACGCGGGAGCAGGAATGGCAGCATAGGACCTGAGAGAGGAGAGGAGAGCGTCTGGAATCGGCGGCGGCCTATGAGATGTAAGGGAGATGGAGGGATCGAGAGAGATGGGGATCGAGACGCAGGGGAGAGGGTGGAGAGGATGGCGGGCGAGAAAGGGATGGGTGAGAGACATGAGGGATCTAGATCGGTGATGCAACCGAGAGGGAGGGAGATGCAGAAGGGGTTTATCGATTGAGAATAATCCGGCTTGGGCAAAAATAATTTCGAAAATATGTTCTCCGGGAGAAGAAACAAAAAAAAGGCGCGGACACTTTGTTGGAGTGGGCGGGTGAAGTTTGGTGTAAAAAATTTGACCTTTGCCGGCGAAAATAATAAATCACCGGTGAAACATTGACCTTTGCCGGCAAAAAAAAAATCACCGGGAAAACATTGACCTTTGCCGGCGAAAAATACAAATCCCTGGTAAAAATCGAACCTTTGCCGGCGAAAATTTGTCGCAGGGAAAACTCTATCTTTTCCAGGCGAAACATCCTTTTTCGCCGGTAAAAGTTATACTTTCCCCGGCATTTAATGATTGCGCCGGGAAAAAATGCCTGTAAAAGTGTAAATTGTTGTAGTGAGAGAGTGATTTGAGGAATAAGATAAGAGGATAAAATAGAAAAGTTAGGAAAATAGAGATTTTAGGGGAAGTTAGAAGGATTTTAGAAATGTAGGTTTGGGAAACCATAATCTTAATTTAAATGGAGAGATTTAGGGAGGAGATTTGGGAGGTATAATGGCCCACACAAACCCAAAGCTTTGTGTGATTTTATATATATTTTTCTTAAAGGAGAACTCACCTACTGATGACGTGGCATCTTCCACAGTCCTCCTCCCCGTTTGCTTTAATATATATATATAACAACAAGGCCCCGTGCTTAGTACCGGGGCAAAAAAGTAAGATATTACATTTTGAATATATGAGATATCAAAATTAATTATAAACATATAATTTTTTATGCATATTTATATAAAAACGGTCAACACATCTTCAATCACAAATACAAATGGTCAACATCAACAATAAACTATTACAGAGATAAACCTAAAAAAATCCAATCAACAACAATATAAAAATAATAATAACAGCGATAATCACTAAAGAAGATATAGAAAAGAGAGTTTTGTTAGAACTGATCAAACCATTTTTTAGGTCTAGATTTTTTTAAAAAAAAAATTGTATAAACATCTTAACTTTTAAAGCCATAAATTATGAGACTTTAAAACCACAGGCTAGTGTTATTTGATCCCAATAATAATTGGCCCACCTTTGATCAATGTATATATCTCTTAATTATGAGTCCATGTGGGCCCACGGAAGTGTAATTTATGGTGGACCAAACTTAGGGTCATATGTCTATATAATTAGATCAGAAAATGATGCCTATAAGATTCAACAAAAAAACTGCAACCTCAAAACATTTTTAACACTAGCTCATCTATGAGGTGGTCTACCAGAAGGTCGGGTCTGATTTTTGTTCACATACGACAATCTTTGAATATAGTAGAGCTGTATTTGGAAACTATAAGAAAATGATATTTTTAATGACAAATTTATCAGTATGAGTTGTAGAAAGGTGGGCCCCAAATATTAAAATAAAAAGATGACAATCTGGAGAGGATGGAAGATAGATGGTGTTAAGAGAGAGAATAACTGTAGTAAAATAGAGAGATTTTAGGGGATATTGATTGAGAGAATTTATGAAATAAAGGATATGGATAGAGAGACTCTTTTGGAGAAAAAGATTTGGCATGTGATGACATGGCACCTTAAAGCATTCTATAAATATTAAAATAAAAAGATGACAATCTTGAGATGATGGAAGATAAATGGTCTTAAGAGAGAGAATAACTGTAGCAAAATAGAGAGATTTTAGAGGATATTGATTGAGAGAATTTATGAGATAGGGGGTATGGATGGAGAGACTATTTTGGAGAAAAAATCATGGCATGTGATGACATGCACCTTAAAGCATTCTATGTTTTTTCTCCATATTTATTTGAAAGGAGAATGATTGGGTTGTTGAGGTAGCACCCCTCACAGCCCACCTCCCCCTTTGCTTTAATATATATAATAGGGGATGTTGATTGAGAGAATTTATGAGATAGAGGATATGGATGGAGAGAATTTGTTGGAGAAAAAATTGTGGCATGTGAGGACATGGCACCTTAAAGCATTCTATGTTTTTTCTCCATATTTATTTGAAAGGAGAATAATTGGGTTGCTGAGGTGGCACCTCTCACAGCCCACCTCTCCCTTCGCTTTAATATATGTATATATATAATTGTTTCTTTGTTTACCAATGGATGTAGAGAGAGATTTTCGGTCATTCATATAAAACATATATGGGCATGGCCCACTTGGAAAGGCTTCCTATGATCAATCTGAATGGGTAATACACTACCATCCCCCATGAATGTTACCCATTTCATGTTTTAACAATGATCTTAACCATTAGATTGAAATTTTAAAAAATGATGTATGATAAAAAAAAGGGGGTTAGGATCATTTGATTGACGCGAAATTCTGCAAAGAGGTGGGTTGCATTAGATATTTTTTTATCCCCACCTTCCCATTAATTGATGTGGTCCCAGTGGACCCCTCCAATGTTGTGCGTGAATTGCTCTAATGAGCATGTGCTCACCTTTTTTAGGCGTGTGGGACTCCCCTATGATCAATCCAATCCCCCTCACGCTTACTACCCACAATGATGTGTGTCAAATTTGGGCCGGTGTCAATTCATGGGGTTAGTGAGTATGAAGGCAGTTGGACCAATCACAAGGGAAATTCACAAAATGTCTCTTATGAGAGATGCCCTTATGAGAGGTACACACACATCTTTTGTTGCAGTTTGATCAAAATGAACTAGGGATCGAATCTGATTCAATTGAACTAATCTCCCAATTTAATAAACACTCCATTTCTTAAACAATGACTATTTCCTCACACCATAAATATGGAAAGGATAGAAGACAAACAACAACCCAATAGAAACTGTTAAGCCTTGTTTGGTATCTCTACTCATTTTTCGATAAACCCATCAAAAAAGAGCATTAAAAAAGAGGTTAGAATTAACAAAAAAAAAAGTGTTTGGTAATACAAAGATCTATGTCAAATAGACTTTTTTATATAAATGATTGAAAGTTTTTCATAAATTTATTGAGATCCACAAGGTATCAAGCCTCAAAAATTGGCCTTATGGTCATGTTCAACCTTCCAAAGAGATCTAGTGGTTTAGATCTTGTGTTTGGGTCCCACATAATCCAAAAAACTACATCCAATGGATCATGTTTTTGGAACATGCCTCCAGATTGGTGATAGTCTAACAGATGAAACTTGGAGTAATAGCCGTGGTTGATCTTTTCAACATTTCCAACGATTTGGATCTTGATTTTGAAAGTCTGCGATCCGAACCAGAACACAATGATTTATAGTGGTTCGGCCTCAATGCCTACATCCACTACCGGCTTGTCTTCATACAATTCACTATCGGATTTCCACTATCTATACTTTTCAACATGCTAAATAATAACCTTTACAAAATGCTTTTCACGACTAAGCAATAACCTTATAATGTCATTTCCAAGGTTAAGCAATAACCTTTTGAGTTTTATGGTTCGACCCCTAACCTTTACACTTATGCTTTTCTATGGCTAAGCACTAACATATGCAACCAAAAGGTTGGTTATCTCTCTAAGTAGTTTCTAGAGTACACTTCATGAAGATATAGTTTTGGCTCAATACAATACCTCTAAATAGGCGGATATAAAAGTGAAAATCTAACTCACACATACACTATATGAATGCAAAGATGAATGCTCAATGTGTATGCATGATGTCCTCAATTAATTTTGAAAATAAAAACTCATAAATGCATGCCAAAGGCTTTTAAAAGTCTTCGCTCATAAAAGTATTTTTGAATGAGGCGAAGTTGCTAATCACATGCTAAAAACAACTTGTAAAAGATATACCTATCTAGTTCAAGCAAGTTGTGAGATTTTAAGAACAAAACATGTGATGCATGAGGTCTTCGATCAAATTTAAAAATGTAGCTCAATACATGTATGCTTAAAGCATTTGAAACTGCAAATCACAAAAATATATTTGATTGAAGTGAAAAGGTAAATCACATGTAATTTAAAAACCAACTTGCAAATAATATCCCTATCAATGCAAAGCGAGTTGTGTGAAACTTTAAAACCAAATACATGTGATTTGTGAGTGTTGTTGAATCCAAAACATAAGATAGATTGAAAGTGATTTTCTTGCAATGGAAATCAACAACCAAAGATTCAACCAAGTATATGAATCATGTTACATGTGATTTCAAATGTAATTCCAAAACATGATTCACTTAGATATACCAACTTGAGTTCAACTTTGTGTGAATCAAGGTTATGCATCAAAAACAATAAATCAATTCATATTTATATTAATGTTAAGGATACAAGAAATCATAGTTAACATGCTAAAATAGATTTACCAATAGCTTAAGCAAAGTATGAAAACATATGATAAGGAAAGCAAAGCTTATATAGATGATTTAACTAATTATTCCAAGCTTTAGCTTCCCTTTTTTACCATCTAGCCTTCCTTAACTTATTCTCCTTTGTTTTGCATCGAAACACCTCTAAGACACCCTCTTGTTCCTCAATTTTGGCCTTGGAATGAGCTGTTTATATAAAAAAAGTTGTCCAACGGCTACCTGGTCGGTTTACGGACTTCAAGTTCGGTTAACCTAACACCCAACTGTAAAAAACCGGCTAGCTTTAGTCATTCTATAACTTAAACCGAAGTGGATTCTGTTAAGGTTCAGTTAATCGACTGAAAGTGCAGCTAGGGCCAATGAAAGTGTCCTAGAGGGGGGGGGGGGGGGGGGGGGGGGGGGGGGGAATAGGACTAATGGGATTCTTTTCCCAATAAAAAAAAAGCTTAGTCCAATTTTAATCTCAACTAGGACAAAGAACACAATGAACACAAATAAGAATACAACTTATACGGAATATGTGTTCAATGTGTGAGTGCTTAAGCAATCAAAGATATGAAAATTAATTTCATAATAATAAGCACAAGTGTGTGTACAACACTCTTCACAAATTCACTTATGACTTATATCAATGTGCTCAATTGAATATATGTTTAAAGAGTGTGTGCTAAACAAGACAAGATTTACCAATATGTTCAATGTTGTTTTCGCACAAGTGGATGTGTGTCAATTTAAACTCAAAGAAGAAATATCATTCATATCAATCTCCACAACTTATAGATATGTAAATCAAGCACAAGAGATAGAGAAAGAGAAATTGACACAAGGGATTTATAGTAGTTCAGTCACACAGACCTACATCCACTCTCAAGGGTCACACAGTCCCCTGGTTCCACTATAAAGAATCAAACTACACAAGTACTGATTCTATATCAATTTTGTTTACAATGTTCAATCACAAAGATCTACTCCCCTCTACAAAATTTTTTTATAGTGGTTAAATCACAAAGAAATAAGCCACTCTTACAATGCTCTGAATTTAATGAAGTGAGGGGGAAGAACACTTGCCTCTTTTGACAAAGTCTGGAGGTTGCCACTTGCCTCTTTGACGAAGTCCGGATGATGCTCTTCCAAGCTTGTCACCGCAGCTCCAAGCTTTGATGCCTCTTGCAATGCTTCCTTGATGTTGATGATGATGCTCCAATGTTGTGCTCAATCAAGGGAAGAGGTCTTTGGTCTAGAGATTTGGCTTTTAACCTATGATGGCTCAAGTTCTTCCCTAGGTAATATTGTTTCCATACATCACACTTTCCTTAAGCTAATGAAGCTCTTAGATTTGCCAATACAAGCTCATAGTGTGTGTGGGCAATATTGTTTCCACACATCACACTTTCCTTAAGCTAATGAAGCTCTTAGATTTCCCAATGCAAGCTCAAAGTGTGTGTGGAATGATCTATGAGAGGTCAAATATGATGGACCATGGTTAGGACATGAGCTCTCATGATCTTCAAGCCACCTTGGATGATTTGGGGCCTTTTTTATTTATAAAAAGCCCTCCAACGGCTCTCTAACGGCTTTTGGCGGCTAGCCCCCTTCAAACCCGCGGTTAGCCGCCACTCCAACGGTCATAAACGGCTAGTTTTTGTAAAGCTGTGCTGAGTAAGGGGCTAGCCGCGAGGTAACCCCAAGGTAACCGAATTTTCACAGAAACTTGTACATTAAGCCTCTGGAAAAGTGACCGCAGGACTTCGGTTACCTGGTGGTTAGCCGTGAGGGTCTCTGCGGTTAACCGCGAGGTGACCGCGGGGCTGACCGAAAACCATGGCGGTTAGCCGACCTCTGAGACCGGTGATGGAACGCGCTCCAATGCCGAGGGTGCTACCGGGGTCGGCGGACGTGGGAGTCCGTCGGGTCCGCCCCTTTCGCGCCCGGGGGGTTGAAGCGTGCATCAACATTTCTTTGTGTGGGTGTGCCAGATTTTCTATTTTACTTGGAATTGCAAGTGGTAATCCGGAGATCAACCTTCGTAAGTAAAAAGGAAATCAACTTCTTTCAAGTTTTCCATTACACAAATATTTAAGAAAAGAGACATTTTCTTGGTTTGCCGTGAAAGGCGATTTTGTTTGGCATTTATAGCCGATTTTGGCGTTTATAGCCGATTTACAATTCTCATCAATAATGAAAGACAAGAGTTATGATTTTTGTCTCTTTTAGAAAAATACAAATTACAATGAAAAGCAAGAAAAGGAGGATCTAACTTTTCAGGAGATTGTGGGGGACTCGTTCAGATTGACGGTCGCAAGCCATGTATGGGCTTCGCCATCATCCATGCAGATAAGAACAGAGGATGCTCTTGATTCGCTTGGCTTGGCTATAACCTCAGATTTTTAGAGGACAAAGACCAAGAGGAGGTCCTATGTCAATAGAAATTGCATTGCCTATTTTTTTGAAGATTTTTTTTTATTTTTTTTTATTTTGATTTTTTTTTAATTTTTTTAAGATTTAAAGACGAGAGAGTATACATAGGCCTCCTAACCCGGTCTTATAAAACCTCAATTGATAGAATTGCCCCCAGGTAAGGGTAGGATTACTTAATGAACCCGTTTGGAGGACCCTTGCCTAGAACAGTCAAGCTGTCTCCACACTCTGGACAAGGCTTTTCTTGAATCAATCGTGATCAAAGAACGCAATTGGTTTAACCTTAGTGGTCTATGTCTTTTTATTTATTTATTTAAATTTTTTTTTTAGATCCCTGACAGACTCATCGAAGAGAAACGATGGCCCAAAACCTTAGTCGAACGGGCTCAACATTTCTGCAAGCACCAAAGAACGATAGGATAGGGTCAAAGTTTCTCAATTTTGAATTCAAACTAAGAAAACTGATTTTTTTTTTGATTTTTTATTAATTTTTTTTTTTGAAATCTCTAATGAACTCATCGAAGAGAAACGATGGCCCAAAACCTTAGTCGAACGGGCTCAACATTTCTGCAAGCGCCAAAGAACGATAGGATAGGATCAAAGTTTCTCAATTTTGAATTCAAACTAAGAAAACTGATTTTTTTTTTGATTTTTTTTTGTTTTTTTTTTTTTTGAAAAGAGAAAGAGTGGAAACAAACTCAAAGAAATAGAAATTTCCAAAAAATCCCATCTCATTTTTTTTTAGGATGCAAAATCCAACATAGGCTACTAGCTAGAAAGTAGCCAAGGAATTCGGAAAAGAAGTATAAGCATAGAGCAAAAAGTATGATTTGCAAATACTTCATTTCCGAGCACCGTGTTCTCAAATGAACGAGTCCCACCGGGTGTGCCAGCTTGATGGAACGCGCTCCAATGCCGAGGGTGCTACCGGGGTCGGCGGACGTGGGAGTCCGTCGGGTCCGCCCCTTTCGCGCCCGGGGGTCTGAAGCGTGCATCAACATTTCTTTGTCTGGGTGTACCAGATTTTCTATTTTACTTGGAATTGTAAGTGGTAATCCGGAAATCAACCTTCGCAAGTAAAAAGGAAATCAACTTCTTTCAAGTTTTCCATTGCACAAATATTTAAGAAAAGAGACATTTTCTTGGTTTGCCGTGAAAGGCGATTTTGTTTGGCATTTATAGCCGATTTTGGCGTTTATAGCCGATTTACAATTCTCATCAATAATGAAAGACAAGAGTTGTGATTTTTGTCTCTTTTAGAAAAATACAAACTACAATGAAAAGCAAGAAAAGGAGGATCTAACTTTTCAGGAGATTGTGGGGGACTCGTTCAGATTGACGGTCGCAAGCCATGTATGGGCTTCGCCATCATCCATGCAGATGAGAACAGAGGATGCTCTTGATTCGCTTGGCTTGGCTATAACCTCAGATTTTTAGAGGACAAAGACCAAGAGGAGGTCCTATGTCCAATAAAAAGCTAAGTAGACGGGCTGAAAAGCCACGTCTAAGTCATTGGAGGCAGCGGGAGAAGGCAAGGACCTTGGGGGGGAGTACCCCCCCCAAGGGACTTTTTGTCACCCTGTAGTGGTGCTTGATGTAGAATTTCTGCAGAATTTGCTCTCTTTCTCTAGACTCTGTCTGTCTGGAATTCGGGATTCTCTGCACCTTTCGATCTTCGGTTTTCCGTTCGTCTTTTTCCGATTCTTTGGATTCTTTTCGATTTTCCTTTTTCCGATCGTCTTTTTCCGATGTCCTCTGGAATGCTTGAGGTGCTCTCCTATTTATAGGCTTTCTGGTAGCCATTTAGGAGGGTTTATGAGGGTTTATGAGCCTTAATTATCATAAAGCTACATAAATGGAGGAGTTACAAGGTTTAATTCCTTTATTTTGTGACTCCTGGATCTTGGCTTCTGATTGGCCGGTGGAGATTGAGGGCATTTAATCGCCATGATGGGAGGAGTTTCAAGGTTTAAGTGCCATGAATCTCTTGATTTGTAACTCTCGAATGCTTGCTTCTGATTGGGCCGTCCAATAGAATGAGTTAATGACTGTCATAAAGCTAGCCAATTAACCACATTAATTGGTCGCCGAGCAGTCGAAGAGTCGCGGGCCGTGCCGTGTCTTCTGGAATTCTTCTGGCGATGATCATCGATGGATCTTCATGCTGATCGACATCGGATGAACATGTAACTTCAGACATTGATAGCTAGCAGCGGGCCGGTGACATCTGTCTTGTCGATTTCTCGATCGGTCGGACAGAAAGAGCACTTTTTAGGTCAATCGGTCGGCGATCTTGGAGCGATCAATGATGATTTCATGCTTTTGACGGCGGATCTGAGACGTCGTCGGATATGAGTCAATTTCAAGCACTAAAAATCATATTTTTAGGAAACCACAGGGGCCAAAGTGCGCGAAACGCGAAAAGGGACGGAAAAAACGGGTCACCGGCGAAAAATCCGGTGACCCGGACTTCCATGGTCGCCGGCGACCATGGGCCGGCGACCCTGGGCCGGCGTCGCGGGCTGCGACCCTGGGGGTTTTTCTCCCCTTTTTGGTCCGTTTTGCGGTCTTTTTCGTCGCCGTTTTCTTCTGTATTTTTCCTGACATTTCCTCTCATTTATTGGCTTGATTTCCCTGTAGAAAACCTGATGAGAATCCTTGCATTTTTAGAGTGCAAAGTTTCCAATTTTCCGGGAAAGCCGAAGACTTTGTCGCATAGAGCTGCTGATTTTCCGCCAGAAGCTGAAACTTGGTCAAACGATGTCGGAATGACCTGAAATTTGAGGTGGAGCCTCCTGAGCAATAAATAAGACCAACCATAGGCTTTTGTTTGAGTTTTGAACCCGTTTGGGGTCCCGTCGATGCTTCACTTGATTTTGCTGCGGGGAAAATGCCGAGCTTTGATATGTGGCCAAACGATGTCCGATTGACCTGAAATTTGACGGGGAGCCTATTGGAGTCATTTTGAGACGTTCCATGGGCTCCGTTTTGGATGTCATGGTCCCGGGTTGCTCCGCCGCCGGTAGGCTTGATTTTCTCTCGGAGCATCGAAACCTGGTCAAACGTTGTCGGAATGACCTGAAATTTGACGTGCAGCCTTTTGGAAGCATGTTGAAGCCACTCATGCACTTGGTTTGATGAGCGAAGGCTTCGATGGTTCCCGCCGCCGGGAGGCTTGATTTTGCTGCTCGAGCATTGATGGAGGGTCAAACGTTGTCGGTTTGACTTGAAATTTGGCATGGAGCCCTTTTGAGACATGCTGGAGTCATCCGTAGGCTCTGATCGAAGTTTTGACGTCTCCGATGATGTCGCCGCCGGGAGCGCCATTTTAGCTGTCGGAGAAGCGAAGTTAGGCCAAATGATTCTGAAATGGCCCGAAACTTCATGTGTACTCTTCTCTTGGCTATCTTGAAGGATCTTGCAGTTTTTGTTTGATTCTGACAAGATTTGATTTTTTTGGAGAAATTGCATTGCCTATTTATGGCAGGTTGCGACTTCATGCAGCTTTCTTGATGTTGAAGAGGCAAAGTGACATTTTTGGTGTCAACAAATGCCCCCTCGAGGTACAGCGACGAGTTGCTTGACTTTTGTAGTCGATGTGCCTCGAAGAGATTTTTTTGAAGGAGAGCTTGAGTCTTGACCAAGAGTCTTTGAGCAATCTTTCCTTTGGTAGAGTAGCCTTTGAGCTTCCAGGGGAATTTTATGGTAATGAAAGAAATCAAGTACCATTTCGAGGCAAAGTTTTGAAGATGACATCAGGGATGTGGATTTGGATTTTTGTTTTTGACCTTGTGACCTAACAAGCTGTATGTGGCAGGTTAGGGGGTCGGGTTTTGGTTTTGACCTTGTGACCCAACAAGCTGTATGTGGCAAGTTGGGGGATCATGATTTGGTTTTTGGTTTTGGTCTTGTGACCTAACAAGCTGTATGTGGCAAGTTAGGGGACCAGGATTTGGTTTTTGGTCACTCTTTGGGACTGTGTGGGTCCATTGGAGTGGTTTGGATTTTTGTGGAATGTCAATTTCAAGATTTTGGCTCAATTTGGTATATGAGGCTGGATGGTTTGATTTTTGGAAGCTCATGGGGCTTGGAATTTTTTTGTATGGTTCAATCAACTCAAAAGAGGCATGGAACCATTTTTGTATGCTCTTGGTAAGAGGGATTTTTTTTTCTGACTAAAAGCCCATTTTTTTTTTAGTGCCTAGGTGGTCAAACCTGGCTCATATGGGCTAACCCATGGGACCTTAAGCTTTTTAGGATGGCTTAGATCTCATGTGGGGCCATTTTTGTAAAGAATATCTAAAGATATCTCATTTGGATAGAGAATATCTAAAAATATCTTTATGAGAGAGAATCTCTCATATTCCCTTAATTTGGGAGAGAATATCTCAAGGTATCTTTCTTTTTGGGAAAGAATCTCCAATCTCCTATTTTGTTGGAGAGAATCTCTCATTGATTGATTTTGGGAGAAAATCTCTCAAAGACATCTTTCTTTTTGGGAAAGAATCTTTCTAATTCCTTCTCTTTTGGTAAGGTTACTAATTAGTAGCACTTACCTTTCTTTTTTTTTTTTGTTTCCTTCTTTGATTTGCTCTCTTCTATAAAAGCAAGGAGGAGGCTAGATCTCTTGCCCTTATTGCTTTCTTTTGCAACAATCTCAAGAGGGCTCCAAGACCAACAGTTCTTCTTCTTCAAGGATCTTCAAGCTTTTTCCTTCTTCTTCTCCATCAATGGCTTCAAGTAAGTTTTCTCTCTTTTTCTTTCAAGAAAACTCCATGTAGAGAATAGGATGGTAAAAAAAGAAAGTTTCTCTCTGTTTTTTTTTTCTTTTCTTTTTTTTTTTCTTTCTATTCTTCTTCTCTTTTTTTCTTTTTTCCACGTGATTTCTGTTTTTTTTTTTTTTTCGTGCTTCTTTCTTTCTCTTTTTCTTTTTGCACGTGATTTCTGTTTTTTTTTTTTTTTCGTGCTTCTTTCTTTCTCTTTTTTCTTTTTGCACGTTTTCTTCCTTCTTTTTTTTTTCTTTCTCCTCCTTTTTTTTTTTTAGAAAGTTTCTTTTTTTTTTTTTTGCTCATCATGATAAGGCGGTTTTATGCAAATCTAGATGTTCATGCATGTACTTTTTGTAGATTGAATTTGAGAGCATGATAGCATACCTGAAAATCTTTGCAAATTTGGGAATTTGGAGCTCGCAGCGATGTTGAGCCCTTCTTGATTTTGCGGAGATTTTGAGGTTTCGAAAGTTTGGAGTTTCGGAGCTCGCAGCGATGTTGAGCCCATCTTCAAACTTTCTATTTCTTTCGGAGTATTTCCCTTTTCTTCGGAATTGCCCCAGAACCATGCCAAAATTTCGCCAGATTTTTTTTTAGCGAAATCCTGTCATTTTGATGATGATCTTTTTTTTTCTTTTCCAACCTTTGCAGGTGGTTCCTCCAGAACGAACAAGGGTAAAGAGCCTGCTACAAGCGTACCTCGTCGATCCGCCAGATCTTCTAATGTGGCCGTTCAGCAGGCCTGGGAGAAGGTCCAGTATGTTGAGAGAAACGTCACACGGGGCGGGACGAAGACTCTCCTGATGTGGAAGTCCCTCTCACTGTCAATGAGGAGGTGCCAGGGGAAGCTGACGAACCTCCGGAGAAGAGGATTCGGGAAGAAGAGACCATCGGTGAAGGTATGATTCTTCCTTTTTCTTTTTCTGCTTCTTTCATGGGGCTTTCCATGTTCTGATTTGTTTTTTCACTCTGCTGCTGCTTTTTTTTTAGCAGAGGATGAAGACTTGGCGATGCCTGAGGTTCCGACCGATGAGGCGGTGATGGAGCCGGTTATGGCATCTGAAGAAGAACCGAGGGACTCTGGAATGATTCCAAAATCTCCAATTGGTATACTTCTTTCGCTTTCTCTCTTTTTTTTTTTTTTTTTTGCCTGCGACTTGATTTGCTAACATTTTTCTTGTCAGCTGACTTGCCACAGGATTCCGATGACTTTGAACCATCAATGGACGCAAATGTTGATGATGCTTCCGATGAGTTCATGGAGGAAGAGAGTGTTCCGCCAGTCGTCAAAGAAGGTACTTTGTAGTGATGACCCTGATGATTTTTTTTAACAGGATCATATTCATACCTTTTTGTGTTTCATTTGCAGGTTTTGAAGTGACAGAAGAGAGTCCATCGCTTTCTTCAGAACCAGAGCAAGGGATGCCAGAGGTCGATCCGGAGGAAGAGACTCCTACAACCAGTCCTGACACGATAGAGGAGATACCTCGTGCTGAGATTCCCTCTCCAGTGGCTCCAAGTGGAAAGAGTTCTTTTGTTACTCTTCTAATGGGACCTGACATGAGCAGCCGATCAACGGAGAAGGGTGAATCTTCATCCAGTTCGTTTCTTCAATTTGCGAAGAAGGTGCTGGCTCGGGTTTTGAGTTCTTGGATCAAGACTCTCTTTTCTGGACACCTGGATGCCGGATTTGGCATGATCCCACATGTACAGGAGATTCTCACTGATACCGAAGAGGTTGGTCTGGATGTCACAGGTGCCAGGGCGATCGTTGATAGGATCATTGCACTGGGTGACAAGTGGTTTGAGACCATGGATTTCCCTGATGACCAATTCTTCAAGGAGATGTTCTTGGACCTTGCTGATAAGGCTAAGTCTAACCTGAATGAGGCTACACAAAGCAAGAAGCAGCTAGTTCGGGAGAAGAACTTGGAAGAGCTAGCCATCATCGGATTGAGGCATGACCTTAACGTCCTTGATAGGGAAGTTGAGGAGGCCAGGAAACGTCTTGAGCATTTGAAGGCGTAAGTCGCTGCCAAGTGGGCTGCTATAACAGAGGCTCGTGACAGGGAGAGTGCTCTGATTCGCAGAGTTGCAGATGCACGTCAAGTTCTCGAGAGGAGGACTCAAGAAAACGAGCAATGGCAAACTGCTGGGGAAAAGCTTCCCAGTGTAAAAGAAGGGTTACGGCATTCGCCAGCATCTCATGGCAAGTTCCTGAAAAAGCGTGCCTTGGAAACTCTGACGGCTGAGGCCAAAAATTTGCTTGAGGAGGTGAAGCTTTGGCTGGAGACCATTTTTGGCTGAGCTCCTGATTTTTTGTAGCATAAACTATTCTTCTTTTTTTTGGTACCACATGTATATTTTTTGGTACTCTTTTTTTGTAGTGCTTGTGAACACTTTTCTTTTTTTTTTTGGTACCACATGTATTTTTTTTTTGGTACTTTTTTCTTTTTTTTTTTGTTTTCCCTACGCTCACTCAAATCTTTTTGTGATGAAAGCAATTGCTAAATGGGGTGTTTGTTTGAAAATTTGATCAAAAGGTTGTCTTTTGTGAAAATCTTTTCTCAAATATATAATTGTTTTGGCATGGGAGCCTGATTTTGGTTGTGGCGTGAATGCCGATTTTGAGATGGCATGGAAGCCGAGATTTTATGGCGTAAAAGCCAAAATTTGGGTTGGCATGGAAGCCGAAATTTTATGGCGTAAAAGCCAAAATTTGGGTTGGCATGGAAGCCGGATTTTTGTGGCATTTACAGCCAGTTTGGTGGCATTGATAGCCAATTTGTGGCATTGATAGCCGGTTTGGTGGCATTGATAGCCGGGTTTTTTTGAAAGCCAAGTTTTGGTTTGTCGGCGTGAAAGCCAATTTTTTGTGGCATTGATAGCCGGTTTGTGGCATTTATAGCCGGTTTTGACATGAGAGTCAGGTTTTGTTTTTTTGTGTGGCATTTATAGCCGATTTGGTGGCATTGATAGCCGGTTTTGGCAAAAGAGCCAGGTTTTTGGTTTTCAAAAATGCATGTATCGACTAAGAGTCGCCTCCCTGCTGAATGGTCTTGCAAGTATCGATGGAATGTCGCATCCTTGCTCATTCGGTTGCGAGTATCGATGGAATTTCGTCTCCTCGCGGATTTGGGTGCAAGTATCGATGGAATGTCGCATCCTTGCTTTTTTCAAAATTTGGTTTTGCGGGTACTGACTTGTTGTCGTTTCCCCACGATTTTTGAAATTTGTGGTTTTCTCGAACCTTTGGGTTGTGGATATCAACTGATATATTGCGTCTCCACGGTTTTTAGGTTTTTTCGAACCCCTTTTTTTTTTTTTGAAATTTGGGTTGTGGATATCAACTGATATGTTGCGTCTACACGGCTTTTTAGGTTTTTTCGAACCTTTTTTTTTTTGAAATTTGGGTTGTGGATATCAACTGATATGTTGTGTCTCCACGGTTTTTTTTTGTTTGGGTTTGCAAGTATCGACGAAATGTCGCTTCCCTGCGAGTTTAGAAGTGTTGAACGTGGTTCGTATTCTTCCGATGGGTGCGAGTATCGACTAAGCGTCGCTTCCCCGTGGTTTTTTTTTTAAAAAACCATTTTTTTTGTTTAAAGACACGAGGGTCGTAAATTTTGACCTAAAACCATTTGGCGGTAAAAGGTAGGGTGGACTAGGGTGGAAATCCCTGAATCCGGATTTTCATTTCAAACCATGAATTTTGGGTTCAAGGATCGAAAATTTTGGTCAAGTCAGGGAGAGGCTCCTAAACCTGGATTTTTTTGTTTTTTAACAATGAAATGATGAAAGTAAGCATTGTTTTTGAATCTCTAGAAATTTTGACATTTGATATGAAAATTCTAAAGAGAGTGGGTTTGACGAGCGAGTACCTGAGAACAGGTTTTGCCGTGCCGGCATTGCTCTTACCTAGTTGGGTAAGTCTTCAAGGGTAGTACCGCTTCAAGAACTTGCCGTTGATAGGCAGCATATATCTGTCGCCTTCCATGTTTAGGAGGGCATATGCGCCGTTGGAGAAGACCTTGTCGATGACGTAGGGTCCCTCCCATTTTGGCTCAAATTTGCCTTTGGACTTGTGAGCGAAGACCATTGGTCTTTTACCGCAAGAACCAAGTCACCCTTTTTGTAGGCGCGTTGCCTGACCTTTTTGTCAAAAGATCCTGCCATGCGTGCTTGGTAAAGTTCAATGCTTTGTCGAGCTTCGAGCCGTCTCTCGTCGAGATTGTCCAGCTCATGGAGTCGCAATTTGACATTGCTTTCTTGAGTCATGTCATTTTGTAGAGATACCCTCAGAGAAGGAATTTGTACCTCTAGGGGCACGACAGCTTCGCATCCATAGACCAAAGAGAATGGTGTGCTATCGGTTGGTCCTCGAACGGTGGTTCGATAGGCCCACAAGGCTTCAGACATCTTGTCGCTCCAGTCTCTTTTGTGACTAGAGACCATTTTCTTGAGGATTTTGCAGAGTGTCTTGTTGAAGGCTTCTGCTAATCCGTTTGCTGCCGGATTGTATGGAGTCGAAGGACAGCTTTGGATTTTGTATTTGTCGCAAAACCTGTAGAATCGATGATCCCGGAATTGTGGTCCGTTATCATGGACGAATCTTTTAGGTATGCCGAAACGACAAATGATGTTGGTGCGTAGGAATTGAAGGACTGATGAGGTCTTCATTTCGTTGAACGCAAATGCTTCTGACCACTTGGAGAAATAATCCGTAGCGGCGAAGATGAAGCGATGACCTTTGCTTGAAGGGGGAGAGATAGGACCTATGATGTCCATGCCCCATGCTTCAAAAGGCCACGAGATTGCTGTAGGGTGTAGCCATTCCGGAGGCATGTGAATGTAATCTCCGTGAACTTGGCATAACTGGCAGCGTTTGGCAAATTGCATTGCATCAGCTACCATGGTAGGCCAATAGTAACCTAACCTTTTTATCTGATCATAGAGCTTAAGACCTGCCTGATGGGCTCCACAAAGACCAGCATGAACTTCTTTAAGTGTTTCTTTGGCCTCTTGTTGTGATAAGCAGCGTAGAAGTACTCCGTCGAAGGATTTCCTGTAGAGGATTTTTGAAGGAATATCCAAATGAATGTTTGGGGCTCGCCTTTGGATGCTTACCCGTTCTTTTGGATCTTCAGGTAGGATTCCGAACATAGTGTAATCAATGAATGGATCCCTCCAGTCGCCGATTGAAGGTTTAAGGATAGAGATCCGACTTCCAACCACTCGGTGGCATTCAGCAACTGCTTGGTGTGTGTTAAGAGGAGGGAGGATCCTTCTCTCGCACACTGTGATTTGCATGTTTTCCCCTTCCTGGATCGCCATTGATGCGGCAAGTCCGGCCAGGGCATCTGCACGGATGTTTTCACCTCTACGAATGTGGGTGATGTTGCAGATGTCAAACTTTTGCAGAAGCGATTGTGCCTTGTTGTAGTAAGGCAGCGGATCAGGCTTCCTGACTTCATATTTCTGATTCATCTGATTGACGATCAGTTGAGAGTCTCCAAAGACTTCCAGCATGGTGATACCGGATTCAATGGCGAGTTCCAATCCTAGGATCAGAGCTTGGTATTCAGCTGCATTGTTTGTGCATGGTTCCAATAGCGAGAAAGCATGTGGAATCATGTATCTGTTAGGGCTAACAAAGAGGATGCCAACTCCCGAGATCAGCTGTCTTTTTTCATTTGTCCTGGTTGCACCGTCAAAGTACATGTCCCAGGAGGCATTTGGTGAGGAAGTCTCCACGTTGTAGACAGGTTCGTCTGGGAGATCATCTCTGAGTGGAGAATCTTTAGGCAATGGATACTCTGCGAGGAAATCTGCTAGAGCTTGGCCTTTGATTGCTTTTTGTGGCACATACCTAATATCAAATTGTGATAGAAGGATGGACCATTTTGTCAGTCGTGCATTGAGAGAACCTACTTTTGTAACAAGGACCTTCAAGAGGTTGATCCTTGAGACGAGGTAGACGGTGTTGGAAAGCAAGTAGTGACGTAGCTTTTGTACGGCGAACATCACTGCAAGGCATTCTTTTTCGACTGGAGAGTAACGATGCTCTGCACCTACTAGCATGCGGCTGAGGTAGTATAGAGCAGCTTCCTTTCCCTCACCATTCTCTTGTGCAAGCAGAGCGCCAACAGAATGATCAAGAGCTCTTGTGTACAGGATGAATGGTTTTCCAGTGGCAGGGGCAGCTAACACTGAAGGTTTGGTTAGGTATGACTTGATATCTTGAAATGCGGCTTCACAGTCGGCATCCCAGACAAAGTCTATGCCCTTTTTCATCAATCGAGAGAATGGACGGCACTTCCCCGAAAGATTGGAGATGAACCGTCTGATGTAGGCCAATCTCCCTTGGAGCCCTTTTAGTTCCCTTAAGGTTCTTGGAGGGGGCATTTCTAGAATAGCCTTGACTTTGATGGGGTCAAGTTCTATTCCGGCTTTTCGAACAAGGAATCCGAGAAACTTACCTGACGAGACGCCGAAGAAGCATTTTAGAGGATTCATCCGCAGTTTGTGTTTGCGGAGTCGGATGAAGACTTCCCGAAGATCTTTGAGATGGTCTTCTTTTCTTCTGCTTTTGACGGCGAGGTCATCAACGTAACATTCGACCGTCTTATGCTGCATATCTTGGAATATTTTCATCATAGCCCTCTGATATGTGGCACCAGCATTTTTCAGACCAAATGGCATAACAGTATAGCAATACACGCCAAATGGAGTCCGAAATGAAGTGTGCTTTTCATCTTCAGGATGCATCTTTATCTGATTGTAGCCAGAGAAGCCATCCATGAATGTCATTCGCTCGAATCCGCAGGTATTGTCAATCATCACCTCCGGTATGGGGAGCGGGAATTCATCTTTAGGGCAAGGGCCATTCAGGTCTCTATAGTCAATACAGACCCTGATCTGCCCATTTTTCTTTGTCACGGGGACAATGTTGGCCAACCATTCTGGATGTTGTTCCTCACGGATGAAGCCGACGCTTTTGAGCTTTTGAACTTCTTGCTCAATTTTATCCATCACATCTGGACGGAATCTTCTTTGGCCCTGTTTGACAGGCTTGATGTCTTCTTGAAGATTGAGTTTGTGGACTGCTACTTTGGGGTCTAAACCAGGCATTTCAGCGTAGGACCATGCAAAGCAATCAAGGAACTCACGAAGAAAAGCGATATACTTGGGTAACTCATCATCCTTTATATTCTCGCTTATGAATACAGGATGTGGGTTATCTGGTGTTCCCAAGTCTATCTTTTCAACAGGATCTTCTGTTAGAAGGTTCAAAGGTGGTTCCTCCACAATATTTTCGGAGGCTTCCAGCTCAACGAAACCTTCTGGGATTCGAAGGGCATTTGTAGACCAAGGGTTTGTTCCTTTCCACGGGTCTTCTTGATTGGTGATCTTCTCAAGGCTTGCTATGAGATGGTCCCAATTGCCTGTTGAAACTGGGTCGAAGTAAGGTACTTCTTTTGGAGACGAGGGCTCTTCTGGGTCAGAGTAGCACAAGTCTGTATTATCGGACGATTCCTCTTTATCATCAGAGAAATCGTACCAATTGGATGAGCTTCCTGGATCTTTGTCAAACGACTCTTCAAAGAGATATCTAGGGAGATCGATGTCTTTATGGACTTGAGATGTTGAGGCTCGGTCGGTGAATCGACTTTTAAGCTTTTGTGTCAACTGTCTCAGGGGAGTGTCGGGATCATACCCTAACCCATATGAAGACTTTTCTACATGACCGTAGAGTCTCCAATCTTCCAGCTGGCTTTTGGTCAAGGCGGGCCCCAATGGCGTGAGAATACCGCGTCTTTCTCCCAAACCGACTGGGTTTTGAGCGTCATAGCCCATTTTCTTCATAATTGCTTGTGCCACAGCACTATATAGAGATAGTTGAGGCATACCTTCATTTTGGAAAGGTTCCAGCATGGAGTTTGATGAAGAAGCGTCCGATCTATGGAAGAAGATCGACTTTTTCTTTGGTGATGTTGCCGGAACAACAAAGGTGGCAGACGTAGAATCTTCTACATCAGCAGGTGTCTCCATCGGAGTGAGAGCAGGCTGAACTTGTTGAGTGTCAGCTTGGCTTGACGAGGTGTCATCTTCTGGCTCTGAGTCCGAATCCGTGTCTTGCTTGATAGACACGAAAGAGACAACAAATTTGCCCCCAGGCTTTTGCTTTGCCTTTTTCACTCTGGTTGTGATGACCAAAGGTTTTGAAGATTTGAGGGAGATGACGAAGGGAGATTGATTACTCTCTTCTAATTTGCCGGAGGGTTTGTTTTCTTCCGGTGATTTTTGAGGAGCCTTGCCTTTATCTTTCTGGAGATTTTCAGCAGGGGGTGCTATTTCCTCTTCTTCTTTTTCGCCTTCATACATTTGGGAATCTGCGAAGTGGACTTCTTTACCTTTGAAGGGTCTTCTGTCCGCAAACACTCGATGTACCATGCCGTCGTCGCCGACGAACTTGATGCATTGATGTAGAGTTGAAGGGACAACACCATTCTCGTGTATCCAGGGGCGTCCGAGAAGGATGTTGTAGCATGAAGGGGTTTTTATTGCATACACAGTGACTTCAGAGATAAGATCACCGATCTGCAATTTGAACCTGATTTTGCCGATAGGCCTTTGAGTACTCCCATCGTATCCAAAGATAGATACAGATGTGTGGCTTAGCTTGCTGGGTGGGATGCCCAACTCTTCGAGAGCCGAAGTGGAGATGAGGTTGAGTGCAGAACCTGGGTCGACCTGAACTCTGTGTATAGGCATTTCCTTGATGTACCCTGTGAAGTACAGGGGTCGGTTGTGCCTTGCTTCGCCAAGTAGGAGGTCGTCCTTTGTGAAGGCGATAGTTGCACTGGTTGCTTTTTGCACCGAGAGGCATTCAATGCATGATCCCTCAGTTTTCTTTTCTCCCTTTGAGGAAGTTTCAGAGTTTTTGACCCGGTAGTCCATTTTAATTTGGAGGACTTGCGGGGCATGTTTGTCGACATCCTCATTCAGTTTTTGTAATTCTGAGATGAGATTATCACGAGTACGTGGAGACATTCATAATAAATCCAGGATGTGCAGTCGTGCAGGTATGTGCTTGAAGTGCTCGATCAAATCATACTTGAAAGCCTCCTTAGGGCCTGCGTGTTCATCATTGTTGCTACTGGGGGCGCTTACAACATCTTTTCCCGAAGGATTTACATAAGTAAAGGAAGATTGGTTGTAATTTTTGTGGTAGTCCCAGCCCGAGCGGGTGCCTCTACCAACTTCGAGAGCTTCTTGAGAAGGGTCTTCGCTTGGAAGATTGTCCTCAGGATCAAGAGGCTGTCGTGTCTCATTTACTGAGGATGCGTCTGCAGCAAAATTGCCATCCTCAGTGATTGTGTTGCATGGAGCATTTTCCGGGAGTGAGTCCTGAACAGCATCCAGCAGCTTTTCTTCTTCGTTGACCCATCCATCATCCCAAGTTGGGTTTTCTTCATGATGATGAGTCGGGAAGAGCGTGAGTTCTAAAGTCACAGTCTCAGGGGACGAAGCCTGAGAGGGTGTCATCTCTGTGAAAGTCACGCGAGACGAGGTAGCCCCAGAAGATATGGTGCTAGGTGTCGCCGGTGTGTAAGTGATCTCATCAGATGATGCATCGGAAGAGCTATAATCCCGAATTATCACATTACAGGCAGCTCTTAAAGGAGACGTTGTCTGCTCGGAGTCAGACTTATCCTCAGATGTAAGAGGATCGTCTACCCAGCAATTTTCTCCATTTTCAGGAGTTGAGGGAGGAGGTACCTGGTGGGCTTCAGGGACTTCCGGCTCTGGATTGTGAGGAATCTCGTTGACGCGGTCTTGCTCTTGTTCTAGAGCGAGATGCTGCAAGATCCTCGCATATTCTTCAAGATCAGGCATGGGAGCCAAATCTTCTTCTTCGTTTGTTCTTTGTGGTTCAACATGGTTGATTTCCACTGGAGCAACGACGGGTATTGGCTCAACAACATTTTCTTGTACAGCCTCTTGGTCTTCCTCATCATCAGACCAGGATCCTTGTGGCTGTAAGGGGTTATACCAGATTACTGGCATAAGGTGAGTTTCAGGAACCCATTCTTCGTCGGAGAGATACTCTCCTGTTTCAAGAGATTCCTCCCACTCGCCGGTGTAGTTGGGCTCGAATCCATCATCGGTGTCGCTGGACTCGTATCCATTAATGGAGAATCCAACTACCGAGTTGCAAGAGTATGATGCCCCCTGCATAGCTTCTTTTTTGAATCGAGGTGGCATGAAATCACTGAGAGTGAAGTTTCTTACCGCCTTTGAAGTCTCTGGAAGGGACGTTTCTGTTGCCCCGAGTGAAGTGGTAGAGGAGGCCTCTGCCTTTTCATGGACTTCTTGTTTTGGCTGGGTCTTCTCTTGCAGTTTGAGCCTGAGGAGATGTTTCCTAGCCTGCCTTCGCTGTTGAGCTGTCGGCTTTGTTTTTACGATCTCCCAGTTTTCATCTTCCAGGAGATCAGGATGTACCCATATAGGTTGTCCGTCCGGTGACGGGAAAGGAACCAGCTCCTCGGACGCTTGAATTTTGTTTATCACCATGAAGGAAGTAGTGATCTTCTTCTTCGGTGATTTTGGTGTTTGTCCACATGACACCATGTTGACGGAGGCAGTCCCATAGTTTTTGTCAAAGGTGATGACTCCGTTTTTCCACATCTCGTTTATCTTCTCTCTCACAACAAAGCATTGATTGAGAGGATGCGAGACCATCTGGTGGTATGGACAGTACCGAGGATCGTTGGTTTTGCCAACATCTCCCGGTCTTTTGGGTTCAGGCAAGGTGAGCTTGCCGTTTGCCACGAGAGCCCCGAAGATTTCGTCAACATCTTCATCGAACGGATATTTCTTTTCTACTCGCTCTTTGAAGGCATCAGAGAGTTCAGGTCTCTTACCTGCAACTCTGTTTTCAGCCTTCTTTGGTTGCTGAGGAGCTGACTTGGTTTGCACATTGAGGACCTCTTTCTTCTTTGGTTTAGAGGTTGCAATGGCGGTTGGCTCTTTTCTTGATGACTTCTGACTGTTGAGGTCTTTAATCACCATTTCAGCTTCCATAGAAGCTTCCAGGAGTTCTCCCAGGTTTTTTGATTTGTTGCCGATGATCATGGAGTGTATTCTGGCTCTCATGTTGTTACGGCAGATGTCGACTAGCGACGCTTGTGGCAGTACATCTGAGCATTTGTACGCCATTGCTTTCCACTTGTGAATGAAGTCATAAGTTGACTCATTCTCTCCTTGTTTTAGGCTGCAGAGTTGAGCCATAGTAACAGGATGATCCTCACCTTTGAAGTGGGTCAGGAAGCGTGTCTCTAGCATGACCCAGTTTTGGATGGAGTCCTCCGGAAGAGTGGAGTACCAATCGAAGGCCGTACCTTTTAGGGTACTTGCAAAGAGACGGATCTTGAGTGCATCTTAATCCGCGATAGCTCCCGTCAAAATCTTGAAGTGGGTGACGTGCTGTCTGGCTGATCCTTTCCCCGTATATGTTTGGAGAGTAGGATGTTTGAATTTTGTTGGGAATGGGACTGAGTCCATCCATAAGGGATATGGTGGCTTGATCCCATGCTCTTTGAGTATATCCTCTTCTTTAGCTTTGGCAAGGATACTGTCTACGTCCTTTTTGGTAAGGGCGCGTGACTCATTTTCTTCACAATTTTCCTCGTTATTGTGATGATTCGGAGGAGGCTCATTGTTCACCTGATTTTGGACAACAAGGAGAAGGTTTTCCATCAGAGTTTCAATCCTCTGCTGGCCTTGTTCCAACTGCTGGATGCGTGTGAGCGCATCATCTTGAGGTGGATTCTGAGGTGGTGGCTCAGAATTTGTAACCAGGACGTTCATTCTTCGGGATTCAAATGAAGAAACCGTCCTGGTGACTGAGCTGGGGCTCATTCTTTTTGATGAAGAGCTTGATGAAGGATTACTCTCCCGTCCTTGGCTTGAAGGGGCAGGAGATTCTTCGGGATGTCTTCTTGTCCTGGTGACGCTACGGGTCACCGGACATCGGATATGGATTTTTGATGCTGACTTTTGGCGTCTTCTGGTTTTTCCAACCATATGGACGGCAGCAACTTGGTCGGGTCTTTCTTTTTCGACCCATTTGTGGGAGACTTGAAGTGTAGGAGGCTGGGTCCGTTGCTTCTCTAGTCTCTTTTGTCGATATGACGCACGGCGGCGTGCTCGACGAGCGATTTGAGCTTTGGTCAGCTCTGGCTGGGCTCTGACGATGAAGGATGTGCTCCCTCGGGCGCAGCAGCCTAGCCTGTCTTCTTTGTAGCTAGGCAAGGACAGGATCCGGACCCGGTCCTTTGCCTGTTGCAGCGAAGCTTTGAATTTTTCAAGTTCGGCCCCTGTAGAGATAAAGGGTCGAACCGAAGGAGTGTAGGCCTTAGCAGGTGCTTGTAGAGGCCTGGTGATGCATGATCTGATTTTGGGCTTGTGGGAGCAAGCCGGTTCATGCTGGGTTGACTTGGGAGTCAAGTTGGAGATGGGTTTCTCCTCCTTCATGTAGGCAAGAGGGTAGAACTGGTTCTCCTTGAGTGGGGCCAGGTATGCTGGCTTGGTGGATGTTTGAGACCTTCTTTGTTTTGGGAAAGGTCTTGGAGACCAAGTCTTAGGGTAGACCTGGTTGTTTGTTGGTCGAGGCTTCGCGGGGGTGCCGCGGGCTTCGGGTTTTTGGGCGCTCGCCTTTGGTGTCACGGGAGTGACACGTTGAGAGGCGATCTTCTGCTTTTTGGCAGGAGCAGCTTGTTCTTCGGAAAGTGGGAATGGTCCCAGCGTCCCAAAGAAGATAGTCCGGGGAGTCGAGGTCGACCCGGAGTTCGGAGAGTTGCCGAGGGAGTTGACGCTTCGGCAGCTGACCAGGCGCTTATGAGTGCGCGCGCTTTGCTTCTGTTGAAGCATGAGCTGGTGCTTGTTTTCATCGAAGATAATGGTTAAGGCTGCCATTGTTAGTTTCGAAAAAGTTCTGAAACAAGACCACATCCATTAGTAATCACAAGAATATAATGATCACAAATGGGAATTTCTATGGTTGTCTTTTCAAATCGCTCAAGGGATATGACCCAAGCGACATGAAGAAGGCAAAAAGCCATAGATGGTACAATTGTTCTGACAGCAAGTATGGTGAGCCCAGAATGAGCATTCGAGTGACTGCTAGAAGCAATTGTAAACCTAAATTCGACTTATCGAGAAGCAGGGCTTGCTCGAGGTAAGACAAATATAAGGTTGGAGTTACAAATGTGCCGGTCACAGATACAGTAGACCCTTAAAGGGCGTACCAGTATTGCTAGGCACAAATGTTGGAAATCGCATCCATGAGATGGGATTCTCTTTTTTTTTTGAAATGTCAAGATTGGATTCATCAAAGAGAGCAATGGTATTCCGATCCGAATACGGGCTCAACAATTTCTGCGAGCACCAGTACCCAGAAGGGAAGGGACCACAATTTCTCGAATCTGAATCCAAAAGTGACGAGTTTTTGAAATGTCAAGATTGGTTCCATCAAGGAGAGCAAATGGTATTCCAATCTGAGCACGGTCTCGGCGATTTCCGCGAGCGCCAGTGCTCAAAAAAGAAGAAACCAAAATTTCTCAGATCTGAAATCAAAAGTGACGAGTTTTTGAAGATTTTTTTTTTGAAATGATTTTTTTAATTATTTTTTTAAAAAATATATATTTTTTTTAAGATTATTTATTTTTATTTTTTTGAAGATTTTTTTTTATTTTTTTTTATTTTGATTTTTTTTTTAATTTTTTTAAGATTTAAAGACGAGAGAGTATACATAGGCCTCCTAACCCGGTCTTATAAAACCTCAATTGATAGAATTGCCCCCAGGTAAGGGTAGGATTACTTAATGAACCCGTTTGGAGGACCCTTGCCTAGAACAGTCAAGCTGTCTCCACACTCTGGACAAGGCTTTTCTTGAATCAATCGTGATCAAAGAACGCAATTGGTTTAACCTTAGTGGTCTATGTCTTTTTATTTATTTATTTAAATTTTTTTTTTAGATCCCTGACAGACTCATCGAAGAGAAACGATGGCCCAAAACCTTAGTCGAACGGGCTCAACATTTCTGCAAGCACCAAAGAACGATAGGATAGGGTCAAAGTTTCTCAATTTTGAATTCAAACTAAGAAAACTGATTTTTTTTTTGATTTTTTATTAATTTTTTTTTTTGAAATCTCTAATGAACTCATCGAAGAGAAACGATGGCCCAAAACCTTAGTCGAACGGGCTCAACATTTCTGCAAGCGCCAAAGAACGATAGGATAGGATCAAAGTTTCTCAATTTTGAATTCAAACTAAGAAAACTGATTTTTTTTTTGATTTTTTTTTTTTTTTTTTTTGAAAAGAGAGAGTGGAAACAAACTCAAAGAAATAGAAATTTCCAAAAAATCCCATCTCATTTTTTTTTAGGATGCAAAATCCAACATAGGCTACTAGCTAGAAAGTAGCCAAGGAATTCGGAAAAGAAGTATAAGCATAGAGCAAAAAGTATGATTTGCAAATACTTCATTTCCGAGCACCGTGTTCTCAAATGAACGAGTCCCACCGGGTGTGCCAGCTTGATGGAACGCGCTCCAATGCCGAGGGTGCTACCGGGGTCGGCGGACGTGGGAGTCCGTCGGGTCCGCCCCTTTCGCGCCCGGGGGGCTGAAGCGTGCATCAACATTTCTTTGTCTGGGTGTACCAGATTTTCTATTTTACTTGGAATTGTAAGTGATAATCCGGAAATCAACCTTCGCAAGTAAAAAGGAAATCAACTTCTTTCAAGTTTTCCATTGCACAAATATTTAAGAAAAGAGACATTTTCTTGGTTTGCCGTGAAAGGCGATTTTGTTTGGCATTTATAGCCGATTTTGGCGTTTATAGCCGATTTACAATTCTCATCAATAATGAAAGACAAGAGTTGTGATTTTTGTCTCTTTTAGAAAAATACAAACTACAATGAAAAGCAAGAAAAGGAGGATCTAACTTTTCAGGAGATTGTGGGGGACTCGTTCAGATTGACGGTCGCAAGCCATGTATGGGCTTCGCCATCATCCATGCAGATGAGAACAGAGGATGCTCTTGATTCGCTTGGCTTGGCTATAACCTCAGATTTTTAGAGGACAAAGACCAAGAGGAGGTCCTATGTCCAATAAAAAGCTAAGTAGACGGGCTGAAAAGCCACGTCTAAGTCATTGGAGGCAGCGGGAGAAGGCAAGGACCTTGGGGGGGAGTACCCCCCCCAAGGGACTTTTTGTCACCCTGTAGTGGTGCTTGATGTAGAATTTCTGCAGAATTTGCTCTCTTTCTCTAGACTCTGTCTGTCTGGAATTCGGGATTCTCTGCACCTTTCGATCTTCGGTTTTCCGTTCGTCTTTTTCCGATTCTTTGGATTCTTTTCGATTTTCCTTTTTCCGATCGTCTTTTTCCGATGTCCTCTGGAATGCTTGAGGTGCTCTCCTATTTATAGGCTTTCTGGTAGCCATTTAGGAGGGTTTATGAGGGTTTATGAGCCTTAATTATCATAAAGCTACATAAATGGAGGAGTTACAAGGTTTAATTCCTTTATTTTGTGACTCCTGGATCTTGGCTTCTGATTGGCCGGTGGAGATTGAGGGCATTTAATCGCCATGATGGGAGGAGTTTCAAGGTTTAAGTGCCATGAATCTCTTGATTTGTAACTCTCGAATGCTTGCTTCTGATTGGGCCGTCCAATAGAATGAGTTAATGACTGTCATAAAGCTAGCCAATTAACCACATTAATTGGTCGCCGAGCAGTCGAAGAGTCGCGGGCCGTGCCGTGTCTTCTGGAATTCTTCTGGCGATGATCATCGATGGATCTTCATGCTGATCGACATCGGATGAACATGTAACTTCAGACATTGATAGCTAGCAGCGGGCCGGTGACATCTGTCTTGTCGATTTCTCGATCGGTCGGACAGAAAGAGCACTTTTTAGGTCAATCGGTCGGCGATCTTGGAGCGATCAATGATGATTTCATGCTTTTGACGGCGGATCTGAGACGTCGTCGGATATGAGTCAATTTCAAGCACTAAAAATCATATTTTTAGGAAACCACAGGGGCCAAAGTGCGCGAAACGCGAAAAGGGACGGAAAAACGGGTCACCGGCGAAAAATCCGGTGACCCGGACTTCCATGGTCGCCGGCGACCATGGGCCGGCGACCCTGGGCCGGCGTCGCGGGCTGCGACCCTGGGGGTTTTTCTCCCCTTTTTGGTCCGTTTTGCGGTCTTTTTCGTCGCCGTTTTCTTCTGTATTTTTCCTGACATTTCCTCTCATTTATTGGCTTGATTTCCCTGTAGAAAACCTGATGAGAATCCTTGCATTTTTAGAGTGCAAAGTTTCCAATTTTCCGGGAAAGCCGAAGACTTTGTCGCATAGAGCTGCTGATTTTCCGCCAGAAGCTGAAACTTGGTCAAACGATGTCGGAATGACCTGAAATTTGAGGTGGAGCCTCCTGAGCAATAAATAAGACCAACCATAGGCTTTTGTTTGAGTTTTGAACCCGTTTGGGGTCCCGTCGATGCTTCACTTGATTTTGCTGCGGGGAAAATGCCGAGCTTTGATATGTGGCCAAACGATGTCCGATTGACCTGAAATTTGACGGGGAGCCTATTGGAGTCATTTTGAGACGTTCCATGGGCTCCGTTTTGGATGTCATGGTCCCGGGTTGCTCCGCCGCCGGTAGGCTTGATTTTCTCTCGGAGCATCGAAACCTGGTCAAACGTTGTCGGAATGACCTGAAATTTGACGTGCAGCCTTTTGGAAGCATGTTGAAGCCACTCATGCACTTGGTTTGATGAGCGAAGGCTTCGATGGTTCCCGCCGCCGGGAGGCTTGATTTTGCTGCTCGAGCATTGATGGAGGGTCAAACGTTGTCGGTTTGACTTGAAATTTGGCATGGAGCCCTTTTGAGACATGCTGGAGTCATCCGTAGGCTCTGATCGAAGTTTTGACGTCTCCGATGACGTCGCCGCCGGGAGCGCCATTTTAGCTGTCGGAGAAGCGAAGTTAGGCCAAATGATTCTGAAATGGCCCGAAACTTCATGTGTACTCTTCTCTTGGCTATCTTGAAGGATCTTGCAGTTTTTGTTTGATTCTGACAAGATTTGATTTTTTTGGAGAAATTGCATTGCCTATTTATGGCAGGTTGCGACTTCATGCAGCTTTCTTGATGTTGAAGAGGCAAAGTGACATTTTTGGTGTCAACAACCGGTTTTGAGTCTTGAAAAGGCTCAAAAACAATTTCTAAAACCCCATTAAATAAGCCATTAAACTAAGGGTTTTTAGGGTCCACTACTTGGTTGGTTTGGGTCCCATTTTACCTGAATAGGTTGGCACACACATGGAGTTCTTCCTCGATGAATCCAGGCCTTCCAAGACTTGATCTTCTGCCTTCAAACTTGATCTTCCTTGTGAAACTCTGAGAGGCACGGTCTTGGACTCGTTGACACGGGATTGACAATACAAAACAAGTGCTCATTGGAATGTGGCACTAACATCGACATCCAGAGTTTGGTTAACTGAAATTATTGCAGCAAAAACACTGTAGCAAAGTACTGTAGCACCAAAAAGATTTTGCCTTCTAAAAAGATTAAGTAAAGTGCTACTCCAAAGTATTTTGCTAGTAAGAGTTTTGGGCCAAAGAAATCATGCTTAGATTCATGTATAAATCAATCTAAAAGTTTTTTCCTAAACATGAACCTATCAATGCCTAAGATGCTTTACAAATCTATGTCCAAAGGCTTTCATGATTCGAAAATCTCATTTCAGAACTTAATGCATCCAAGTTTGAAATCCAAAACATGCATCTAACGTAAGTTCTAAAAGTTTTAAAACAATGCACGTGAAAATAAAGATTTCAAGTTTTTCAAAATCGATACTCATTTGAAAATTTGAATGGTGCTAAAATGATAATACATCCATCAAATTGCAACACACAAAATCTCTAACATATTTACACTCCCATAAATAATAAAAAAAATAGAAAAACATTAGTGCCTTGGAAAAATCCAATATTGAGCAAAATACATTAATGGTTGATATTGTTTTGCAAACATCTTGAGATCCACAAGGTATCAAGTCTTGAGAATTGACCACATAGTTGTTTTTTAACCTTTCGAAGAGATCTAATGGTGTGGATTTTGCATTTGTGGCCCATAGATTCTAGAAAATTGCATCCAATGGCTCACGTTCTTTTGCACATATCTCGAGATTAGTGATGATCCAACAGCAGAAATTTGGGGTCATGGCCGTGTTTAATCTTGTGCACATTTTCAACGGTTTATGTAATGCCCCAATTCCAAATATCGAGTTTATAGCCAAGGTATCCGAATTTGGCATTTTACTTTCCAAATAAATTGGGAACTTCTAGGATCATAGGTCCCCAATGATGTCCAATTTAAAACTTTTTAACAACATTGATGACAACAGCTAATTTCAAAAGCACACGAAAAATAGCGAAAATAAATATCATATAAACGGAAGTAGATAAAGAGGTATCAGTCTCACAAAGCAACTGTAAAAGCAGAGCATAAGTCCATCTAGTCTCAAAGTGGAAATATAATGTGTACATAACTAGATAAATGTCCCCCTAGTCTCACCACAAATCTCCGTCCTCTGGTGCCTCCTCGGGGTCAACCGGGACCCACCCATACTTGTCTACCGCTAGCGCCTCGAGGAGCGACTCATCCTTGGTGATGGGGTCGATAATGATATCTACTGTGGAAAAAAAAAAGAGAGAGAGAGAAATTTTATTTTTATGATTATGGTCAAAAACTCATTCATCTCAGTTATTCCGAAAGAAGAAAAAAACAAAGCCTCTGTTGAATTTCAAGTAATCAGTTTCACCAATAAGATACAGAGACTTACTTTACATTTTGAATTGCACATAAAAGATTATTTATCTCAAGTAGGTTTGCGGAAAATTCTGGGAAAACGTCAATGACTGCTGGCTTATTTGTCAAAGAAAAATAGAAGCACCAAATATGACGGTACAATACATATAACATAGTATGGATGCATCAAAAGGGAATAAGGACAATAATATAATTAATTGAGTAATAAAGGTACAATACTAAGCAATCGTACACAATGTATATCAATAAAGATCAACGTAAAGTAAACATACTAAATAACTATCTAAGCAACAAGGCACATTCACATAGGCTAGCAACGCAAGATACTATGTCACGACCCTCCCGTACTACCGAGTCTGTGCACGGGATTATAGCCCGGCCATTACCTAATTTACTGGAGTCTATCGGCCGTCTAATAGTATCGTGTAATGTTGCGTGATACCCAGTGGTGTACGTCAACCTCTATTGCGCATCATTATGGCCGCTATATAAAATTAGCCCGTACAAAGGGTGATCAATGCTAAGGCTAAGCTCATATCAACCGAGTGAATGTTTTATGCCGTTTAATAAGGAACCATACAATAGGTAAGTGCCTGGTTAAGCTATCCTTACATGAGCAAGGTCATCACATGTCCAAACAAGGTCCAATATCATAATCCAATCCATAACATAATCCATAATCCATATCCATCGTTCATTTCCATATCCATGATCCATCATCATGATCATTATTCGTTTCCATACCATTATCATTTCCATGTATAAATCAATCATAATGATCCATTTCATGTTCCATCCATAAACGGGTCCCTAGAATAAGTAATCCATCCATCTACTCCAAGGTCACCTTATCCATCCCTTAGTCCATAGAATAGCCCACCTAGCCACAGGCACGGGTAAAGTGTTCTCCAACCATATACCGGGTCACCTTCAGGAAATCTTAGATAAAGGTCGTCCATTTTCCATTGATTAATTAGGTGTAACATTGATAAAGATAAGCGTGAACAATAAATAAAGTACATCTAACCATATATCATCCATATCAATCAAGGGAAGGAGATAACAAGGTCCACCTAGGTTAATGCCACACTTTCAGGTCCAAGTTTACATTTCACCCAATTCTATCATTAAAGGAATCTCAGATGCTAAAAGGAGCATATATGGTGCTCTGAAGTTACGAGCATCTAAAATCACTTTTAAGGAAAGAATTGAATTTCATTTATAGCCCTAGACCCTACTTTGGGTGACCACATGGGTCAAAGTTAAGCCCAACCCTTGACTCATGCTTACCACATCAATAGAAGTCTACATGGAAGGTCAATGGGCCCCACATAAGATCAAAACATAAAGAATACAGAAGCTGGAGTACACTGACTACGGTGTATGCGGTCAACATCATATAGGGGATGGTCGACCGACTGCACTAAGGGGATCTGGGATCTATCTTTCAGGTTGTCTCAGATACAGTGTATCCAATCGACATCTTGGGCACCATGGTCAACCGCATACACAGAGATTAGAAGGACAAAAACTTGGCAGGCATGTCTCAGATCTAAGATTTTTGCAGTGTGGCCGGTCGACACCCTCATGGGCTGTCGACCGACTACACAAGAGTAGCTAGAACCTAGTTTGTTAGATGTTTGACTCTAGGCAATGTACCCCGTCGACATCTGGCAAGGACAAAGTGACAAACTAGCTCTTAGTTAATTCAAGAGTTCGTAGTGTCTCTAGTTAACATCCTATATGGGTGGTCGACTGGGTACACATAAATATCAATCATCACAAAACCATACATAAACATGAAAACTCCTCCAATCATCACAAGCTCATCATCCATGGGCCATTGATCTTCCAAATGGGAGATCCCATCCATCAATGGCCAAAATCCACAAAGCAAGGCTTAAAAGAGATAGATCTAAGCAATCAAACATCCATATGAATAGAAATTAAAGAATTCAAGGAAGAGTACATGCATTCTATGCTAAATGAGTATACTGTACTTGCCTCTTAGTCCAAATCATGGTCTCTTGGCTTGATCTTCAAGATCTAAGCTCCAATTCTCTATTCCAAGCTTCTAAGTTCTCCAATACTCAAAACAGTCCCAAAAAACTTAGATCTATCAAGATCAACAACTCCTACACCCAAATCCCTAGGAGAAAATGCATAAGGGAAAGGAATTCTAAGAGAAGGAGGAGATTTACAAGGAAACTAAGCTAAGGAGAGAAATTACCTTGATGTGAAGAAGAGAATGAGATCTAGAGAAGGAGTTGGTTCTCCTTGCTTGGAAATGGTAGTAGCTTGGAGAGGTCCTTGCTCTCTTGATGTGGGAAACCCTAGATCTAGTGATAAGTCCACAAAACTAGGTCATTAAGTCATCATTTCATTAGCATTTGTGGACTTAATTAGATTTAATTGCATAGAATTGCATTTAATTTCAAGATTACATGCATTTGAGGATATTTTTGGAGAAATGGTCAAAATTGGTCAAAATTCATTGAATTGCATGACTTTTTGAAATTAAGTTTTTCTCATCTCATTTATCACCCCAAAATTAGGCTTTTGGTTTCATCAATGCATATCTTGCTATTTTTGACACCATGTGTTATTTTTGGAAAGTTGGTCATTTTGGTGTATCACTAAGAATGTAAGGTCCCATACATGGTTCATAATTATTTTCTTACATATGATTAATGTTAAAATTGCCTCTTTCAATTTGTAGGAGAAATCAACATGGGACCTACATTGATGAAATTTGAGAAGAGAGGTCAAAGAAAAGTCAAATAAGCAAGCAAAGAGAGAGTCCAAGCATGCTTGGACGTTCAACATGGGCCCCACACACCCCATTGCATGCAACATAGAAGCTTCCATTTTTGCACAATTATTCCCGGATTTTTCAGGGGCAGCAACTTAAAATGACCATAACTCTCAAACCGAGTGTCGGATCAGCGCAATCTAGCCACCGTTGGAAAGTTCTTTTTGAGTAGATATCCGTGGAGCCCAAGATTGCCAAAATCAGAGCTATATTAAGGAAGATATGACCTCTGGAAGTTGTCTGCTACAGTTTTAGGCGGGAATTGCAAGAAATCTCAATATTTGGAAAGTTTATTCTCTTTACATCATCATGCAATTTTTAGATATATTTTTGGAGTTGTACAAGGAAAGTGTATGCATCAAGAAACCTAATAAAGTAAGGAGATCTCTCAAATTTAAAAGTCTTTCCAAAGAAAGAAGTTAGCTTAGAGAACAAGAAAGAATCCCTACAAATAAGGAAAAAAAAAGACCTAAAAGACCTAAAAAGATGGTACTTCTTTACTAAAAGGGGTTTGCAAAAAGCATAAAAGGGGACATGATGGAGACCCATAAGACATTCCATACGTCCAAGGCTCTCCCTCTCTCCTATTCCTTTCTTTTTCTCTTCTTTTCTTCTTTTCCATTAGTTTATTTTTATTTTTGGTAGCCTTGGGCCATGTCCAAGGATTTATTTTGAGGGAGAAAATTTGTGAAGGAGAAGTTGTAAAGATGCAATTTTTAACGATAAATCAAGAAGCATTCTTTGCAATGACGGGCTAATTTTCTTGATTAGAGTTATGGATGAAGGTAAGTAATTGTCTTTTTATTTTTTTAGTAATTCTAATTTGTGTTCCATGATTATGTGTTTAATGATTAATAGGCTTGTCTTCGTGCCCTACGCAAATCTCTATTTTTATTTCTAAAAATAAAAATTAGTTTTTGACTACTCATGCTTAGGTTTGATAGGCCATGCTTAGGATTTAGATCTTTTGATGGTTTATGCTTACTTTTGATGGGTGGTACTTAAATTATTTTTATGCTTTTATGAGATGAAGGAAGTCTTGAGTTTTGAATTTTTATAATTAAAAAGGGATTTTAAAAGTTAGATTTTCCAAATTAAAAACATTGATTTGTCTTTGATTTGAAGTAAAAATTGGAACAAGTTAGGATTACTTGATAAATAATTGGTGGATGCTTATTGGATTCCTATGCTCTAATCACCTTCATTAATTGGTTAGATTTCGAATTTCTAAATTAGTTGCTTATTTTTTTATCTAATAACTCAAAACTTTTCTTAATTGTTAGTTTATTAGTTTTCTTAATTTAAAAGTTTCTTTAAGTAGCTCCCTGTGGGTTCGACCCATTCTTGCCACTGTCTCATCTAGACACCCGTGCGCTTGCGGTATTTTATTATTGATATTGATCACATCATCTAGGAATCCTTTGATGGAGGGAAGGGAATCTTTGGAGGGAAATGGAAGAGAAAGAGATGGAAGAAGAGAGAAATGAGAGAGAGAGAGAGAGAGAGAGAGAGAGAGAGAGAGATGAGATTGGCATGGGACGGGATGGATTCATATATATATATATATAGACTTTAGTTGAAAGTGTAATGACCAAAGAGCCCTTCTTAGTTAGTTATTGTTTAGGATAAGTACATGCGAATTTAGGGTATTTTAGGTTTTAAATGCAAATTCTCCATGAGACAACCCTCCTATTAGTTCTAATCACTTCTAGGGGCTTCTAACCAACTAACTAACTATAAAAGTCCATCTAACACCCCCGTTTGGATGTTTATAGAATAAAATATTGACAGATTTAAATTTTGCGAGAATAAAATAGTGTAGAATAGAATAATGCAATATTATAATGTTTTCACTAATTGGCAGTTTTTGAAGAATATTCAAGATTTTAAATTGAGTCGTTTGGAAGGTGCTATGATTAAAGTAAATTACTTTATTAGGATAATTTTTATTAAATATTTTAATTTATATGTGATTTACCACATCTGGATAAAAAAGTAGTGTGGTAAAGTAAAGTTCAAGTGTCATGTTTTTATCATAAGTTACTTTTCTTTTATCATATAAAACCATTGTAAAGTATACAAAAAACAACTACTTTATAACTCTCTCTCCCACTTTGTTTTACTACATATTTCATCTCATTTTACTTTATCTCACATTTTACCATAATATGACATCGATCTTTATTTTATTTTACCACACCCGTAAACAACTCAATTTTTATTTACCGTATGAATCTACGATAAAAGGTGATCAAGTAAAGTAAAAAAAAAAAACTTTACCATTCCTTCCCACTTTACTTCACCATACACTTTATCCCACCTTTACCGTGCTGTGATATTTACTTTTACTTTACTTTACCATATATGTAAACAAACACATAATGATGGATTCAGTAAACTAAAGTCTTTATTTAAACTCTACCACTTTGTAATCGTCATTTTGAAAGAAAATATTGAGCTTTTTGAAAGAAAAGAATCTTTTCTTCAAAATCTTCTTGAATTACCAAATACACGAGATTTTCTTCTTTAGAAAATGAAAGATTATATTATATAAAATATTATTTTTTTATGTTTTCTTGTACATCCAAGCATGCCCATAATTCTAGAAATCTCAAAAAGAGTCTAATCCCTATAAAATAGGCCTAATTCCTAGGAAAATACTAATCTACCCTTACTAACCCCTACTAATTAGCATAGATAGATATAATTAGACATAATTAGTATATAATTAGACTAGTAAAGGGGCAAGACCTCACAGTTTAAATCTTGATTTCATACTCTTAGGTTTTGAGAAAAAAAAAATCAAAAGAATAGACTGGGGCGTGAATGGACAAAAACATTGTTCACCCACCTCTTTTTTTTCCTCTCTACTTTCTACATGCTATCAATGGTGGACTGTGGAAAATAGATGCATTGCCTCTACTTCTTAAAAAAAAAGCCTGCCAAATGCCTCTATTCATAAAATCTTTTTACCTAATTTAGAGATTTTGAGAAATAGATATAAAGAATAGTGATGCCAAATTGAGGCTTACCCTAATTACCATTATCACCTAAATGTAGGCTTGGCTAGGCTGGCCAATTATTGTTCAAGCCTAGCCTAAGTAATTTTCAAGCCTTAGGGCCCGTTCGCTTACTTAGTATTGTTCTTTTGAAATGAAAAAAGCGCTTTATTTATTAAAAAGAAAATTAGAGAGTTGGAAGTGATGGGACCAGGACTTTCTTAGGAGTTAATTTACTCGTGTGAAGGGTTGGTGATAGTCGAGATTATTTGATTGAGCCTTTGTGAATCTTCACCTTTGATGCTTTTGATAGAAAGGTAATGCTAAAAATCCCTGTGAATTTAAATAAACCCAACCAATCAAATGAAACCAAGGCAAAGATCCAGCCCCAAACCCAAAGGTTGGACGAGGACCGGCCCACTTGCAAAATCGTATCGTTTCATATTGTGATGATGTTCTGAGACATACATAATAACCTCAGGCCCCCCTATGTGGACCATGGCCCTAAATGCAGTCAAAATCAAGCCCGCTACTAGGAGAGCGCGGAGTAAGCCCAGGCTGGGTCAACCCATGCCAAGCCCTAAAATATTACAATTTATAGCGCGGAGTAAGCCCAGGCCGGGTCGACCCATGCCAAGCCCTAAAATATTACAATTTATGATAAAGACCAGCGGCACTGACCCTCTGTTTGGGAAGGGGGGAAAGAGGGGGGAAGGATAAAATATTACAATTTATGATAAAGACCAGCGGCACTTACCCTCTGTTTGGGAAGGGGGGAAAGAGGGGGGAAGGAAAAAAAGGAGGTGAGAGTGGGGGGAAAATCTTTTTGGAGGGTGTTTGGGAAGGGGGGGGAAGGAAAAAAAGGAGGGGAGAGTGGGGGGAAAATCTTTTTGGGGGGTGTTTGGGAAGGGGGGGAGGAAAAGGGGGGGGGGGGGGGAGGAAAGTGGGGGGAAAATTTTTGTCTTCTTGTGGCAAAAATTTCCCCCCCAAAAATAGGGGGAAAATGAGGGAGGGGAAGGAAAATGAGGGAAAAAGTCCTTTTTGCCCTTTTTGTCTTTTGTTATCCTTTAGAAACTTTTATAAAAGTAAGGGCAAAATGGTAATTTTTCATGTAATTCACAAACAAACAAAACCCACTTTTTCACTTTTCTTCCCCCTACTTTTTTACTTCCCAAACAAGAGGATGTAAAATTAATTTTCCCTCCCCTCCCCTCCCCTCCCCTCCCCCTTCCCAAACACAGCATTAAAGTGGAGGTGGCATGTTATTATGAAACAAACCTTAATTATTTTATTAATGACGTTCAGATGCAAAACTATCAATGGCGACCCAAACCCTAAATTGCCATCTCGTTCTAGTCAGATGAGATGGTAAAGTTCCTGTCATCAAATGAATCAGGTCTGGCAACCGCCGGAGGTTGGATAGCCAATATTGCTTGAATTCTAATCCAACCCATTTACTAATTGGGTAATGTCAACCAACCCAAACGCAACCCCGAAGTAGAACGGGTCCATCCAAGCCTTTAATTACTGGTTCAGTTTCCAATTGGGTCAATGGTGAAGTCTGGAATTGCAATACCTGCGAAACATGCTATTGCATAAGTTATGAAAACACTGAAGATTTACTATGGTTTTCATGAGTTTACTACTAATTAACATATGGCATTTCCCCCCACCCCTTTGCATGGAGGACCGCATTAGGATGCAAAAATATTAAGTTATCTCTTTTAAGGCAATAAAATGGATGGTAAGCAAAAATTTCGATTTTGACCATGATTTAATGATCTTTGATCAAAATTCAAACAGCTATATGCAGACATTTGCTACACCTACTGAGTCCCGGCGCTTCAATTTTAGTCCAATGGGCTCCACATTGCATTCTCACCCAATTTTGCTATTTTGGGCGATGGTTTCTTCACCAAGGAAATACTTGTAGCTTCCTTGGGCACAGTGGTTTAACGTGTTATGTAAATCCAATTCATAGGCTTCACTTTTCCCTCTACAGGAGAGAGATACTCTTCCCGTCTCACATCGAAAACGGTTATCCACAAAATCATGGAGAAATAGTTCCTTTAGGTCATGTTCGGTAAAAAGTGAGGAATCCACAAATTTATGGGTTCCTCAATATCCCTGGAATAGGACTTTCCACAAATGATTTGTATAGCTAACTAGCTAAGGATTCCTTATGTCAAGATTGGTAACAAGCGAGAAGTTCCTGGACTTGAAGAATTTATACCCTTACCCTTTCAGCTGAGCATTTCATGTCCTAAAATGAGGACCAAATATGGTACAAATTCTCGAAAATTTACAATTGCTAAACGTAGGCTTCCACGATTTTATGAAAAGCAAAAATCCCAAACAAGACCTAAAGGATGTATGGTAGAATTCTACAAGATTACATATTCCTTTTCCGCAACACTGTAAAACAGCGATTGCCACCTCCTTCCATTGGAAATGATTTTTCATCAGAGTTAAGAAAAGTACTTTTTCTCTTTCCCCGTAGAAAAGCATTGCACTAAATAACAAAAAAGAAACCAAGTAAGCAAAAAAAAATTGGTATTACTCCGTGCCACCAAGGAATCCTCATGTGAAAACAAGCAAAGAAAATTGGTATTACTCCGTGTCACCGAGGAATCCTCATGGTGCAGTCAATTTTACCTCACGAAAAAGTACCGCACCATATTGTGAAAAAGTGATTTATCATTTTTAAGCTTTTTTTATACAGAAATGGCATCATCAGGTATGTTTACATGTGTGGAAGAGTAAAAGTGTGCCTCAATAAGCTAAAATAGTGTCAAAATCAAAATGGAGACACAAATGAATGCTTGCCACCAAGTTGCAGGAGACCCAATATTGCTAAGTCCACTGTCAGTGAGGAAAAGTTTAATCTACATCCAGAGGTTTAGATGATGGTTTTCAAAACCTCAGGATGCAGATTATCCGTTCCTCACTCAGTCTCTTCTTCTGGGATGTGCAAAGAAAGCTAAAGCCCAAACCCGCAGCCTTCCTCTCTCTCTCTCTCTCTGTCTCTGAAAGCTGAAGCAAAGATGAAATGGAGGGATAATTTATAGTGGGTAGGTTAGGGTGTTGGGCGCCCACCCAATTGTGTCGTGGCCTGTGGGCATCTTCATCTCCGTATGCAGATATTTTGTGAATTTGATGTGCCTCACTGCCTTGTCGTTTTCAGGAACTGCTCATCATCTCAAGATAATATTTCAAATTTTGAGTTTTTCTCATTAGAATATACTTATTGCAAAACCTCATGAAACTAGGCTAGGCAACTAAACATTAAAAATTAGAAGAAAAAAATTGGGGTTTTATTATATAGTGTATATCGTATGTCTATATATTAAAAGAATAGAGATTGATGGAGACACACTTGGAGCAATGGTGAGGCTTACCATCCATGATAATAAGGTTCAACCATCATACTCTAATAACCACTGTTTTAAGCTTGAGATCATCAGTTTGTAATGCTTGATATATGGTGATGTGGTTGAGGCCCTGAATGATACCCATTTTCTACTTTATTATGTATTGAAACTCCATTGTCACCGCCTTTACATTATATTTTGTTACTTTATTTATATCTCAAAACCGCCTTTATATTATATTTTATTATTTTATTTATATCTCAAAACACCCCAAAAGCAATCTGATAAAAAAAATGGGGAGCAACCCCTTTTTTAAAGTTACTTTCTAAAAATCTTTGTTTTATTTAAAAAAAAAGGCTGAAACAAAGTAATTTATTACATCATGCTTATGAGTTATGACCCCAACCCAGCAACTCTAGCCGTGCAGAACCTGATCTCATGGGTGACGTCGCCCATTAGAATTATGGGGGTTAGCCCAGTGGTGCCCACTTGGGGCTGGCACCGATCCATACTAATCTGGTTTTGTTTAGATTTGGGGGTGGGGAAGGATCTTTAATAATGCCGAAGATCTATGATGATTTTCCTTTTCCAAGAAGAAAAAAAATTGCAAAATATGTTTTTAATAAAATCACTCAATAATGTCACATACCCTCCATGGACACTGTCACAGTTTCACCTAACTACACCACTCATCAAAATCACAATCAAGGGCTAGGTCCCACTTTTAATTTAGGGTTAGGCGCCGATTTTAACTTGTTGGGTCAATTTGGATGAGAAAAAAGTGACAAGTAGGTCCCTAAAGTGAATATACGAGGGGAAATCCAAATGTGGAAAACCTCTATGTGGTGATTAGGGTTGCAAACGGAACAGTTCCGGGTTGGAACCATACTGGACCCGGATCCATTTCTAAATAACAATTTCAGTTTTGACTCAGAACCTGTTTTGTGGTTCTAGACCCGATTCCCATAGAAATACTTGGATCTGGTTCCGAATTGAATCCACCTAGAGAACTAGATCTAAAAATTGGTTTTAACTTCTCCTCAATTTTTCTCATTTTTCTTCTTAAAATAAGTATATCATTCAACTTATAACGGTGCATCAGGTCTACTACCTACAGTATTATACATAAAAATGTCCCAAAAAAAGTTTATTTCGAGGTACAATTTCCAATATCAAAGACGCATATGCCGGGTCCCGGGTCGGAACCTATATGGACTCAGACCCGGACCTGTTTATCAATCAGAACCTAAATTAGGTTCCTGACCCAGACTCGTCTATGAATCGGAACCTAAAATAGGTTCCAGACCCAGTTTTTTCTGATCAGAACTTTCGGGTAATCGGAGAATCGAATACCCATTTGCAACCTTAGTTGAGATCTCTTTTTTTTTTTTTTTTTTCTAATAGTGATTCTTCAGTGTTGGAATTTAAATGGAAATGCCTGAAGCAGGAGGAAGGTCATTTTTGCAGCTGGTTGAAAATCAGCTTTCATAATATAGGAATTTATTTTGCTGCAAAACAGTGTGTTTTCTACGCCCCTCAAAGGAAAAGAATTTCTCCTGCCTTATGCGGAAAGTAGTAAAGCAGAAAAGAAATCAAAACAGGAGAAATAAGTGATAATATCTTTTCATCCCTCCATTTTCTCTTCTCATTTTTTCGTTCTTTTGTGGTAAAAATAAGCATCACAGTCATCTTTTCAAATTATGGGGTCGTATTGTGCGTGAAGTGGATAAAAGATATTCCATTAGCACTAATGAGAAAGAGTATAATCACCAATTGTAAGTCATCTAATGGCCAATTAGTCAATGATCCATAATAACATGTGTAGAATCATTCAATTAGGGATTTCCATTTTTTTCTCTTTTGGCGGCTATATGAATTGGTCCATCTATTCTATGGTTATACGGTTGATCGCCTTAGATTCATGCATATACAATGGATTTGGATGGTTTTACACTTTTACGCTATCAACCCATCCTCCATTTCCATGCCAGTGTCACCAATATCACACTATTCTAGAAAACATCAACGATATTAGAATGAGAAAATAGACAATTCCAAAAATATTATTCATGATATTTAAAAAAAAAATTATGATGAGGGTTTTCGTATGGTATATAACCCGACAAGACAACTACTCGCTGCGCATGCACAAAACCCACACACACGTGCATCGAATTAATTTAGGGACACGACTATTCACCCGGTGCGCACAAAACCCAAAGCCCAAAAATGAGCACCGAATCAATCTAGGGATAAGACTACGGGAAATTCTATATGCACCACTGAAATTGATGAATACACCCACACTTAAGTTTTTTTTTTAATTACCAAATTGCCCTCTAGTGAAAGGACGAAATTGCCCTTCACCATCAACCTCCTCTCATCTTCCTTTGGTTCGTCTGCAGTGGGGGCGAGCCGTCTCATCTCCTATTCCTCCTCTTCTTCTTCTTCTTCTTCTTCTTCTTCTTCTTCAGTCTCCCTTTTATCCATTGTTTCGTAACCGTTCCCCCGCACTCAGTCATGCCCGTTGATGTGCATCTCTTTCCTCATCATCTTCTTCAACCTTTTTAAAGTATCCATAAGTATCATAATCTAATTCAACCCTTGAAAGTACTCATCTCCCTCGGACACATTGTCTACTGAAAGCAGGCATTTTCAACATGGACAAGCAACTGACAATCTACGAAGAGGAGGTATACTCTCTGACTTCATTTCCAGCTTGTCATTCAGTTTTTCCGTGATATGCTCGGTATTCCATAACCGTGCAAAACAATTCTGCACGGCACATTGTAACCGTGCAATGTTTTTTTACACGGCCACATTGAACCGTGCAATATAATATTGCACGGTTGAAATGTGACGTGCAAAATAATAATGCACGGTTGCAATGTGCCGTGCAGAGTTGTTTTGCACAGTTCTACAGGACCGTGCACTAATAAACTAATAATTTTGTGATCATATTTTCAGGAGATTGACTCAACTGGTGCAAGTCAGTGCTCTCTCGATTTTACTAATGCTTCACAACTGACATGATATTCAGAAGCCGAGAGGATCTAATCCAATGGACACGGGATGTTGGAAAGAAACATGGCTTGGTAATTGTAATCAAAACTTCAGATGCTGGTGGAGATGGTAGGAAATCGAGAATAGTTTTAACTTGTGAGAGAAGTGGTTGTTACAGGGCTTCATCGAAGATGTACGAAAAGAAAAATCCTAACAAGGCAACAGGAACAAAGAAGTGTAATTGCCCTTTCACTTTGAAGGGTCGAAAGTTGGCAACTGACGATGATTGGATGTTAACAGTGGTTTGTGGGGTATACAATCATCCAAACGCACAACATCTCGAGGGGCACTCGTTTGCTGGGAGGCTTTCTACGGAAGAGATTAATGTTTTGATTGATATGTCTAAGAGTCTGGTGAAGCCAAGGAACATCCTTCGAACACTGCAGGAAAGGAATGTGCACAACACCACTACGATGAAGAATATCTACAATGCTCGTCAGAAGTTTAGGGTGACAGAGATGGCCGGTCGATCACAGATGCAGCAACTCATGATGCATTTGGAGAAGAACAAGTACATTGAGTATCACACTAGCAATGATGCTATAGATGCTATCTTGGACCTATTCTGGGCACATCCGTCATCTATTCAGTTACTACGTGCATTTCCAGAAGTTTTGATAATGGATTCCACGTACAAGACCAATAGATATCGACTTCCATTGCTTGAGATTGTTGGTGTCACATCTAC
Source organism: Umbellularia californica (assembly GCA_028538565.1). NCBI lineage: Eukaryota > Viridiplantae > Streptophyta > Magnoliopsida > Laurales > Lauraceae > Umbellularia > Umbellularia californica. The sequence goes on from JAPQWN010000007.1 coordinate 28,796,004, forward strand.
CCAACTGACATTCTCCGTTGCCTTCGTGTACTTTGAATCAGAGAAGGAGGCCAATTATAGATGGGCTCTGGAGAGGCTTAAGGATTTAATGGATGGATGCATTATGCCACGTGTGATTGTCACAGACAGAGAGTTAGCGCTCATGAATGCAATAAAAGTTGTATTTCCGAATGCAGCAAATTTATTATGCAGGTGGCATATTTCTAGGAACATCTTGGCAAACTGTAAGAAGTTCTTTGAGACCAACGACAGATGGGATGCATTTATCTCTTGTTGGAACATGTTGGTAGTCTCTCCAACTGAAAGTGACTATATTCAACTTCTAAGTGCTTTGGAACGGAATTTTTGCGGGTATCCACATGTTGTTGATTATGTGAAGAACTCGTGGTTGAATAAGTATAAGGAGCAATTTGTGGCTGTTTGGACGGATCAAAATATGCACTTTGGCAACGCCACTACTAACAGGGCCGAGAGTGCACACGCAAAATTAAAGAGACACCTGGGTATATCAAGCTGTAGTTTTGATTCGTCCTGACAGGTTATCCATGCCCTGCTTGAGTTGCTATTTACCGAAATAAAGGCTTCTTTTGAAAAGAGTTTGAACACCGGGCAACATAAGTTCAAACCGGCACTGTTCCGTGAGTTGAGAGGATTTGTATCAAGGAATGCTTTGGATATAGTGTTAAATGAGTCGATAAGAGCTGGTGATATTGGTTCAGATTCGGAGGCATGTGGGTGCGTCGTACGACGGACCCATGGTTTACCATGTGCACATGAAATTGCAGAGTATATAAGGGAAGGTTCTCATATACCGTTGAGATGTGAATATCAATTTTGGCGGAAGCTCAACTTAGAGAGCACTAAGATGAACGAACCCCCTGAGTTGACCACAACTTCTAAGCTTGACTTGATCGCTAAGAAATTTCGGAGTAGTGACGAGGCGGGAAAAATTCAATTACTGAAGAAATTGAGAGAATTAGCTAGTCCTTCATCTACACCTCTTATTGAACCGGACGTTAAAGTGAATACTCGCGATCGGTCATCATCGAAGAAGAAGAAGTTGGATCGGTCTACGACTCGTGAGCCGTCTGCTTTCGAATATGCAGTAGGGATGAAAGAGAGTGTTCCTATTATATTAAGTAGTACAGTTGTAACGAAGAAGAAAGAGAAGATTAGTGTCCGTCGCACTCGATCAATTACATTTTTTCATTTGCTACCTCAGTCTTTGGGACCCTACATCCTCACTATTAAGGATGTCGCAGCCGATGGTAACTGTGGTTTCAGAGCTATAGCTGGTGTTCTTGGCATGGACGAGGACAGTTGGAGGCAGGTTAGATTGGACTTGAGCAGTGAATTGCAGAGGTATCATTATTATTATACATTGGTCTATGGAGGAGAGGACCGAGTTAGAGAGCTGTACTACGCATTGTCTTACTTTGAAAGTAATCCTTCATTTGATCGGTGGATGACAATGCCGGATATGGGTCACTTGATATCTTCATATTATAACGTTGTATTGGTCCTTCTTTCATTGCAACAGTGCCTGACTTTCTTGCCTTTGATGTCATCCTCGATTCCACCAAGTGATCGCAGAATCATCGCGATTGGTTTTGTCAATGGAAACCATTATGTTCAGGTCTTCATGAAACCAGAAGCACCCATGCCTCCCATTGCAACAAATTGGCATAGACATCACCATCCTGATGCAGACAGATGGCAACTCCCATATGTAAAGAGCATCGAGCAATTCAGAGAAATTTTTGGAAACAGTGTAGCAACATAAGAGTCGATGAATCTTGATAGCGATTGATTAGAACTGAATAAAATTTGATGTAATTAAATGAATTATATAATAGAACGTTGAATGTTGGTGATTATGATGATCAATTTATTTATTAGTGTTATTTTGTTATCTGATGGCTATTGAATTGTACATGCTCGGTTTAAAAGTTTTGTGCAAAACATGTTCTGCACGGCCAACATGTAATGTGCAGACCATATTCTGCAGGGCACATGTTGGCTGTGCAGAACTTGTTCTGCACAGAACATGTTAGCCGTGCAGAACTGGTTCTGCACATTATATGTTGGCCGTGCAGACCATATTCTGCACATTACATGTTGGCCGTGCAGACCATTATCCCTTTCATTCCATTTTACCTAACTTCTTAGTTTATGAAAGCCCACGAAATTGCATACAAGTGTATACTATACAATCATCACAAAAAAAGAAAATTCATCCATTATAGGAGAGCTATCAAAAAGGATCCTTAAATTTGTCCATTTGAACAAAAATACATAGGTCTTTAAAAGTGATCATTTACATAAAAATGGGAATTACATCACGACTATCAAAAAGTAGCCTCAACCTCATACAAGTATGTCATGTTTCAACCAAAAAATTACAAACTCCAAAATTCTTCATTAATGTAAAGACAAAATCTAACAACACCAAGTGATATCACGGCTGCGTACGTCATCGGTACGTCACCGGTACGCCATCCAGGATCTCCAGCATGGTATGCAATGCCCGGTAATAAAAATCAGCAGGCTGACCGGGTCGTGCAATCACAGCTCGGATACTATCCCTCAGTCGACGTATCTGTAAGAAACAACTAATTGTGTCAATACTTAAGAGAATCAGAACTTTTAAAATGGAAACATAATGCTACTTTGAAAACTCAAACATTCACCACTGATGGAGTCGGGTCATCTTGATCCTCATTAGGATGATAATGGGAGTGACGATCGGGATTCTGTACCCGGGGATGTGAAATCCTAACAAACCACTCCATGTAGTCGGGTGCGCATTCCCATGCATGTTGCACTCGATGGCCGCGGTGTGCTGTGGATAATACATGATCCTCCCAAGACTCCCAATACTGGTCAAGGAATTTGTAGGATACCTTGTATTGCACAGCTGAAGATCCACGAGACGCACGAAGTGGCGCGAGCGGTGCTGGTGGAATGGTCTGAATATATCCAAACTGACGAAGAACCCTCTGTGGGTGGTAGGGTTCAATCACATCTAGTGCCCTCAAGCAACCACATAAGAAAGAACTCTGATGGAATGGATGCTGGGTCCTGGCACCAATATACGGTTCCCAAGCCACCTATACCAAGTAAATGAAACAACTAATTAATATTATATTAAGGACTAGAGATCCTTGAAAAAACTTAAAATATATACTAACATATCTATTAGCATCTCACCTCACTCGGATGTAAGTCATCCAGTCTCTCCCGCAGCAGCTTGACATTCTCCCTTGCAATCCCGGAATCTTGACCAGGATTCCACCGAGCCGTATGAGGCATTGCAGGTTCAAATCCCCATGAAGCAGGAGGACGGGCAAATGAGAAGTGCTCGTACACCCAAGACTGCAAAAAGATAGTTATTATTAATTATACAAATTTAAATAATATCGTACGAGTATTCAAAGGGATTTACACATTTACCGTGAGCAGCGTCAGATAACCAGCAATCTGTCTCACATCTGCCCTCGTAGCGGTTCCCAGTTGGTGATAGAGATACGCAAGCGCGGCAGCCCCCCATGCATAATGACGGACCTGTCCCAAGTCCATCAGTAAAGATAGGTAGGCAATGGGGACTCGGGTGGACGACTTATCGGTGAAGAGTGTGCAGCCTAACAGATACAGGAGATAGCCTCTAGCTGCACACTCTATCTGCTCAACAGATGACCTGGGAGTCACATCGCCGCACACCCGTTTAATCTAGGACATCCTCACTACCCCACCACGCGCCACCCTCAACTCAGCTGACGCAGTCGCCCTATCCACTCCCAATCCACGTTCAAGTAAATCAACCTGTTCTGTAAATCCCATACTGATCGATGCGTGGACTGGCAGTCCCGTTATCTGGATGCCAAGGAGAGTACCCACATCGTCTAAGGTGATCGTCATCTCACCAAATGGCATGTGGAAGGTATTGGTCTCGGGCTGCCACCTCTCTACGAAGCTGGATACCAGAGGGCAGGAGATATATCGGTAAGACAAATCCTTCAGCTCTGCCAGTCCAGACTCTTCTATAATCGCACGAAAGCGAGGAACTTCGACATCGGCCCCATCCCCGGGCCGAGGTATGTACCAATCCTTTAGCCCTCGCCAATGATTGATACACTTGAGCGGATCACGATCCTGCACATTACAAATAGAATTCTTCATTAATATAGCTCAATTTATAGAATTCAATACATCTCATTTGAAAAACAATTAATTCAAACATTAACAAAATGCAAATGTACCTCCCCGTGCCATATGGGTATGGCTACGTGCGTCCTAAAACTCGGAATTACCGATAAATCGGCCGGACCGCCGGGGATAGGACCATCCCCCGCTGCTGCTGTGGGAAGACTGGATGGTTGTGCCTGGTCTGATGAATGGTCCTCCCTTGCTGCCGCTGCAAGAGGAGTGGACGGCTGTGCCTCCTCCTCTGAGGAATCCTCCTCTGACGACTCCGGGAGTGGATCCTGTCGCAATTTACGTCTTCATTCAGATGCCGTTGGTCGTTGACGAACGGCAGTCGAAGTACTAGCGTGAACACCTCGGCGATGCGGCGGTCGTGAGACACCGATCTTCGTCCTAACTCTGGATGGCTCGCTAGAAGAAATAGCCCGTCCACCTATCGAAAGTGAGCTGCCACCGCGACGAGCAGGTCTTCTAGGCATGTTCTAATCTGTTCAAAATGAAAAGCAAACAGTGTTATAAAAAATATATTACTATTGCTCGGTTAATATAATTGAGATTAGCCGTGCAAATTAAATATGCACGGGAAATGTCCAATGCACGGTATTAATATGCCGTGCAGAATGAATCTGCACACTTCTGGTTTGCCGAGCAGTTCGCGTACGAGAAAAAGAAAAAATGGGAATGAAAAAAATTGTAGTTTGAAACTCCCATCCATATTTTGCAAAAAAAAAAATCTCATACAAGTGCTCTAACTAAGTAGGTGAAAATACAACCTAAATGCATAGATTACAACCTAAATGCATCCATTAAAACCTAAAAAAAAAGGTGAAAATGAATGGAAAACTGTAACGAAGAAGAAGAAATCAACCTTACCTTTTTATGAAGAAGAAGAAGAAGAAGGTGAAGCTCGCAGTGGAGAAGAAGGCTGTTTTCCGTCGACGAGGGAATGGAGAAGAAATCGCTCAGGTTATGCCAAATTTGAAACAAGTCGACGAGGGAATGGAGGAGAGGTGTGGCGGGGCAGTTTGGGTATTTCGGTGGGTGGGCTCAGCAAAACGGTTTTAAACATAAAATATGTGTGGTGTGTTCAGAATGCGGGTGTATTCATCATTTTCAGTGGAGCATATAGAATTTTCCTAAGACTATTCCTCCTAGCATACGCACAAACCCACACACATGCACCAGATTGATCTAGGGACCAGATTGATCTAGGGACAAGACTATCCCCCCCCCCCCCCCCCCCCCCCCCCCCCCCAGCATACGTGCACCAGATTAATTTAGGGTGGAAGTCAATGACCTAATGTAGGAAGTAGCAGACGGACCCATGCCTTATGCCACTCACCCCAACACTCAGTTGGGTAATATTTTAAGATTGTCATTTACCTTCGGTGATATTTTCTTCACTCTGTTTGGTAAAGTAATTCTAAAAATACCTAATTTGAATAATAAAAACAACATATCTCCATTTTGTCAAATTCCAGTTGCACGCAAAAACAAGGCCAAAATGATGTGTTGGTCGATTAAAATCAACAAGTTTCACTCAAATCTTCTTTTCTTGGAGAATCCCTAGAAACTTTCTTGAGATAACAAGAGATTTGTGACGATCGCCACTCATAGAGTCTTCTCTGCAGAATATATTTGCTTTTCTTTCATCATTGAGAGGTGGGTGGCCAGGAGGGGGCACCAAGTGACAGTTACAAGGTGTGTAAGAGTAGTGGTAGAAGGCAACAGCCTACTAAAATACCTGGAGATAACAAACGTCACGTTGATATTCTCTTATGCTTGTCAACTTGGAATCTACCTGAGAAACATGCTATCTGTATGGAATGGAATTCGAGAAAAAGTGCCTGCAAAAACTATGCTGTGGGGCCCAGCTCGATGCTAGCCACGCAAAAGAGAAAAAAGGATGGCTGGGAAGAGGGGGCCACACTATCAGCAGTCTGGTGATCATAACCATTCAATTAAGACCCAAAACTTTAACAATCATACATTCAAATGCATCCATGGTTATGCATCAAGAGTAGAAAGCAATGTCCCATCAGTAAAACAACTCCTGAATCACCAATTGTGAATATAGGAAAATTGCTAAAGATGAAAATGATCATCAATTAAATAGTAACTGTAAACACTAACAAGCTCTAAATACACTTTTTGATTCAATGCTTCTACTATCTTTACATCAGAAAATTTGTTCTCACGGCGGCAATCACAAAATTTACCACCACGGTATTCCGGAAAACACCACAAAACTCATCAACCTGTCTGCGAAGAACTCAGCCGTAGGAATTGGTGGCAGCAGCTGGATACAGCCGCCTTCGGGGAGCCCAGAGGAGCTTCAGCTGTTGGCAGGGGCGTCAGATAGAAGCATCTTGATTGTCTCATAAGTCATGAAGACGATACCAACACTGGGGATGACTTTGTAGTATTCTGGCAGTATACCCCTGTACAGGCCACACAAGCCTTCTGTTTGGACTATATGCTTAAATGTCCCAAACAAGCCACACTTGTAGACGCGGGCTCGACCACCGGCTCCTTCCAGCTGCATCCGCCGCCTCACGAGGTCAATAGGAAACGTAGCTGCAATATATGTGATGGGGTCAGCAGAAAGAAGATGAAATTGTGTCTGGAAATTAGAAATGCAGTCAAAACTTGCAAAATAATTTTTCTTTAATTGTAGTAATTGGCAGTGGCATGCATTTAGAGAACAGCAGTTAAAAATGGCAAAACCTAAAGATTGCCTCAGGATACTAATTCAATTCTCGCTACCAGCAAAAGGATTGGCTCATCATTGCAACTCATACTAAATAAAGGACCAACAATCAAGACTTACCGCAACTCATACTAAATAAAGGACCAACAATCAAGACTTACCGCAATCCTGCTTTGCATATATTAAGTTTTTGAGGTATTATAGTGTTCAGAACCTCAGGAAATGAACCCAGTCAGGTGCCCCTATTCCATCTAATATGAGTGGAAAAAAGTAACGAACACTGGGATGATCAAATGCAAATTCATACAAGACCCAGAGACATTAATCGCTCAATCGTTCAAATGTAGAAAAAGTGACTTCCAATGCGATCATAAATACAGAATTGAGAACCTTGTACCTTGCGAGGGGCCCACGTCAGATAAACAACTTTACTAGGAAAGTTTCCTAGCGAAGATGTGAGAGAAGAGGGAGGTTCCATTGTTCAGGGATGAAAGCAACGAGTTTAGTATTTTGAGCGAGTGCTTTTTTTTTTTTTTTTTTTTCGTAATTTATATATGAAAGGGACTTGTTTAAAAAAAAAATGGCCTCTTTGTTGCATGTAATTGAATTCCTAGGAATTCTAAGAATTGTATTTCTAGAAGTGGTTTAAAATTAAAGAAACAAAATTGAATATCCAGAAATGACCATAAAATAAACTCACATTTAATGGAAAATAAATCAAGAAAAGATGGGAAATGAATAACCAGCAATACTTAACTCGTTGCTTCCATCCCTGAACAATGGAACCTTCCTCTTCTCTCACATCTTCGCTAGGAAACTTTCCTAGTAAAGTTGTTTATCTAACGTATTCATTTAATGAGGGATTTTTTTTTTTTTTTCATAATTTATATATGAAAGGGATTTGTTTTACATTAAAAAAAATGGCCTCTTTGTTTCATGTAATTGAATTCCTAGGAATTCTAAGAATTGTATTTCTAGAAGTGGTTTAAAATTGAAGAAACAAAATTGAATATCCAGAAATAAACATAAAATAAACTCACATTTAATGGGAAAATAAATCAAGGGAAGATGGGAAATGAATACCCAGCAGTCACCCTAGGAATTCAAACTTTCAAATCCTATGAAAGTCAAGGTCACATCTCACCCCACCTCATTAATAATCCTTTCTGTTTGACCATGAAATCCTATGAACTCAATACTATACAACGGGCCCTTCGCATTTGAAAGGTATTCAAAAGAATTGTTTGGAGATTTAGAGAAATTTTCAGAGGGATGCACCACAATTGTCTTCGTAGAAAAATGATTTTCAATCATTACGAAATTTCTGTTCCAACAATGGATGTTCCTTAGATTTTCTTTTTCCCTTTTTTGGCCAAAATGTCAGTTCCAAATCTATTCCCTTATTTCTAATTCCGTTAAAATGCAGAAACACCAAACAACATGATGCCAAACAAGCCATAGCTTTCTGCTAAATTTCTCAATAGCTTCTTTAATGGCCCACAAGTCAAGCTTCACTAGGTTAGAAACATCTATTTGCACCATAAAAGGCCAGCAATCATGATGTTATAGACTTCCTATCTCGGAGATTTGGATAGAATCCTATCCAGTATTCATGCTGAGGCTCAACATCAAATGGTATCCCTATGATAAATCAACATGAACCTGTACATTTTCTCAGGCCCAAACCCAATAGACTTCACATTAAAATTTTAGCATATCAACTCATAGTTCTCAACAGCATTAGCTTCGAATCACATTTTAACAAAGAACACATGGCGCTGTCTGGCACAATGAAACCATCTTCAATTATGAAAATACTGTGGGTATGTATGAATAGAACCACAGTGAAGGTGACAGCTAAAAGGCCTTGCCCCACAAGGAAAACAGTGCAACTCAAGGGACGTCATAAAGACCTGGGTCTTCCATTAACAAATGAGGTTCCTACTTCGATAGATACAGGATCCACCTTCAGAGTTGTAATTTGGGCAACTAAAATAAGTAAAAAATAAAAATAAAAATGGCCACAGGAATGAAACCAGTAAGAGTCCATCTGAGTCACAGCAAGGAGAGGAGTCATCGCATCACACCAAAGAGATAACTCTTCACCAACAAATACGTGTGAGATCAGAATCAATTCCAACATGACCAATGAATCAACCAAGTAGAAAGCTTAGAATGAAATTAGCACTTGTCAAGGCAGGATTTGACTTGAAAAGGCTTCAAATTTTGTAATGTGCCAGAAAGGGATGGACAGTTTTAATGATTAAAACTTTAGACTGTAGTTTGACAGTTGAAAACTGACAAAACTGGGCTAATTAAAAACTGCTATCAGTTTGCAATTTAGGCAAGGTCATGGGTTGAGTTGAGCAAGCAAAGGTTTTAGTTTATGGGGCAGTTGGGGAAGTAGGATGGGTGGTAATCAAAGCTGAAGCAAGCCGGCAAAGCACAGTCAAACTGGGACATATTTAAGATAAGCATCAACTAGAGGGGTACAGGGTTTGAGCTGTGGAATATTCTGGGATGCTTAAAGTGCTAAAAGTTGAGTAACAATTTGACTCAATATGGTGAGATTTTCCAGCTACAGACTATGCGGCAAGTAGGAAGGTCGTTTACAAAGGGATTTGGTATGGCTTTTAGGATTTAGAGAATAGTGGATCAGGAATCTTTGGTGGAGTTTTAATAGCTAAGTTTTTGACAGGATCCAAGGCTGGGATTCTGGTTGGAAATAGGCAAGATTTTGACGGGCATGTTTGTTTGTGTGTTAAAAGTGAAGGTAGATAACACATCAGGGTAAAGGTGAGATAAAGTATGTTGTGAAGTAGAGGGAGAGAGAGAGAGAGAGAGAGAGTAGCATTTTGTATTGACCTTACCACACTTTACCATGCTTTTAAGAGGTAAAGAAAAAGAAGCTTGTGGTAAAGTGTGTGGTAAAGCGTGTCACATCTGGACTTGACCTTACCACTACTTTTCATACAGAAATGGTGAAGTGAGAATATCACATCTGGGCTTACCTTCATGCATACTTTATGGGTGGCTAACCAAACATCACATCAGGATTTAACATTTGAGGGGATTTCAGGCATGAGTTTGGCATAAAAAGATGACCAAACTTTTTTTTTCTGGGCAGTAAATGAAAAGAGAGATAAATACCAATAGCAGAATTTAGACACAAGTTGAAACCAAAAGCATCGCCGATATTGCCACTCTCGTAGGAACTGATAGAGGATCTGCCATCAGGGTACAGCGTGGACTTCCTCTACTGTAAATAGGCCTCATAGTCTGAACCAATAGCAGATGGCCTAGACTTCATTAATCCTGTGATTGATCAGGCCCATGATTATTTGGATTGATTTGATCAATCAAATAGCCTTTAGATCCATCTCAAACAGGGCCCAGTAAAAGAAAAGGAGCTCAAAACTAAAATTGGATAGTCAAGATGGGCTTAACAAGGATCTCAAATTGGAAAACAAATACGCTGAAATTTACGGAGACCCAAATCAATCCCTTAGAAGTCCATAAAACAATTTAATCAAGCTCAATTAAGTTCTAACGAGGCCCATGATGAACGTCTAGGCTCTAGAACTGACCCAAATTCACACCTCACTTTCTTTTTGAATGGTAAGTTCACACATCACTGAATAATCCTATAAGCACAGAACATGGGGCCTACATCCCGTACAATGTGGAACAGTCAATGTGTTAAACAAGGCCCAAGGCCCAAGTCCCAAGGCCCATGGAAGACTTACTTAGTTATTTCTCACGTTAAGATTGTGGAGATGGTTGACAGATGTACATGTTACTTTTATTAGTAGCTTTCCTATCTTAGATAGTTGAGTAATAGCTTTCCTATCTCTAGATGAATTGTGGTTTTATTAGAACTAGAATAGATATTGCTGTAATACATATATATAGTGATGACTTCTCTTCAATAAAGAGGACAATACATTCTGTATTGATTCAACAAGGTTCTGTGTTCATAAAATCCGTCATGGTATCAGAGCAAAGTTCAAGGAAACCTTGTTTTTTATTCTACATAGTATCAAGGCAATAAGAGATCATCGCTGATCATCCCTGATCATCACAGATCCTCTCAGATCAAGACGTGGCCCACTTCAGATCGTCATCAGCACCTCTGCAAATCCCTTCCATCTTGGTCGACTGGAATTATCCAATTTTCTGGTGATTTTTTCAAGATTTTATGAACATCAGAGGTAGGCCATCTACTAAATTCTAAGGTTTTTCAATTTTCTCCACAAGCTTCAATCTCAGCCGTCTAGATTCTCAGATCTTGATCCTTTTTGAGGATTTCTTTTTCCATCAGTTGCGGAATTTACATCTCATCTCATCCCTTGCCTTTGATCTGTCCTAAGATCATCTGGTGGGGCCCACGATCAAAACCCATCCTCTTGGCAGGTTCGTCTGGCCTTGTTCTGGGTTGGTTTTGCTTGCTGCCTCACACAACTGTTCTGGGAACAGTTCCTGGTTCTATTTCTGCCTTGCTTTCTGTTTCCTGGCTGGATTTCTGCTGCTTACTACATTACTACTTGCTGCTGTGTTACGTACATGCCACTCCTGCTGTTTTTTTCACTTGACAGGGCCTCCTGTGCACAATTTTTGTGCTATTTTTTGGTTTTACATAGTTTCTCTTCACTGATTGCTCAGTCTTATCACTATTTCATCATCTCTTTTGGTCAACATCTTTTGTAATGGAAAAATCTGAGGTTACCTTGATTCGATTCACGGGAAAAAACTACCCTGCTTGGTCTTTTCAGTTCCAAATATACCTTGAAGCTAAAGAATTATGGGGATATACTTCTACTTCGGACCCTATACCCACCGAGGATGAGAAGAAGATCTCCTCTTGGCATACTAAAGATGCCAAAATCAAAACCTGGATTCTGGGATCCGTTGAGCCTCATCTGATCATGAACCTCAAACCCTACCCCACTTCTAAAGACGTGTGGAGGTATCTGCAGCAAGTGTACCATCAAGATAATTCCGCACGTTAATTTCACCTTGAATGTGCAATTGCTGAATATGCACAAGGGACCTTATCGATCCAAGACTACTATTCGGGATTCCAGACACTATGGTCGGAATAGATAGTATTAAGTATGCAGGCGTGGCTGCAAATGTTTTGATCGTCATTCGCGATCTTCAGGCTTCTAGTCAGCGGGATCAATTTTTGATGAAATTACGGACTGAATATGAAAGTATCCGATCTGGCCTGATGAATCGGACGCCTCTACCTTCCTTGGCTATCTGCTTGAATGAACTCTTACGCAAAGAACAATGCCTTACGACCTCTGCTCATATTGCTCAACAAAAGACTGAAACCTATTCAGTCGCGTTATCGGCCAATAAAACTTCTTAGCCTCAGCCTCGAGACTTGAGCAAAACCAATGCTACAGTTGTCAGAAATTTGGGCATCTTGCATCTCAATGTAAACAGAAAGTCTGCAGTTACTGTAAAAAGTCGGGACATATCATCTCTGAATGTCGCCGCCGTCCACCACGTCGGTCGACGCAGTATCAGACTCTACAGTATCCGGCTCCGCAGTATCAGAATCCACAGTCTCAGACTCCGCATGCGTATGTGGCTTTCTCGGTTATGCCTGTTCCTACCGCTGCACCCCCACAACCTGGGCCCTCATCATCTCTCCTGAATTGGTGCAACAAATGATTATCAATGCCCTATCTGCCTTTGGTCTCTCAGGTAAGTCACCTTCATCTTCTACTTGGTTCCTTGATTCAGGGGCGTCTAATCATATGACGTATTTTCACACCCCTCTCTCCAATATGACAAGATACAATGGCCATTTTCAAATACAAACCGCTGACGGCGGACATGTTCCCATTACTGCTATCGGAGATATCCCTGGTCCCATCCCATTGAAAAATGTTTATCTATGTCCTAATTTAACTTCCAACCTATTGTCAGTCGGGCAACTTGTTGAAAATAATTATCTCATTTTCTTCTTCTGGTTGTGTTGTGCAGGACCAGATGTCCGGGAAGGAGATTGCGAGGGGGCCTAAGTGTGGACGCTTGTTTCCGCTGGATTTTTCTAAAATTTCTAGGAATCAATTTGATAATAATGTGTTTTGTTTTTCTCTTAGAGATAATTGCCGGTTGTGGCACAATAGGCTCGGACATCCTAATTCCAAGGCTTTGTCCCTTATGTTAAATTCTGGTTTCTTAAATAAATCTCTTGGTTTATCTTCTTGTGTGCCTTTTGATTGTGCTACTTGTAAAATGGGAAAGAGCAAAACTCTTCCGTTTCTTCATTCCACTTCACAAACCTCTCAGTGTTTTTGATTTAGTTCACAGTGATGTATGGGGAATTGCTCCAGCTCTTTCCCACGCTCACTATAAATATTTTGACTTTTATTGATGATTTCAGTCGGTTCACATGGGTTTACTTCCTGCATTTAAAATCTGATGTTTTTACTATTTTTAAAAAATTTTTAGCTTATGTTGAGAATCAATTTTCCACGTGCATTAAAATCTTGAGATTTGATTCTGGTGGGGAATATGTGTCCTCCGATTTTCAACGGTTTTTGCAAAACAAAGGCATTATCTCTCAACGCACTTGTCCTTATACTCCCCAGCAGAATGGAATCGTTGAACGGAAAAATAGACATCTCCTTGATGTCACTCGTTCCCTTCTTTTGGAATCCTCGGTTCCTACTCGTTTTTGGGTTGAGGCACTGGCTACGGCAGCTCATCTTATCAATCGTCTACCCTCAACCTCCATTGAGAATCAAAGCCCATATTACCGATTGTACAAGACCTCTCCATCCTATGATGATCTGCATGTTTTTGGCTCCGTTTGTTTCGTGCACTTGCCTCCCTCTGAAAGGACAAAACTAACGGCACAATCAGCTCCATGTGTGTTTTTAGGTTATGCACCCTTCCAGAAAGGGTTCCTTTATTATGATCCTCACATTCGTCGTTTACGTACCTCTAGGAATGTCGTTTTCTTTGAACATCAGTATTTTTTTCAAAAACACATTGATCCTCCTAACGTCTCCTCTTTTGTGTCCTTACCTGGCTTTTCTGACGACTCGTCAGTTGTTCGATTTAACCCTAAATTTGTGTATCACAGACGGAACAGCGCAGCGCCTACTAGGGATCCCTCTCCTGATCTTCCTCCGGCACCTGATCCTTCTGGACAGCCTTCACTGCGTCGCTCCACTCGCATTTCGGTCCCACCCGCCCGTTATGGGTTCTCCCATACTTCCTTAATGGCCACATTGTCTTCCTCTTCCATTCCCCAATCCTATTCTCAGGCTGTGCAGGATCCATGTTAGAACAAGGCTATGCAAGATGAATTGGAAGCTTTAGCACAAAATCATACGTGGGATATTGTCCCATCTCCTGTGGGTGTCAAACCTATTGGCTATAAGTGGGTTTTTTCTCTCAAGTTGAAATCTGATGGCACATTGGATCGATATAAGGCGCGTCTTGTCGCTCTTGAAAATCGGCAAAAATATGGCATTGATTATGATGAAACTTTTGCTCCGGTTGCCAAGATGACCACCGTTCGCACCATTCTTGCTGTTGCTGCCTCCCAGTCTTGGCCTCTCTATCAAATGGATGTCAAAAATGCGTTTCTCCATGGTGATCTCAAAGAAGATGTTTATATGCGTCTGCCTCAGGGCTGCTCATCCAGAAACGGTATGGTTGCCAAACTTCGTCACTCCCTCTATGGTCTGAAACAAGCTCCTCGTGCCTGGTTTGAGAAATTTCAAGCTGCTCTTCTCCACTTGGATTTTCATCCAAGCCCGTATGATCCTTCTATGTTTTTACATCATGCTCCATCTGGGATCACTGTACTTCTTGTCTATGTTGATGACATTGTCATTACTGGTCCTAATGCCAATATGATTCAGAATCTCCAAGCGTCTCTTCGGGAGACATTTCACATGAAGGATCTCGGCCCCCTACACTATTTCCTCGGTCTTGAAGTTCATCAATCGCATCAAGGTATCGTTCTCAATCAGAACAAATACACTGTTGATCTCATTGCCTTGGCTGGTCTTACTGCTTCCGCTCCAGTAGATACACCAGTCGAACTGAATGTCAAACTCAGTAAAGCAGAGGGTGACCTCCTTCCAGATCCTACCACATATCGCCGGTTAGTTGATAGCTTGATCTACCTCACGATCACTCGCCCGGATATTTCCTATGCGGTCAACCTCATGAGTCAGTTCATGACTACTCCTCGTCATCTACATATGGCTGCTGTTCGCCGCATCATTCGGTACCTTATTCGGACACCAACTCGCGGGTTGTTTTTTTCATCAAACAATCCTCTATCTCTCAGAGCTTATTCCGATGCTGATTGGGCTGGGTGTCCGAATACTCGCAGATCGACAACAGGATGGTGCATGTTTTTGGGTGATAGTCTGATTTCTTGGAAATGCAAGAAACATGAAAAAGTTTCCAAATCTTCTACCGAGGCTGAGTACCGAGCCATGTCTGCTGCATGTTCCGAAATTCTTTGGCTACGCGGACTCCTTTCCGACATTGGTTTTCCTGCGGAAGGTGCTACCCCCCTCTCTGTGGATAATACAAGTGCTATTCGGATTACTGAAAATCCAATTTTTCATGAACGCACTAAGCACATCGAGGTTGATTGTCACTTCATCCGTGATGAACTCAAGCGCGGTGTCATTAGTCTTCCACATGTCTCCTGAGCTTCAACTTGCTGATATTCTTACTAAAGGCCTTCCCCGACCACGTCACCAGTTCTTGGTTAGCAAATTGATGCTTATTGATTCTCCCGCATCAATTTGAGGGGGGGTGTTAAACAAGGCCCAAGGCCCAAGTCCCAAGGCCCATGGAAGACTTACTTAGTTATTTCTCACGTTGAGATTGTGGAGATGGTTGACAGATGTACATGTTACTTTTATTAGTAGCTTTCCTATCTTAGATAGTTGAGTAATAGCTTTCCTATCTCTAGATGAATTGTGGTTTTATTAGAACTAGAATAGATATTGCTGTAATACATATATATAGTGATGACTTCTCTTCAATAAAGAGGACAATACATTCTGTATTGATTCAACAAGGTTCTGTGTTCATAAAATCTGTCACAATGACCTCCCAAGCAAGCAAGATGATAATTGGAAACTTCCACAGGAATTTTTGAGTCAGAAGTTTTCTAAACTATAGGAAGCAAGATAAAATATTAAACTATATGGGACGTCCAATTCAAATTGAACTCTTTAGAAAGCTTCAGATTTCCTTCTTTCTTTTGAGTTAATTAATTGAATTGTGAAAGGACCTTTTATTTAGTAATCTTTCTTTATTAGTTTCATAATGATGTAGGCCCTAGGATTAGAGCTTGAGTGGGTGCCGAAGCACGTATCCACAAACACTTCAAACATGAGACAATAACAAGAACGCACCTCAGGGATAAAACACTTCAAACATCTCTCTCTCTCTCTCTCTCTCTCTCTCTCTCAAATTTCATTTTCGAATTTCGACAATGAGTTATAAATAAGAAGAGAAAACTTGGTGGCTAAGGACCTAATAATCTAACTTAGGAAATAAATTAAGAATCCCAATAAAATTGAAAACCTAATCCTAATTGCAACTCTTTAAATAAAATTAAAAAACTAATACCAAATAATTAGTGAAATATAACTCCTAAATTAATTTGGGCCCAACACACGTGGCCTGAGGTCTATCTGCATCATTCTCCTCGGCTTGGAAAGAACTCGACCTTCAATTGGGCAAAAAGATCAATCATACGAACTTCTTATCTGTTGGTTAGCTTTAGTACACAACTTGAAATTTGTATGCAATCGTTTCCTCCATTTTGAAATAGGCGTGGCACAACACTTCTTTTGATGGTCAGATTTTGTGTGGACATGTGATTGGACCTTCCAAAAGTTCAATTGTAAAATATGCACTATCGAATCGCAATCTCTAACCGCATGTCGTTCATCTCCAAATATTCAGTTGATATATGGAATGACAACGGGTAGATCTTCATGTGAAAGCATGGGACCAGTTGTTAGATCCATGTCTTCAATGTCCACTTTTCGCTCTTCCTTTACATCTTCCATCTTTTCATCGATGTTGTCCTCTCATCGAATTTTACCTTGAACTTTCCTATTTCTAGACTTTCACCTCAATATTATCCCCATGATTTCTAAATTAATAGGTCTGATTGTCATCATTGCAAGAGTTGCTTGAAGCAGTGGACAGCTGAACAACGGCTCCAATCAATTTCGCTACGGTTACAGGAAATTTCTCCATGCCCGTAGACACCGCAATTTGAAATTTTGATTAACCTCCTGATGTCGTAGATCCGCTCTCCATGAATACACTTGCGAAAACAGATTTGAAATCCAACTTCAGATGGCTCCGATGTCGCAAAAAAAAACAATATGGTCCCTTGATTGGCAAATCTATGCCCATGAAAGATCAGCTAATATGTGCTGATGTACTGATATGTGCTGGCTACTGCTGATGTTCGCTGACATCACTGATAATGTCACTAAATGGAATATGGATACTGCTGTTAGGTTCCTGGGCTGGGCTACCAGTTCAAATAGGTCAAGTCTGACCTGGACCTGAACTCAACAGTGCTGAAATCAGGTGTCGCGCCTGTGGCTCCACTGTAGAAGGGCATTGGATCCGGGGAGCATCCGCCTAGATAGAGGGCGGGAGAAACTCTAAAGGACTGGGTATGTAGCGGTGCATAAGTCCCACATTAGAAACACGCTAGTCCTGATCTTGGGTATATATGTGTGTGAGCTGACCTTAACTCTACATGAAGCCTTTTAAATTTGTGCGGCAAGATTGGGATGAAATCCCATGAGCCAAAGCAGACAACATCATGTGGACAGTGGGCTAAGGTAGCTACACTAGGCCCAGTAGTTCTAAACAATTTGATTGGTTCTTTTGACACGTCACTATGCAGTGGGACTCGTGCAATGGAACAGTAAAAAATCCTTTCCTTTCCCATTATGTATTCAAAGAAAAGAAACAGAAAACAAAGTTGGCTTCATTTCTTCTCTGGCACGACACAAAGCAAGAAGTGGTGACGTGTGGTGCGGTGCGGCCTGGCGCTGCAGTTGGGTGATGACGCTCCATGATGAAGGATGATTAAGCCAGGTACACTTCTCAAACCCTCTCCTCTGCTTCCTTCTATATTTCTTTTTTTTTCCCTCTAGGTATAGGGATCATTGGTTTTTCTTTTTTTTTTTCTTCGCTCGGGTATTGGGTTTGGGTTCTGTTGGGATTCGCTGGAGGGGTTGGTTCAAATGAAGGTTCGGGTTCAGTCTGGGTTTAGGGTTTTTTTTGCTGGATGGATTTTTTTATGGTTTGGTTATTCTGCAGGATGGGATTTTTTTTATGGTTTGGTTTTGGAAGTTTTTACAAGGCCTGAGGCTCGGGCTTTAGGGACATGGGATGTGCAGGGGTTCAGGTGCAGCGATTTGGTGGAAGAGGAATGGGGGATTTTGGAGTAGTGGGTTACAGAGTGACGGGAATGGGGTTTTGCATGTGGTGGGTTTGATTCGATGAAGGGGGATTTGAGGCGGGGGATTGGTCAAGTTCCGATGAGGTCCGCAGGGATGGATATGGGGCTACCATTCAAGATTGAGATGGGGATTGGGGAGGTGGTTGGATTGGACAGGGGTTGATTGGTTTTGAGTTCACGGCAGAGAGGCAATAAGCGGTGGATAGATGGGTGGATGGTGAAGATGAAATGTAGTGAGGATGGATAACGGAATGAATGGGAAGGATACCAATTGGTTAGGATCTAAGTGGTCCAGTGATGGATCTTCAGCTCTGATAATAACTAATGCAAGCCCTAGGATTAGAGCTTGCGTGGGTGCCGAACATGGTATTAAGTTCCGGTCAGAACCAAGTTGATCTGGGCGTGCCGGCCAGGACCGAGCGGGTTGGGCACCAGCACAAGGGGCTGTTCCAGAATAAGATTTGATATATGTATTATATATTGTGTGCAATTACTTAAAACACGTCATGGCTCAACTTTATGAGACGTTAGGTGGGATTTTTTTAGTGCCTAAGCTCGAATCCTGCCTGGAACGGTTTACTACAACATTCATTTTTTTTATTAAAATATCTTTTATTTCTTATGTTTCTACCATATAGGACTGTGGATGAGTTCCACCATTTCTTTGACCAATTTATCCTTGGAAAATACTTAAATGACTTATCCTCGGGTTAAAAAACTAATTTTGTCACTGAAATTTAGAGGACTAAAAACGAAAGGCCAAGATTATTTGAATGGCTCAATATTATATATTTCCTAATTCACATTCAAATGAAACCTTTTCAAGTTTTGCTTTTATTTTTGACCAAATTATCTTTAAAAAAACAAATGGCTTATCCTTTTAGCTAAAAACATAATTTGCCCTTCAAATTTTGAAGACCAAAAATAAAAGGCTAGGATCATTTAAATGGCTTGATAATATATATATATTTTCTACGACATCCAAGACTTTCAATTGACATACTCTCTAGTCTTTTATGCATCTACGTGGTCCTAATAAGAATAACTTAATTTCGAAAAATTTCTTGAACTTAAAAAAGGTCTATTTATATCATTTATCCATAAAAAAAACTAGCCGTGATATGTTACACCACCAGCTACTCGGCACTCAATCGCAGTAAGCATCACTTTATTTACATTGGATACTCATTAAATAGCTCAATTTTCACATTTTTACTAGTTTCTTATTATTTTCATATTTTTTTTAAAAATTTTGACACTTTCTGGAACCAGCTCAGTTGTACCGGTCCGGCATGGACGACCTGGTCCCAAACGGCACAAAGACCAACACCGGAATTTAAAACCATGGTGCCAAAGCACGTGTACGCAAACACTTCAAACACATCTCCATAAAGACAATAAAAAGGACACGCCTAAGGGATAAAACCCAAATTTTTTTAATCAACTCTCTCTCTCTCTCTCTCTCTCTCTCTCTCTCTCTCTCAAATTTCATTCTCTACAATGATATAAATAATAAGAGAAAACTTGGTGGCTACGAAACCTAATAATCTAACTTATGAAGTAAAATAAGAATCCTAATTACAACTCTTTAAATAAAATTAAAAAACTAATACCAAATAATTAGTGAAATAAAACTCCTAAATTAACTTGGGCCCTACACTTGTGACCTGATGATGCAGTCAGGGAAGAGGACCAAATCCACAGCAGGGATTTGGCCGAATCCAAGATGGATTCACAGCCAATAACTCACGCGCAGAGTAGACTACCCAAATCAATATCAAATCAGAACTCAATTTCAATTCAATAATAGATGTTGTGGATCCCTAAAGGGGATTTACATATTTATAATTAAGTTCCCACGACCTTCCTATCTCATAACATTCAAAATTAAAGAAACCTACTAATTTCTAAACTACTAAAGTAATTAGAAGACTACTAAAAATAGGATTAATAGGATAGAAGACTACTATTGGATCTAATTGACCCAATAGCTTACGGGCTAGGCCCAATGGACTTGGGTCTAGCTCGATTTGCATCATTTCTCCCCGCCTTAGAAAAACTCGACTCCGGCGAGTATAGCTTGATAACATTGATACCAATCCTGGTTGAGTCGCTGGAAATCAGCAGCAGTGATCCATGATGCATTTGAGATGGGGGATTCTTCCACTGAATAAGAAATTCCTGAAAACCTCCGCGGCGTGTAGACACGAGTTGATCATCAAGTACATCCACAATTTGATCAAACGGAGGAGGATTAAGCGGTAGAGATAAGATGTGTTCTTCAATTCCTTCATCTGTGTGATGTCCAGGTAGAGAGTCAAGTCTTCCACATTAAAAGTGGAACTAATCCCTAATTCTGCGGGCAGGTCAAGAACATATGCATTGGAACTTATCTTCTTCAAGATCTTATAAGGGCCCGAATTTCGAGGATGTAGCTTCTTATTTGCTTTGGGAGGAAGGCGCTCGGGACGTATTCTGACCATGACCATGTCACCTTCTGCAAACCCAACAAAACGGCGACGTACATCAGCATGCTGCTTGTAATTGTCATTACTCATGGCGATGTTACGTCGAACCTCATCATGTACATGCTACATATGTCGGATAAAATCTTCAGCTTCTCCACTTGGTCGCGATTCTAGTGGCAACGGAACGAAATCAGCAGGTAAGCACGGTCGTACTCCAGTCACGGCTTGGAATGGTGACATCCCAGTAGCGCGGTTAACTGAATTATTGTAAGCAAATTCAGCCATGGGTAAGACCAGATCCCAGGATGTAAGGTGATCCCAAACCAAGCATCTCAACAATTTGCCCAGACTGCGATTTACGACTTCTGTTTGACCATCTGTTTGCGGATGATAAGCACTGGAAAATTGTAACTTTGTCCTAGTGGTCAGCCAGAGTGTCTTCCAAAAATAGCTCATAAACTTCGTATCTCGGTCAGAGACAATTGTCATAGAAAGTCCATGAAGACGGACCACTTATTTGAAGAATAACTGCGCAACTTTGGACGCGTCAGAAGACTTGGAATATGGTATAAAATGAGCCATCATAGAAAATCAATCTACCACAACAAATATAGAATCAACTTTCCGTGTTGTGTTTGGTAGACCCAGAACAAAGTCCATGCTGATGTCCTCCCATGGAGCATGTGGGACGAGAAGGGGCTGGTAGAGTCCTGTATTCTTTTTGTTACCCTTAGCAAGCTGACAAACCCTGCATAAATCACAAATTTTAATGATATATGATTTCATCTTAGGCCAAAAGTACCTTTCACTAACAAGATCAAGGGTCTTGTCACAGCCTAAGTGTCCGCTACATCCGTCACCATGTAATTCTCGCACAATATGTTCACGGATGGAGGTAGCCAGGCGAAACAAATATCCATCATGAATAATGAAGTGCGGGTGTTGAGCTTGATCGCCATTGAGAAGAGCGGTGTAGATGTGTCCAAAATCTTTATCCACAAGGTATTCTTGGCGAATTTCTTCGAAGCCCGGAACAGTGATAGACATGTAAGTCAATAAATGTTTGCGGCGGCTCAAAGCATCTGCAACTTGATTTTCTTTGCCGGCCTTGTGGCGAATAAAACTGAATTCTTGAAGATAGGAGTTCCACCTTGCACGGTGTGCACTCAATTTCTACTGAGAGTGTAAATGCTTGAGGGCTTTATGATTAGAGAATAGAACAAACTCTCTTCCAATTAAATAATGTCTCCAATGACGTAGAGTCTGTACCATAGCATATAGTTCGAGATCATAGGGAGAATGTCTTCTGGGACTCATTCAGCTTCTCACTGTAAAAGGCGATAGGATGACCTTCCTGACTAAGCACACCTCCAATACCAACATTAGATGCATCACAATGAACTTCAAAAACCTGATTGATATTTGGGAGGCGCAAAACTAGAGCTTCTGTCATCTTCCGTTTAATCTGCTCAAATGCACGGGCAGCAGCATTGGTCCATTTGAATGTTCCCAACTTAATGCAGCCAGTAATAGGACCCATGATGCTGCTGAAATTTCTGATAAAACGCCTGTAGAAGGTCGTGAGCCCATGGAAACTTCGAGCTTCAAATATGGTTGTTGGAGTAGGCCACTCAACAACAACATTCACTTTGGCGGGATCCGCCTCAACACCTCGAGCAGTAATGAAGTAACCCAAGAAAAGCACAGAATCAGTCATAAAAGAGCACTTCTTGAGGTTGATATAAAATTTATCACGGCGCAGGGTGATGAACACACACCTCAAATGATCAAGATATTCTTTCTTGGAATTGCTGTATATCAAGATATCATCAAAATAAACTGCAACAAATTTGCCAAGAAAAGGGCGCAATAACTGGGTCATCACGCGCATGAAAGTACTTGGTGCATTAGACAGACCAAATGGCATCACTAACCACTCGTAAAGGCCATCTTTTGTTTTGAATGTTGTTTTCCATTCGTCACCTGGTTGGACTCAAATCTGGTGGTAGCCACTGCGTAGATCAATTTTGGAGAAAATAGTAGATCCATGCATTGTATCCAACATATCATCTATCCGAGGAATAAGAAAACGATATTTGACCATAATTTTGTTGATGGCGCGACTGTCCACACACATTCGCCAGCTGCCATCCTTCTTTGGTGTTAGGAGGGCTGGAACAGCACAAGGACTTAAGCTTTCCTTGATATACCCTCTTTGCAACAAGTCATCAACTTGGCGCTTCAACTCAGCATGTTCACTTGGGCTCATCCGATAAGCAGGCAGATTTGGCAGGGATGCTCCAGGAACTAAGTCGATAGCATGCTATATATTTCGCATAGGATGCAGTGCTTTTGGTAATCCTTCAGGAGTCAAATCAGAGTATTCATGAAGGAGGGCCTGAGCTTCTGTGGGAATGCGAATCTTAGGAAGCTCCTGCACTTGTTTAGTGACTAGTGCGAACATCACATCTTGCTCTTTGGTTTCTTGTTCAAATTCTCGCATAGTGAGAACATGTGGATTGGATGGGGTAGTGGAAGTCGCCGGAGAAAATGCTATTGGTGGCATTGGAAGAAGGTCCACTATTTGTCCTTTACACTTAAAAGAATGCATGTGCTTCTTTTGATCTGTAATTACCTCTCGATCGAAGAGCCAAGGTCGACCAAGAAGAATGTGAGCAATGTTCATAGGAATTATGTCACACCATATGTCATCTTCATAAACGCCAATTTTGAAAGTAACCAAGCATCGGCGGGTCACAGGAATGGAATGATCATTCACCCATGCCACTTTGTAAGTTTTCGGGTGTTTTTCAGTTGGCAATTTCAGTTTATCAATCACTTCCTGCGCAACAATATTCATAGCACTTCCGCCATCAATGATTAAATTACTCAGCTTACCTTTGCATCTCACACGTGTTCGGAAGATGGAAGTTCTCCGCCAGCCTTCTTCTTTCTGTTCATTGGTATTGAGAAGCCGACGTATGATAAGCAAAGGACCACCTTAATCTACAGTGGTGGTGGCTCTAGGAATTGGATCTGAACCGTTCTTCTTGCTGAATGGTCTGCTGTGCTTCCACTTGTGTATCTTCAGGTGGCTGCTCCATCTCAATATGCTCATCATATTGCTCATCATCATAATAGGCCTCCTCTTCACAATAGTACAGATTTCGAACATGTGGGCGATCATTGGCAAGGTGACCCGAATGACCACAAGCCAACAACCGTCATTCCTCTGATCCAACCTTGGAGGTCCACGTCCCTGTGGTACTGCGCCCAGCTGATTTGGTGCAAAAGGATGCTGATTAGGCTGGTTGGGCTACTGCTACCGTTGTGGTGGACGATAACCTCGTGGAGGAGCACGGTTATTCTGAAATTCTATAGTTGTGCGATAACCTTGCGGTGGAGCACGGTTATTCTGAAATTCTGCAGCTGGGCGATAACCTTGTGATGGAGCACGGTTATTCTGAAATTCTGGAGCTCTACGAGGCATGGGTTCTTCGGTTGGAGCACCAAAGCATCACATATTTGGCGACTGTAATTCCAGTTCAACTCTTTTTTACTTGTTATAGATCTCATCAACTGTATCAAAGTCATGCATGAGGACTTCGTGCTTAATTTCTTGGCGCAAACCAGTTCGATAACGGTTGACAAGTTCTCGGTCATATTCTCGACTTTTGCATCGAATGACATAATCATTGAATTTCTGTGTATTCATCTAATGATAAAGTGCCTGCCTGAAGACAAGAAATTATTGTTGAAGTATATCCAAACAGTTAGAGGGCAGATACTTTCTTTCAAGCTTTTCACGCATGTCGTCCCACCTGGTGATAGCGGGACGTCCCATGACGAAATTGTTATGATCAACACCGTGCCACCATGCTCTTGCCGAACCCTTAAGCTTGACTTTGACAAAGGCCACACGCTATGCATCATCCATGCGGTACCAGTTGAAATAATCTTCAAGAGAATTGAGCCAATCAATAAAAGCCTGTGGGTTCAGGCGTCCCGAGAAATCAGCCACTTCGACTTGCATTTGGTAATATCATCAACTTTGGGTGCCAGTGGCGCATCTTCATGGTCTTTTTCAGTAAAAAGACTCTCAATAAAATCATGAATAGACTCACGTCTATTGGCATCACCTTGGTGAGGTATAATTTGTGGAATACCTGTACTGGACGATGCGTCAGTTGCTAGTTTTTGCAAGGCTGCAAACTCAGTCTCTAATGCAAGTAACCTGTCAGTAAGTCCGGTCTCCAATGCATGAACTCGTTGCAACAATTCAGATAGTAAAGTATCTTGTTGATTGTTAGAAAGCTTTCCCCGAAAAGTCTGACCGTTGCGAGTAGACATTCTTGAGGTGGTTTTTTCTTTTTTTTTTTTTTTTTTGCTAGTAGGTGGGGCTGGGCCTGGTTCGGACTCAGGTCAAACCCAACTGCAGGTCAAATCCAGACGATGGGTGGAGAAAATCTCAGCCCAGCCTTGGGCTTTGTGCACAGAGAGGATTAAATGGGAAAATAGAAAAAAAACCCTTTTGTTCTCCCTTCTCCTTTCTTTGCGATTTCTCAATGAAGAAGAAGGCGACGATGGCGACTGCCTCTGGCGATTGAGGGAGAGCTGCTGCAGTGATGATGGAGGGAGCAGGGCGATTTGCTTCGAGGATGGAGATGGCGACTAATCGTGGCGGTATGGCGACGATGGCGATGAAGCTTATGGTGCACAGTACATCTCCAAAACTCAGGGCTCAAGTGCTCCTTTCTGTCTAGGATGGGGCTCCTCTTTTTTTTTTTTTTTTTTCTTTTATCTGGAATGGGTTTCAGTGGGCAGGGGTTTTGGCAGCTTCGGGTTTGGTTCTGGGAGATGGGGTGGCGATGGAGGATGGGTCAGGTTTCTATGAAGCGGTGGAAAGGGGGTTTCGATGGGGGATTTGGTTCGGCAATGGTCTAGGTTATCGGTTTGGTTGGAATCGTTGGCGTGATTAGGGGGTGGATGGGTTATGTTGGGTTGGGCGCTGGTAGGGAATATGGTGGTGTGGATTTCGTGGATAGGGATTGGTGGGTCTGGTGAAGGAGAGATGGGTTTGGGGTAGGGATGGGATCAAGATCGGCAGGGATGGGGGACTGAATGGGGTGATGGATGAATGGACGGTGGGGCTGTTTCGAATTGATGATCGGAATACAAATCCAAGATCAGATCTGTGCTCTGATACCAAATCTGATGCAGTCAGGGAAGAGGACCAAATCCACAACAGGGATTTGGCCGAATCCAAGATGGATTCACAGCCAATAACTCACGCACAGAGTAGACTACCCAAATCAATATCAAATCAGAACTCAATTTCAATTCAATAATAGATGTTGTGGATCGCTAAAGGGGATTTACATATTTATAATGAAGTTCCCACAACCTTCCGATCTCATAACATTCAAAATTAAAGAAACCTACTAATTTCTAAACTACTATAGTAATTAGAAGACTACTAAAAATAGGATTAATAGGATAGAAGATTAATATTGGATCTGATTGACCCAATAGCTCACGGGTTAGGCCCAATGGACTTGGGTCTAGCTCGATTTGCATCACCTGAGGTCTATCTGCATCACATAGGATGGATAGCTAGGATTATCGGTAGATTAGGGATTTATTTTGTGAGAACATCATAAATGCATAAGCATGTGGGACTTTCAACCATAACTTAGATCGTTGATATTTTTTTTCTCAATAAAATTGAATGGTTTGCATTTTTCTCTCTTTCTCCTTTAATTTGAGTGTTTCTCCCGAGGATTAAAAGATCTATCAAGTGATGGATTAGCGATTTGGGGTAAGCAATCCTCTACTTCTACCGATTGTTTTACTTATTTGTTTATTGATCTGGTAGAGTTGAATGTGTGGATTCCAGATCAATCGGGGTTCGCCATTTAGAATATGACACATGGTCCGCTTTGTGAATCAGGACTACTTCAGTGCTTCTCAGAATCAATCCAACATAAGAAATGGAGTTGTACAACAAAAGGAAAGAAGAAAACTCTTCACCAAAAGCAAAATAATTAGAAATCATCCCAATAAGATCCAAACTTTCATAACAAAGTCCTCAGGTTGCTGCATACTTATAGGATTTAAGTCCTAATCATCTAAAATTTGGCTATTCCTCTTTTACTCTTTTAAACAAATGTGTGTGTGTGTGTGTATAGACACACACATTAAACCAAAGTGCCTACTAACACTTGCTTAAACTGCATCCACAATTTACAAGCAGCAAAGGCATCATTGTGGTGGAAATATTTGAGGTTTTTTTAAGTATCCTAATTGATGCAGTACTATTCATTTATTTAATAATTCACAGTGCTACCAAAGGAGGATTTCCAATTACAAAAGGAATAAAGAAACACTGATCCCGTATTTGGATTACATAAGTGCAAACCAAATTTTGCAAAAGGTGGTAAAAATGAAACACAATTGCAGTTCCAAACAATTTTAACACTGAATTCTTCACTTCTGTAGTTTCCTTTTCAGTAAGTTAGTAATATAATCTGCATGTTAAAAAACATTCTAAAACACGCAAGAAACTGAGGAATCAGACTTCAAGATGAACATTTTGGTTATTCCCAAATTTACAACCCGTTGACTGATGGACCGTCAAGAGTCAAATCACTTACCTGTTGATGACGCAATGCCTGAAAGACTTCCACACGCTAGGCTAACAAGAGCGGGTGAATCATGAGGCCTGATGTTCAGCAAAACAAACATCAGAGTAAGCAAGGTATAGATTATCTTTGTTTATGAAAACTTTGATTAGTTAAGTTCAGATTTAATAAGCAAGTTGCTACCTCCATAACTGCCAAGAACTTCTTAGGGTCTCATAAACAGCAAAGCTGATTGCTATACTGGGACCAACTCCCTGCACCAAAAGCCAATTTTATCACAACAATGGTTATGAACTAAAGAACTCATCATAGATGAACAGAATCATGCAATGAAGGTAAACGTACCAACAATGTAGCCCCAAGACCTTTATACAGCCCTTTAATACCCTCATCTCTGCAAATGGTACAAAGTGTGTGCGAAATGCCTCGGTAATAGATCACATTTGTCTGCAAAGTTTTAGGTAGAGTGAGTTAAGCACTGTAACCAAACAAAATGCATCTCATTTGAATTTATCTAATCCAGGACTTACAAATCAGCATCAGATTGGAACTGGCATCAAGGATACAAAAAAAAAAAAAAAAAAAAGTGGACTAAGGACCCAACTCGCCCATGGCTGAGTCCAAGCCAATTCAGCTGACTCGGGTGAGTCGCCTGAGGCCCGAAATTTATAAAAAAAATAAAGAATAGGTAAAAAGTCCTAGGAGACCCTCCATCTATCTAGAATTAATGTAGAGTTAATAAAGTCCTTTGTCTTTCCTATTTTCAACAACTTAGGTGTTTTCACTTTTCAAGACTGCAAAATCACTTATCAAGTCTCGGAAATTATATTAACAATCAAGAAGGCAATCAATGTAAAACACAAGCTTATTAACAACACATTCATAGAACCAGGCAATCATACTACTCTATAATACTACTACTAATTTCCTATATGCCACGCCCAGAACTACATGAACCATGATAAATTCACTATTAAGGGACAAAAATCTGGTCATCTGGGTAAGAGGTGGAGTTCCCAACCAACATGAAGCATGAGCTGTATGGATGAATCTATCAACTTTCGGGAAGTACAAATGCCAAGAAAGAGATAGGAATGAGATTCTGATGCAGGCAAGAGCTATGATACATGGGTCTGGCTACTGGCAAGCCCAATGGGCCCCAGCCCACAGAATCAGCCAATTTATTGTGGGAGATTTAATTAATTAGGAGTCTCATTTGAGAGTTTTGATTTACTTCGGAGTCTTTAAATTAGAAGTTTAGCTAAGTTTGGTTTGGTTTGCTTAGGAGTTTTAGTTTAATGACTTAATTTCCTTTAATGCTTAGCAAAGCAGTCTCCTTGCTAGGAAAGGGGATGCCCAGCCTTTCTTATAAATATGTAGTCCCTCCATTGGAGAAGATAGTTTATCGTTATTCAATAAAGATTGTTATGGCTTTTCCTATGGTTGTGAGTTTTTCTTTTTGATGGAAGAGTGCTCATGTGTGTTGAATTCTGAGAGGAATTCAGCCAGCCCCCATTGTGGAGTCAGTCCTGACTTGAATTCGTCCAAGATTCGGCAAACTCTCCCGTGAAGTTTGTCTACACTCGGTCCACCATCCATCGCAGATTCAAGACTGCATTAATTGCCATCAAAGCCGAATGACCCTCAGACCGGCTTGATTGGGTAACTTGTTTCCCCTCCCATTGGTTTTGTTGCTTTCCATATTCCATCTCCTTCATCCCCATCCTCTATAGACCCAAACCCCATTCAACGTCCTATCCCTACAAAACCTCTCACTAAAACCCTAGAACCCCTCTCTACAAACCCTAAAAAAGTAAAATAAAAAAAAAAAATCCTTGATTGTTCATAGCCAATCCCTTCATCCTTGTATAAACCTAATCCCTGCACCCAGTCTTCAATCCCCTAACCCATCCTCAACCAAACTGAACCTCTCAGATTCCCAATTGTCACCACCAGATCTAACCTTCCACCTAAACTGCAAAAATTCCCCTATTCTTACCCATCTCCCAAACCGGGGAGAGAGAGAGAGAGAGAGAGAGAGAGAGAGAGACACCCATCTTCCATTCATCTCTTCGGCCAAAAGGGAAGGAGACAAACAGAGAGGGAGAGAGAAGAAAGGGAAGAGCAAAGGAGAGAGGACGAAACAAGCAAAACTTGCACCATCTTAGGCGAAGTGCATCCCTCTGTCCATCACCATCTTCATCATCTTCACCGGCGCCATCATCGCCATCCTGTCATCGTCTTCGTAGCTCCTCTACCTTCTACAAGCAAGTGAAGAAGAGAAACCAGAGGGAGTCATCACCATCCTCTCCCCCTCACACTCACTATCATCACCATCACCATTACCATCCTTTGATCGAGCAAGAAGGATAACTGCAAGAGAGACCTTCTTGCCTCGGTGAAACAAGGAGAGAATCAAAAAGATTTAATTTTCATCTTCCTTTAAGACATGCAGAACGAGATAGGAAAGAAATGGAGAGAAAGGAGCCAAGCCGAATCAAATCAAACCCAGCCGACCAATAGAACTGCAGTGCACAGTTGCCATTTTGCAGCAGCTGTCCGCTTTTATCCTTCAATGGACAAGCCCGAAGCGTGATTTTTCTGTCCTGCAATTTTGGGCCAAGCATTTGACCCAACCTACTCAAGCCTGTGACATCCAAACCCAAATCAAGCCCAATTGAATGATCTCAGGCTTCCTTCTTCAACTAGTAGTATTGGGATCATTCGGACTCACATCAACAATCTCATTTCTCCTACGTACTCTTGAAAATAAGATCTACACAACAAGTTACTCGATTCTTGATCAAACATTATAGTTTTAAGATCCTATATATATATATATATATATATATATAGGGGGATCTTCAAGTGCACCCATCCCTCACCATTTTTGGTGAGGGACACCCCTTTTGGGGAAGTCTTTTGTACTTGAAACTTCCCCAAAAGGGGTGTCCCTCACCAAAAATGGTGAGGGATGGATGCACTTGAATATTATCCATATATATATATATATATATGGAAATGCTCCTATGAGAGATATGGGTGGGGGCCCTCACATTTAAGTTGTTGCCATTGGATATAGATGTGAGGGCCCCCACACAATCTCTCATTTAAGGTGATAGTGTATATATATATATTGGAGACTCGAATGAAATTCAAACTTTGTACAAGCATAAATATGGAGATTGATATTTTGAGGATGCAGTCTACTTTAAGCAGTTCCTTAGCGTCAAGCAAGGAAACTTGATTATTGACGAATATACAGGCCAATTTCAAGAACTGTATAACTTATATGCACCGGACGAGAGCCCAACACATGATTTAGCTTGCTATATCAGAGCTTTAAGACCAGACATGGGAGAAATTGAAAGTCTGCCAAACCATTCAAGAAGTATATAAGAAAGCAATTCGTGTTGAGCACATGCTTAGATGGTCTCATATGAGACAATTTACATCTCAAAATGAAAAGTCCCAACAAAGAATAACTCATATTGTTGAAACACATATGGCCAAAAGGGATATTCCCAAACTTGTCTTTCGCCAACTTCTCACAATAAACAAGGAAGAAGAAGAGTGGAGACATAATGCGACATTTCAAACACGGGTAAGGTGTGAAGGCAAGTTGACTAATCGGGTTATTGATCGTGGCAATGTAATAAACTTTGTTGCACAAAAGGTTATTCTTGCCCAAGAAGCTCCTGAAGCCCAACAGAGTCGCATGGGCTAATGATTTAATCATTCCAGTAACTCATCAATGTTTGGTATCTTTTAAGATTGGCAATAATGAGGTTATTCTAGCCCAAGAAGCTCCTGAAGCACAACAGAGTAGCATGGGCTAATGATTTAATCATTCCAGTAACTCATCAATGTTTGGTATCATTTAAGATTGGCAATAATGAGGATAATATTCGGTGTGAAATCGATATAAATGTCCCTCATATTCTTCTTGGACAATCATGGCCTTTGGATCTGAACATGCACAATGACAAAGAAAAGAACACACATTATTTTATGTAGAAAGGACAATAGGTCCAGTTCATTCCTTTGCAGCCAACACCACCTTCTCCATCCACATCATCACCTCAAACCGAAGAACAAAAGAGCGAGCAAAAAGAAGACATCATGATTACACAACAAGAGCTACAAACTGTGACAAAAGACATCAAAGACGACATTGAGAAGCAAGATCAAGGAATACAACATGTCACGACAAAGCTAGATGAAATAGCAAGTAAAAGTTCTAATATGGATCGTATTTCAGAAGAATTAGAACATAAGGGGACTAAATTTATTTCTATGAAAAGTGTTGGTCAAAAGATATAAGAGGCAAAAGAAGAAGCGAACATACAAGGTATAGATCTAATGAACAAGTCTAATCATTAAGTGGATCTAACAATAGTTCCAAAAGGGCAATGTGAATCATCAGCAGACAATTACAATGTTCACGAGGCATCAAAAGAAGAACTAATCATTGATCCCCTCCAAATTGACTTCATCTTCAGGGATCAATGGTGGATATTTGAAGATTGCAATCTGTTGGTACAAAGCCAACAATTAAAGCATTTAATGGTCGGATCATATATCCAGATTGAATTCAGACATCTAAAGAAGCAACACCTCCAATCTACTTCTAAGTGGAGGCAAAGATTGAGTCAAGCTTCCAAGCAATGTCAAGAGAACAATGATTAACAATATAATCAGAGGTTTGTAGGATGGATTTTCGATCCAATATGGCATTTATAAAACTCAAGGTAGAGTTCTCTCCAAGACAGGAAGAACTGATGCAGGCCAGACCCATGCTCCATGGGTCAACCAAGCCCACTAGGCCCAGCCCAACAGGACCAGCAAATTTATGGTGGGAGAATTAATTAGGAATCTTATTTGAGAGTTTTGATTTATTTAAGATTCTTTAAATTAGAAGTTCAGTTTAGGTTGGTTTGGTTTGGTTAGGAGTTTTAGTTTCCTTTAATGACTTAATTTCCTTTAACGCTTAGCAAGTAGAGTCATACTACGAAAGGGGATGTCCAACCTTCACTATAAAAATGTAATCCCTCCATTGGGAGAGATAGTTTTATCATTATTCAATAAAGAATGTTATGGGCTCTCCTATTGTTCGTGAGCTTTTCTCTTTGATGGAAGAGTGCTTGTGTGTGTTGAGTTCTAAGAGGAATTTTGCCAAACCCCATTGTGGAGTTGGTCCTCGTCTGAATCCGTCCAGGATTCGGCAAACTCTCTTGTGGAGCTTGTATACGCTCTTTGCACCATCCACCGCAAATCCGAAGCTATGTCAGATTGCACGACCGATACCTAAGATTTCAAAGTCAAGACAAGAATGGAGAGGATTTGAGGCTTACGGATCAACTTAATTCTTGAAAGAAAAAAAAAAAAAAAAAAACTACACCAAATTTGAGCAACCTTGAGGTTGTGGGTTCAAGTCTTCAAGTCATGTTCCCAATAAAAAGTGTTAAAAAAAAAAATCACCAAATTTGATATGTTGGAATTACTTGAGCTGCAAGCCGTGTCCTCACAAGATCCAGCGGGTATGTCATAGATGCAGCTGTTACTCCTGCCAAACCACCACCAACCAGACGTACAAAAACATCTGCACTCACGTTGTCTCTTTGCCTATCCAACCCAGGCATTGATTGTAGAATCTGCAACAACTAAACGGCATCACATATAAAAATAAGCACAATTATGGATTATTATAATAATTTAGTTGAACAAGCATGCATCAAGGGATTTTGTACAAACATTCTTGTAACGGTCATAAGCATAGAAGCTGATTGATGAATAAGGAAGGCGATGAGCAATCGTAACCAAGTTCCCTCTCCAAAATGCTCTAAATCCCTCTTCGCAAACAATACGTGAAGCTTCACGCCATATGCTAGCCTTGCTCAATGTTGCAACATCAGAGTGCATGCCTTGTACCTACCAAGTCAGGATGGTGGAGGTTAATTACCAAAGTAGGGTTCATTAAAGAAATCAGATTGCAACATAAAAACAAAATTTTAACACAAAAAACATATGGATATGAAGATCACTGTTATATAGGGCACATTGAATCAAATATTAAATGAAGATATTTCAAGATTGCAAAGCCATTAACTTTTTCAATTCAAGCTTTATATTAATATTTTTTTCCTTATATTGGCAACATGACTTAAACCCACAACCTCAATGATGAATTCGTAGAATTACGATCCCAAGTGCCGAGGCACAATTAGGGTTCCCACGGGAACAATCACACGAAGAAACTCTCCAACGATAAAACCCACACAGGGAATTCTATTACTCTCCAAATCTAATCTGAGATCATTGATCTCTACAGTGCTCTATTTATAATAAAAGATACTTCCCTAAGAAACAACCCTAATCAAACTATGAAACAAAATCCTGTCCAAAATAGAAACTAATTCTAAATACAACTTATTAAATAAAAATCATAAACTAATAACAATTAATAAAGAATTCCTAAACTTGCTTGGGTCCCACAATTGGACAATGAGTCTTGCCCCAACGGATAGATAGTGTTGCTGCATCATTCCCCCCAAGTTGGAAAAAGAATTCGGCCTCAAACTTGGCTCTTCTTCTTGATGTTGCTTTTGTAGATAGTGTGCACTTGAAGCGCTTCCTTGGTGAGACGATAACTTGACCCTTTCTTTGGTGGTGCCGGCTTCATAGGACAGAGTGTTACTTGCTTTTCGCCAGGCATGAATGTGTATGTGTTGTCACACATTCCATTAGTACCATTCTTGTCATACATCTATCGCAAACCCAACAAGATATCACAACTATCCATGGGTACCACATTGCACCACACCCTATCCGTATAATTTTCACCAATAGAAAAGATAACCGAGCATGCATACCTCACTTGCACTTCATCTCCTGTCATTAACCATCTAGCAAAATAGGGACGATGATGCTTTCGAGCTTTCAGCTGCAATCAATCCACAAGAGCTTGAGATATAATGTTATGACAACTTCCTCCATCAATGACTACCGTGCATTCTTGACCATTGACTGTTTCTTTTAGGAGAAAAATATTAGCTCACAACCACCTCTTCTCAGTAGCTAATGGCGTGTCGGTGATGACCATGAGAGATTCAAGACCCTCCACAAGCCCAATGTCCTCTACATCCTCTATTTCATTCTCTTTAGTATCATCTGGAGTATCTTTCACAACACTTTCCAACAACACTTTCATTTGCAATGAGGTGGAAGCATTTGGGACATTCCATTGCACGATGCCCTTGTTGTTTACAATTAAAGGATGTGATCCTATTTTGACCTTTGGGCTTGGTGAAAACTTTCTCCGACGAACCACTCGGTTTAAAACCTGCAATTGAGGAATTCTTTTGCATAACCCATTTAGATGCATTAAATTTTTGACTTGATTATTTGCAATCCCCTCAGCCTTGATAGCATGCTGAACAATCTCATCAACATTATCAAAATGCTTGAATGGGAGGATATGTTATATGTCAAGTATAAGCCCATGAAAGTATCTGTCAAGTGTCAACTAAGACATCATCATCTCCATTCAAGCGATAACTAGCTTGCATGGTCATGAACTCCTCAGAATAATCAACAACTGTCTTAAATCCTTGTTTCAAATATTGAGAACTTGAACGAAGATCTCTGGAGTAATTGACGAGAATGAATTTTTGCTTCAATAGATTTTTCATCTTGGTCTATGTGGTTAACAGGGTCAATTTGTTAGCTTCTTCTCTTCTTTTGCAACTCGGCCCACCATATCGTAGCATAATTGCAAAATCGAGTTGCCACCGGTGTAACTTTATGACCATCCGTCATTGGCTTGTATGCAAAAATATTTTCAACACACACTAACCAATCTATGAATTCATCCGGTTTCAATTTTTCCATCATATTTGGGAATCATGAGTTTAATACCCAAATCATGATCAACAGACAACATGTAGATTTCTTTGATTCCGATTATGTCCTCCATCATCTCGATGATTTATCCTCACGCTGATTATTTTCCAAATTGGTTAATCTCGTTTCCATCCTTGCAAAAGTCTCTTACATTTGAACCATCGTTGTAGTAAGTTGATTAACATTTACCGATAATTCCGCAACAATTCCCCTCAAATCATCATCGTTATTGTTGGAAGACTCTACTTCTATGTGCTTCTTAGGAGGCATTTTTTTTAATGCAAAATTAAAATTTTTAATTGACCTGCTATATAAATTTGCCTTCCACGATAACGCTGGCGAAAACGGATCTGAAATCCGACGGTGGATGAGACTAATATCGCAAAAATAAATTGTAGTCGTTGATCTGGTCAAACTTTCTTTTGATTGCTCCTATGATGAGTTGGTACGTATATTCTGCTTGTGGGCTTCTTCAATGGGTCAGATTCAGGCCCAGGCCCACTAGTCTAGCTCAACACATTACAGGAGAGCACATGTCCCCCCTCAGTTCTGGTGGTCAAAAGGAAAAAAGGGTTAAAATCCTTTTTCATTTCTATTCTTCAACGGAAAGGGGAGGGTGTTTTCCCTGATGGCTGTGGGACTCATCATCGATTACGCTGATGGACTTGGTGAACGTACGCCTCTACTTTCCTCCTCTTCTTCTTCTTTGCCTTTCTGTTATCCTGCTTCTTACTTCTCTACTTCTGTCTTTCTTTTCTACCTTTCTGTGCTTCTTATTTTTCGACTCCTCTACCTTTTCTTCTTTTTTTTCATTTTTGGGCTAGGATGTGAGAAAGAGATAGGGGTGGGGATTTTTGGGTTCGGTTGTGGCTAGGAGGGTGGATGAGGCTGGATTCGGGTTTTGGGAGGGACTAACGAGGGGGCTAGGAAAAGGTTTGTAGAGGGGACTGATGAAGGGGCTAGGAAAAGGGGTTTTTTTTTTTTTTTTTTTTTTTTTTTTTTTTTTGCTCATTCTGCAATATGCAGAACTGTCGCTGAGTTAGGGATTGCTGGTGCTGATGGCAGGGAGGGATGGGTAGGCGAGTATGATCGGTTGGGGATTTCGACAATGAGTGGGGATTCCGCAGGGAAATCAACGCCGACAGATCGTGGATCGTTCAGCTCTGATACCAATTGATGCAATCGTAGGGTTACGATCGCAAGTGCCGAGGCACAATTAGGGTTCCCACGGGAACAATCACACAAAGAAAAAATTCTCCAACGATAAAACCCACACAGAATTCTATTAATCTCCAAATCTAATATGAGATCATTGATCTCTACAATGCTCTATTTATAATAAAAGATACTTCCTTAAGAAACAACCTGAATCAAACTAGGAAACAAAATCCTATCCAAATTAGAAACTAATTATAAATACAACTTATTAAATAAAAATTAGATACTAATAACAATTAATAAAGAATTCCTAAACTTGCTTGGGTCCCACAATTGGACCATCAGTCTTGCCCCAACAGATAGATAGTGTTGTTGCATCACTCGAGGTCGCAATCGTGATTGGTGAGCACCTTCCATTGTCCCACGACTCATGAGCTCTCGTCATTCTTGGTTAGATAGTAGGATGTCCCTATTTGAAAAGGAAGATGACAAAGTCACCCAAGAACTCAATCTTTCAAAGGCGTCGATGGACATGAAAATGTGGAAAAAACCTTGCCATTATCCACACAAAGGTTTTCGATTCCTTGATATGTTGATGGTGAGTACTGAGCGCACCTCAATGTGGGGCCTACATGGGGCCCCACCTGGGATTAGGATGTAGGGGGATTGAAAGATCTCCCTAGGCCCTTTATCTTTGCAAAAATGCAGCCCCAACCCTAAATCCTATCATCTCTATCAGACCCCGACCCGAGTGACCTCGATGACGATTAGCACCAATTAAGTCGTGTTAGCTCTAAGTGAGATTAGTGGATTTTGGTTAAGTTGGGAATAGAATATCTTTTATATAGCTTTGGAATTTTTGAGAGCCTTCTTGATTTAGCGGGACCCTTTGGGGGTTCTTTTAGTGACTTTGCACGTACATGGGGATTATTCGAGATTCCGATAATTCGTGTTTTGACTCCGTTTGATTTATCTCGTAAATCTCTCCAACTTTCATGTTGATTCTGTTCCCGTTCGAAACCCCGAAACCCGACTTTCCCAACATCGAGGGCAAATCAGTCTTTTCACACCAAATCTGCACACAAAATTTGATGTTTCCAAAACCCTCGAAATATATACTTTTTAGAAACTACACTTTTTGATGATCATTTTTCCCTTCTTCGTCGAACTCATCCGAGGTCCCTATAGCCATGTTTTAGCCCGACAAGAATTGCTAGTGGTGGACCCCACCTTCCCTTTCTATAAATAGGAGAGTCTTTTTCCCTTCTTCCTTTTTCCAGCTCAAAAGTCCAGCCCCAAGCTAGGGATTTTCCCCTCTTCTTCCTCTTGCTCTTCCATCTCCAAACCTCAAATATTCTTGCACCAATGGAAAAATGCATGTCATCTTCTTCCTCCTCACCTTGACAACTCCTCATTGATACTATTTGTGGACAAATCCAGCCACATTGGAGTCTCCTTGAGCTCATCTTGTCCATTGGAAGACCTTCCAAGTAAACTCTTTCTTTCATCTTCTAGATTTGGGTTTTCTAACCCGAGAGGGAGTCTTCTTCTCCATTATTGCAAGCTCTTCCCTCCTCATTCCTTGTTTGACCATTTAAGGTTCTAATGGGTTTGTTTTTGGGGGTTTTTCTTGTAGCTTTGTGATATCTAGCTTAGGAGTTGTTGTGGGAACTTGATTTGCTCGCTTGGACCCAAGGCAAGTGGATGAATGGATTGCTTGATTTTGAACATGTTTTGTGAGAAAACTTGATTTCTTTCATGAATGATTTTGGTGCCTAACTCTTTTTTATTGATGTGGTTTCTATTGGTTTCAAAATGTGCATATTGATGTGTCTTAATACCTTGTTAATCTCCTGGAAAATGATTGCATATGTTCATGTTGAGACTTGTTTATGCTATTTGTGGATTTTCATGAATAATGGGTGTTCTCTCTTGTGATTGAATGTGGATGGAAAGGAGGTGATTTGATACAATGTGTGGGAAGTTTTGATGGTGAAATATTTGTGGTTTAGAGGAAGCTTTGAGCTCCTTATTTAGGTGTAAGAATGGAGGCTCAAAGGGTTTTGCAAGGGAAGAAGAAAAGGAGCTGGACTGCTTAGAAACAGTCTTCTGTGACAATTCGCTCGAGCGAACCCCATCCAGAGAGCAGTTAGCTCGAGCTAACTTGACAGGTCGCTTGAGCCAACCTGACCTGGGCAAGTCCACTCTAGTGAACCCCTCATAGAGAGCCATTGGTTAGAGCGAACTTCAGGTCTGCTAGAGCCGACAGTGCAATGGGCCTGGGTCAATGCAGAAAGACTTGAAATGTTCTTCTAAGGCTTTGGGAGGTATTGTTTGGAGCCCCAATGCGATGGTA
This sequence comes from Umbellularia californica, assembly GCA_028538565.1. Taxonomy (NCBI): domain Eukaryota; kingdom Viridiplantae; phylum Streptophyta; class Magnoliopsida; order Laurales; family Lauraceae; genus Umbellularia; species Umbellularia californica. Next base: position 28,834,939 of record JAPQWN010000007.1, read on the forward strand.
AGACCGAGAAAGCGAAGTGTGGAGCTTGATTGAGGAAGAAACCCCATCATGGAGATTTATTGAGGATTTTTGGACTTGTCAATTTGTATAGGGATCTTAGAATGTCCTTAATTTTATTGAGTACCAAGCCAGTGACAAAAACCGACATACGGGACCCTTATACACCTTGATTTTAATATGGAATCCTCAATGTATGATCCGGTATTTTGTGGAGATCCCTTTTGTGTTTTCCTTTCACTTGGATTTCATACGTATTCTCATGTTTTCATGTGATTTTACTAGCCCTGCTTCAGAATACTAATTTAGGTACTTTAAGTGTCTTGCTAGCCCTGGATATGCATGCCCATACATGAATGTGATTTATGTGCCTATGGGCACCCTGTCCCACCTGCTTAGGTGTTATACACCTTTTTATATATGTGTATGTCTTGATTTCCTTGATGTAACCTATAAATCGGCACCACTAAGCTTGGACAACCTTGTCGGCTTGATCCACCGACTTGGCGTCCCCTCTTGCTCCCGCTAGCTGCAGTCTGGATCCTGCCTGTCCCGTTACCCGGTTTCGCAACCGTGGTCTTGTCTAGCTATATGTATATATATTTAGTTGGTTCTCGCTACGTCAAGTGCCCGAGACCAACGCCTCTAGCTTGCTCTCATCACATTAGTGATGGAGGACTTAGCTCAGTGTAGTTGCCATTTTGCTAGTTCATTGTTCTTTGGTACCTTTACATGTTTTTATGCTGCATATGTGCTTCCTAATAAATGATGCACTTTCTTTTATGGGAATTATTGTTCAAACAAGTTTCAATGTTTTCCAAGGTAACTTGTATTTTTACTATTGTTGTTATATCTTGTTACCAACCTGCCAAACCGTCGTGTCTGACCCATTATTTGGTACTCAGGTCCAAATGCCGGTTACCCCGAGGAGCCAAAGGAGGCAGCCGGAGAGCTGCAACGTGTAGGAGAATGGCAAGTTGACGATGTCGTTTAGACATTCGGTCAAGCCTTGAGATACGAAACATTTTGGGATTGTAGTTAACATATTTTTGGGATTTTTATTGGTTGTACTGGCCTTTGTTGGCCTTTATTTTTGGGGAGTGATTAACTAACTAATCTTTGTATAAACATTTAACTTTACTTTTGGGAAATGTATAATGATCATTGCTCACTCAAACATCATGTTGTATATCTTTACATTATCAGATGGAAATGAATTATATATATTCGATTTGTTATACGCTTCCGCACTTGAATGAAAATGTTATGTTGGTGTGAAATCCTCACCGCGGACACCTATGGGAAATCACGTGCACAATTATTATGGTATTCTTTGTTAATCTGTGTGTGTACGTAGAAGCCAATATAAACAATGCATTTGGTATGGCATCATCATCATTGGCATATTCATCATCGTCCCGATCCCATATTTGGTTGGTGACCCCGTCTGGGGTCGCAACAATCTCCATCTAGGCCCCCTAAGTTTAACAATGTACAGTCCATTCAGATATGTGTGCAGTCAATCCAACGGTCCAGTCCATTCGGATGGGTGTAAAAGCATGGGACGTGTGAAATTTGTATTGGGGGCGGGGCGGTTGTTGTGGTCCACTCGGATGGACCATCAGGTGGGTCCCGCCCCCATTCGTGTGGCATTCATTATCATGCTACAACCAAAACTAAGATATGTAACTTCATGGTTCCCTAATGCATTAGAGTGAAAGATATTTTTTGTGAAGCAATGTTAAAAGTTGTGTACCTTTAACATTTAAAAGAAGAAGAAGAAGAAGAAGAAGAAGTCACCTCCAAGAACTAGGAGGAAAATCGACTACATTGACACATTTATATTTAAATAACCATCATTCTAAACATTTTATTTCATACATAAAAGGATCAGATAGAGTATAGACTTCGTTTTCTTTCTTTTTTTAATTGAATTTGAACGATGGATAGCCAGGTTCGCTTGTAGTCATTTTCCTCTCCAAAGTTGTCCATCAATCATGTCGCAGCCTCCCTTTTAGTGCTGAATCTAATGAAGGCGAATCCCCTACCCCTCCTGCTGTTTTTCTCTAGTTCAGCTTTAGAAATTTGCTCTAGGAGGTTGGATGTGGAGACTGAGAAGGACCTTTCTCTCAGTTGTTGTATCTGCGCAGGTAGAGGGGTTCTAATTTACTGAATTCGTGGGTGATTTCGTGGGTGATTTCCTTCTTCGCATCCCAGATATCGTGGGTGTTTCCCTTCGTCACCTTCCATTTCCCGCGAGCACTGAATTTGCACCCTTCTAAATCATTTCCCTCAAATTTTATTTTGAAATGAGGTCTTAGAGCTTAAGGTTCTGAAAATAAACTCTATGTTTTATGCAAGTTTCTTTCTCCATCGTTTTCCTCTTCTCCCTCTTTTTATGTTTCTTTTTTCCCCTTTCTGCAACCGATATGGACTTAGTGTTGGCCATTATAACGGTTTGACCGATATTTTGAAAATATCAGTCATAACGGCCTCTTTTTTTTTTTGGAGATTTTATGGCGTTGCTCGTAACATTGCCGTTATCATGAAAATAGCATAACAATAGGCCGTTATTTTAAACCCTGTATATATGCCCCACCCAGAAGGGACATGCAGAGAATGAAGAATCACTTTTTTGTTATGCCCAGGAAGTATTATACCCTATTGAAGAATGGACTTAAGGCCACCATAATTCAATAAATCAAGTGTCTTTTTTTTATAACTAATCAAGTGTCATGTATTTAGGCTGCAATAACCACTAATTAGGGTTTCGTGGAATTTATGAGGATGTATTTGTTTAAAAAGAGATAAGCCTCTCGTGGAATTTATGAGGATGTATTTGTTTAAAAAGAGATAAGCCTCTCTCTCTCTCTCTCTCTCTCTCTCTCTCTCTCTCTCTCTCTCTCTCTCTCTCAACCAAAGAAGGCTTTCCTCTTCATCCGTGCTTCCCAGAAACTATAACAACCAACTATTAGGCATAGTGGACCAGGTGTTCCCAGAGGGATTGATTTCTCACTCTAATTGGGTAACCATGTGTGGCTATCAGGTTTACAGGATCTCTATGCTAACAATAATGTGGAACATCATGACGGTTGCATGGTTAGTTGATGCAGTGAGATCCGAGAAGAAGTGGGCCCCTAATGGACCCCACCAAGGATGATTTGTTTTCTTTAAATAGTTTAGAAATTTTAGTAATTTGAGATTTTAGGATTTGATTTACGTAGAGATATTAGAGAGTTATTCTAGAATGTCTTGGTTATTAAGAAACAGTAGTATTGCTCCATATATAGAGGAGTCCCCTATTGTAATGGTCATTCTAATTTTCTTAATAAGATTTGAAGAGTTCCCGTGAGTTTCCTTTGGGTATTTTCCCTAAGTGATCTTAGGGTTTGAAGTCTTAGGGCTCGATCTCACCGTCGGAGGTGTAGATCTCCATCGTGGCCTCCGGGCTATGCCATCAATTGGTATCAGAGCCGACGATCACTCTCAGATAGCCAGTTGAGATCGCCAATTTGCATCATCATCATCCCCATCACAGTCGACCTCCCTGCCAGCCATCTTCGCCCCAATCAGATCCCCAGCCGCCCAGTCCCTTCATCCAAACCCTCCCATCCACTTCCGAGCCCCAAAACCCTCACATCCCTGCCTCACACACCACTGACAGCCATCCACGAACCCTCCATTCATGCACCTACAGCCCCAAATCATCCCTAATCCCTAGATCCCAACCAAACCTAATCTCCAACCCTACCGAAAATCTTCCGACCGAAACCCACCAGCCACCATCACCGACCCCCATCGAAACCCTTCCCTCTCCCAGCCTCTTCCCCTCTCTGCTCGTCCAGTCCCGAACCTAGAAGAAGAAAATAAAAGAAAGAAAGGAGGAAAAAAAACAGAAGAGAGAGAAGCAGAGAGGAAAAGAAACAGAGAGAATAAAGAAAGAAAGAAAGAAAGAAAGAAGAAAGAAAAAGCAGCAACAGTAGAAGAGAAAGAGAGTTGAGTTAGAAGAGTACCTGGCACCGCTCATCATCTATAGCCAGCAGTGGACAGCGCAAAACAGCAACCAGCAGTGGACAGTTCCTTCACTTCGTTGAAGTTCAAAACAGTAGGCATATACTTCTCTTTTCTTTTCCTTCATGCACAAACCCCAAGGCAAAGCCAAAAGTATCTCTCCCACGCGTCTTCTCTAGTGGGCCTGAGTTTGGGCCCAACCTAAGCCCAAGCCCAAACCTGAAAAAAAAAAAAGAAAAAAAAAAAGAAAGTTTCTCTCCCAAGTACCTGCTGGTGTGTTACAGCTGGGTCTACCCTAAGTTCAGACCCGACCCGATCCAAAAAAAAAAAGAGAGAAAAGTGCAGAAATTTGCAATGCAGTATATTTGAATCATTGATTCAAGTCAATATGAAACTTTTTGGGAGCCCCATTAAAATTCAAAGAATTTATATATGAGCACAAATATGGCAATTGGTATGTTGAAAATGAATTCTATTTTGAAGAATTTCTCAACTTGATGCAAGAAAATTGGACGGTTGATGAATACACCCGCCACATTCGAGAGTTGCATGAGATATGCGAATTGGAGGAAGATAAGATGCATGATTTAGCTCGCTATGTCCAAGGCTTGAGACCAAATATATTGGAAAATATGACTTATTGCAAGACCAGTCAAGATGCATACTTAGAAGCCATCGGTGCTGAGTGCATGCTTCGAAAGTCTCGCAAGCAACAATGTCAACAAAGTACTCATATTGTGGAAAGATTTTTTTCCGGAGAAGACAATCCCACTATTGTCATGCGTCGACTCCTCCATACAAATGAAAAGGAAGAAGAAGAATGGAAACATGCTAAGAAATTTCACACGCGGGTGATAGTCGTTAACAAAGCTGTTAATGTGGTTATTGACAATGGTAGTATGATTAATTTTGTTGCACAAGAGGTCATTGACAAGCTTAAATCGCCTACTGAGAAGCTTCCTAAACCCTACCAAGTCATATGGTCTAATGGTCATGCCATTCCCGTAAGTCACAGATGTTTGGTATCTTTCAAGATTGGCGGCTACGAAGATCAGATTTGGTGTGATGTGATCCATATGAATATTGCTCATACCCTTCTTGGACGTCCATAGCTTTTTTATCAAAAAGTGCATCATGATACAGAGGCAAACACATATACCCTTTCCAGGAATGGAAGATGGAGTAGACTCATGCCAATGACATCAACATCTCAGTCATCGTCTGCCCCTCCAACTAAAGCGCCACAAAAGGAGCAAAAACTTGAAAAAGTAGTCATGATTGCACCAAAAGAGCTGACTTCGTACACCAAAGTTGACATTGAAACGCAAGTTCATAGCAACACTAATTTTGTGGGTACAAGCAATATTGATCAAAGTAGGGCCACTCAAGACCTGCAAAGGGTTGAGGAAGTAAAATACCAAGACAATATTGACGACTCTACCCAGGTTAGCAAAAAGATTGAACATCCGATAGATCTCATTGTCATGCCACTTCCAGAAATTTCAATTGGGTTTTTAGAAATCAACTCGATTGTTCTAATAGTTTCACAAGAAGATCAAGTTGTTGCAGTCCCTCGCATTGACTTCATCTTCAGGGATCAACAATGGAAGCTGGAGATTACACTCAGATATGGCAGGTTTTATAGTTGCAGTCTCTCATAGGAAAAGCGCGAGATCGCACTAAATGCAAACAGCAGAAGAAGAGATGCTTCTGAACTACTTTTAGATGGTTGAACACATTGCGTCAAACTCCCACGATATGTCATGCAGATGCAAATCAAACAAAGAGGTGTACATTTGTGCGTTTAATTTTCGACCCAAGTGGACATTTTCTGAACTTGTGGTCGGATTCTCTCCTGTGTTACCAATCTTTCAACTAGCTGAAGTCGAGTTTTTCCAAGAGGAGGAGAGTTGATGCAGTGAGATCCAAGAAGAAGTGGGCTCCTAATGGACCCCACCAAGGATGATTTGTTTTCTTTAAATAGTTTAGTAAATTTAGTAATTTGAGATTTTAGGATTTGATTTACTTAGAGATATTAGAGAGTTATTTTAGAATGTCTTGGTTATTAAGAAACGGTAGTATTGCTCTATATATAGAGAAGTCCCCTATTGTAATGGTCATGCTAATTTTCTTAACAAGATTTGAAGAGTTCTCGTGAGTTTCCTTTGGGTATTTTCCCTAAGTAATCTTAGGGTTTTGAGTCTTAGGGCTTGATCTCACCATCGGAAGTGTAGATCTTCATCATGGCCTCCGGGCTACGCCATCAATAATTAGGGTATTGAAGTGATGCAATAGAGGGATAACCTCAAAGAAAGGACAAAATGGAATTGGAATTCAAAATCCCAAAATGTACAGGTTGCAAGAAAGCTCATCATTAGGAGTTTGGGCACAAGTTCATGAAAATATAGATGATGAACATGAAGCTCCGTTCTTGATCAAAATTAAAGGTGTAGGCTGAAATTCAACAAAACCCAATTAGTAAAATCGAATTGGAAATTCAATACAATAATTGAGAATCAGGAGACCATATAATTTTGACCTTTAGCTGTAAAATGGCAAGCAGTTTAATCAATTAAATCAAGAAAATGACGAATAGGTGACCAACATAGGGTCTGATCTCAAAGCCTTAGTTTGAAACTAGGAGATTGCGATTTAGTTGGTAACAAAAGATGCCCCCGAAACTCTTCTTTTTTCTTCCTTTTTTTTAATTTTTTGACAGAAGACAAAACCTCTCAACAAGGATTTAGTGCTGACTGATTGTTGAGATGCTTTAATAGGGTCACTGCTTTATGTCAGCGATATAGAATAAAAACGTTGAGCAATCATAGTTCCAATGCTATTTGGACTAAGATAAAGCATTCTTCTCCCATTTGATTGAGTTTGATGGATATTTAGATTTTCAGAATCCAAATTTTCCATTGTTAAGATTTGAGCTGACTCACCAAAACCAAAACTGCATGGGGGATTCAGTTGGGCAGAAGTCAAGAGTGTAGCTCCCAGGTCAGGACATTACCTAGTATTATTAAAGAATGAAGGGACCTGTTATGCAAGTCTTGGGTCTCCTCTGTTCATCTCGTTGGAGCAACCAGAGACAACATAGATATTAAAGTGGGCATGTAGAGCATTATTTCTTATTGTTTCTTATTGATGCCCCCATACACCACTTTTAGGCTTTCAGGCCATATACCTATCTATGCTGACATTTCTGGTCTTTTGCAGTAGTTGCGTCTTTGTTTTCTTTTCTTTCAACAAAGTTATCTTTGAAAATTACACACATATGTAAGGGTTCTCTACCCACAAACCCTACAATCCTATGACATCATAAATGTCATCAACATCATCTCATAAACACTAAATATCAGTGTTTTCATGTATCTAAGAACATGTTCTCACTCTATTAATCCAGATATATATATATAACAACATCTCCATAATGGCTCAGAAAAAAAGGATTTTTAGTTGCAGTTTAATCTTCGACTGTTAGGAAAAAACGCAAACCGAAACACAATATTCAAAACAAATTCTAAAGCCACAAGAACTGTATCACAAGCGAATTTTAAAGTACTTCTTGCCGAAATTAATCTATCAGAATACTGAAGTACCACACCCAACAAGCACTTTCATACAATATCCTCCAACAAAAATCCAACAATAAGATATAGCACATTCACAAAAACCCACATCCAAAAAAAAGAAAAAATGAAAAAATCAATTTCCTAGCACAAAATTAGCAAGAACATGCATGTCATGTTCTCGAAGAAAAGCCCATATTCGGGAAAAAAAAAAATAGAAACAGCCCCCCCCACACCCCCCCACCAAAAAAAAAAAAAAACTTTTCCCGCTTCAACTTTAGAAATTTTAGACAACCCCCAATAACCAATCACTAAAACCTCCCAACCCCACAATAATCAACAATTTCAACAACATTTCAAAAACAAATCAAAATCCCACAATTTCAATGAAGACAAAGAAAAGAGCGTTAGAATATCAGAGAAATCCAATACCTCCTTGAGCAAATACCGACCTGGAAGAGGATCGTGAGGCGTGCGAGAGGCGCCGTGCAGGTCTTGCTCACCGCACCTGCGATTCCCCCCGCAAGCAGCTGCGGCATCATCCCGATCTGCGACTGCTGACGCAACGATTGCTGATGATGATGCTGCTGCTGCGTCGTGTATTTCCGGACACCACCCTCACCATGGCCGGAATTGAGAGCTCTCTGCCCTCCACCACCTTCTCCGACGACGACGCCTACTCGAGCTTCCGTCTGCATTCTGAGAGATCTACCAAACAAACCCTAGAAAACGACGAGCATGTGCTCTTGTTCTTCCTCTTCTTGCCCTAGATTTCACAAAACCCTAGAGGGAGAAATGAAAAGCTGGAGTCTTTGGTTTTCTTGTTCCTTGTTTTCAGCTTCTTGTGAGAGAAGGAGGGATTTGGGGTAGGGTTTTGGTAGAGAGTAAGCTATGGGGTGTTGTGTTTGCCCTTTTTAGTCCTTTACACACGAGGAAGGTTTTTATTCTGTCTTGCAACGACACTTGAAATTGTGATTCCCCCGCATGCGGATGATCCGGACCATTCGGCAGTGGTGCCATTCTGATTTGCCAGGTGGTGGGCCAGGATCAAGAAGGTAGAATTCTTTTCAAACTTGTTTGGATGGAAGAAAAAGAAATATTGGCCCATTTGGCAAGTCTTTCATATAACCGGTTCGGTTTGATTTGTTTTGAAATAGATTTATTTCAGTTTGACCATATTATAAATAAATAATTCGACAAATGTGGTTGAACCACAATATATAGTTTTATGTTATCATACACTATATGGGCAAAATTTTCATATAGTAAAAATAATCAAAAGTTTATAGGAATAGATTTCATCTTAAAAGGTAGACTTGTTGAAAACGGTAAAATAATAATATATGTTACAAATATAATCTTTCATTTTCTAAAAAATAAAAGTTTTATTTGTTTGGAATAGTAAAAGATCAAGAAATACTCTTTCCTCTTTTTATAAAATTGAGTGTTTTCTTATATGGCTCTCCCTTCGTACTAATTTGAATGGTTATTTGAGTACTTTAGATTGATATAGATATACACTCTATTTTATCTTAAATTAAGCTAATGTTTATCTTTTTTCATAAAGTAATCGAGGACCTATTTGGTCGGATGATGTTTGAGAATTATAAATGTTGTTCTTAAGTTGGAATCATAAATACTCAACGACTCCTGAACATTCTAAAAGTTAGATAACTTGAGAGATTTCAAATCAGATGAAGAACTTCAAAAGTTGAGAGGGAGCTACTAACATGCTGCCATGAATTCTCAACATACTTGAATCTTTATAAGCAAACAAATAGGCCCTAATAAAGGGAAATTGGATAATATATACACCAATTAAACAACTTTTCTACTCATGTGATTTTTATTTTACTATAAATTTGCCCATAGTATTTTACTATATTGCAAAATTGTCCATATAACGTGTATCATGAACCTATTTGTTTTCATTAGATATATAGAAAGAAATATATTGTCAAATATAAATAAATAGGTGAGGAGTGAAGGATGTAAGATAGGACACGCGCTCAAAAAAAAAAAGACAAAAATTATTTTACAATCGTTTTAGTGATATTCTCCTTTGCATTTTTATCTTTGACCACATTTAAAAATAAAATTATGATAATTCGTAGGAATTCAAAGACACGACATATGTCATGTCTGCCATTTTTCCAATTAAATGATATGTTCTTACTTGATGGTTTGTAAAATAATCCAATTGAAACAATTTTGTTTTAAACATATCTAATCGAATCAACAATTTTTCAATTGGATCAAAGTTTCCAAATATGTTCTAACACTGCTTTAAAGCTTCCAAAGATAAAATTAGGGTGCAATTTTGACATTGTAAATGATGGGGACCATTGTTTAGAATAGAAGGAGGAACTATTTGAGATTATTTAGCTTTTCTGCTAATTGTTGCGGGACATGATTTAGGATTAATCAGTGCGACACGATTAATTCAATGGAAGTAATCTTACAGCCTCTTCAAGTGAAAATGCGCCATGCAACTTCAAACGCACGCGAATGTCCTTTCTTTTTCTGCCCCTTACTTTCAATTTGACAGAATCAACGAACCGTTCCTCCGAATATTCCCCACTACGTGCACGTAAGGGTTCCCCAACAAATGGATAAAGACGATAATGCCCCTTTGGTTTGAAACTTGACGTTTTGTAAACCTAAGCCGAGACTCTGGTGGCTACTTTGAAACTAGACGTTTCGGAAACCTAAAGCTGTTGAGACTGCACAGTACCCACGTGACATTCAAGTCATGCTTTTGAAGTAAAAAACATGGTTTCATGTGCTAAGACCTAGGACCCGATCCATCCATCGTTCTTCACATTTTCACACTTGGATGAGGTTACCCTGACTAGTGATATTTGGTTTGGTCAACGGCGCGTTTTGAATTTTAATCCCATGGCCAGCCAAAAATTGGACATGGATAAGCCCATGGGCTCTTTTATTTTTCTTTTTTTTTCCAAAGTCCGTAGTGACTTTTTTTTTTTTAATATATAACTCAAAGTATCTCCTGCCTAGTTATTTTTTATAACTCAAAAAGTCTCCCACCTAGCCCAGCCCATCGCATGATCCTTTGGTTATGAGCCTGAGGGACACTCGATTCTGCCAGGCGAGAATTAACCTCTAGGGGCATGTGCAAACTCTCATATTCACATACATCAGGTAAAACTATGGGAGATGGCCAACGAAAGTAGGTGTTGAACACATGACCTCTCCGCTGTCCGAGACGCAGGGTAAAATCCATAAAGACTCAAGATATGAAACTATGATACTTATCATTATTACAAGAATATTGAACAGTGTTCATCATGAATTAGGGGGTTCATAAGAGTGTAGTAAGTTAGAAATATTTGGAACTTTTTCACAAACTATTCAAAATATATAAAGATGTAAGATAATCAAGTTTAAGATGTTGAGGATTGTTAGTTGAATAAATATGCTGAATGGTTTAGATTACAAACATGAGACCCATAGAAATTAAAAAGTAAAGGTGGTTTATGGGGCCTAAGGGACTGCCATCATCATGTAAGAAATGTATTAGCGCATTTTGCTAGATCACTTTCACACCTTTTTAGGTATGAAAATTTTGGTATGTAAGTGGCCTTATTTACACCTCATTTACACAGGCATAAATAAGCACAAACAATCATAAAGTTGCATGATTATTATGCATGTGAAATATTTACATGTAAATGACTACAAATAAAAATTCTTAGAATTATATTATTTTTTGATGATGTGGAACCCGCAAATCCTCCTTATGCTTGATCATTGGTAAACACCGGATGCACAACACCGCCCACTACCATCATGTATCAATTAAGGCCCTAAACAATTTGAAGCGAGGACCTACAACTCATTGCTAGACTTTCTAACCACTCGGAATATTTAAGTGTCAAATAAGATTTAAGCATGGGTAACAATTTAAGTTGGAGGACTTTTAAGCCTTGATTTAACATAAAGTCTCATATCTGTAAATTAATGTAGGTATGTAGAGATGTTAAATTCGCCGGGCCGGTGTGACACGACCCAACACAGGAGTCAACGGCCCGTGGCCCCGCCAACCCGGTCAACGACACAGGCCGTGCTGGGCCGAGGTGCCTAGCACAGCCAGTCCAGTTGGGCATGGCATGACACGGCCCGCCAAGCAGCACGGTACGGGATATTTGATATATTTTTGTGTAAATACAAAAAAATATAGTCTTTTTTTATATATATTTTACTATCCAAAAAAATTGTAAAGATTTCGAAGATAATCCTATTGAAAATTCTTCAAATAGAAAAGATCCAAATGGTTCTCTTCTCAATGGAGTAGGGTTGAATTTGACCAAACCACTTAAATTTGTGTGTCATGCTCTTCTTTGTATTTATCTTTTAATTTTTTTTAGTATAGGACCTTTGTTTTTTAAGCCAAAACGGTAAAAACCACACGAAGTTCATAACATGATAGGCACGGCACGACCCAGCACGACTCAAGCACGGCCCGTGCTGTGCTGCCTCCCTTACAAGCCGTGTCGTGTCATGTTGGCACGGCCTGTTTGACATCTCTATATGTATGTATGTAATTTGAGTATAAGGTTCAATACCAGTACCCAAGCTGCTTCTTAGCCCAATCCTTTTTTTATCAAGCATAATATTCAGGCCAAGCTCCAACTCAATTCGGGGCTGGGCCCTGGTTAGGTTGCGTGGTCTAGATAACCATAATCATGTTTCAATAAACATGTTGAATGGTTTGGATTACATATATAAGGCCCACTGAAATGAAAAAATAAAGGGGGTTTATGGGGCCCAAGGAAATGCCATCACCGTATAAGAAATGTATTAGCGCTTTTGGATAAGAGGTGTGAGAATTCTCGTCCGTAAATAACCTTATTTACACACTATTTTCTCACAAAATGTGAAGTTGCGTAATTATTATTAATGTGAATCATTTACATGTATGTAAACTAGCAACAACGCCCCGTGCTTAGCTCGGGGCAAAAAGTAAAATATTACATTTTGAATTTATGAGATATCAAAATTAATTATAAACATATAAGAATATATTCATGCATATTTATATAAAAACAGTTAACACATCTTCAATCACAAATACAAGTGATCAACATCAACAATAAACTATTACAAAGATAAAGTTAAAAAAACCATTCAACAACAATATAAAAATAATAATAACAGCAATAATTACTAAAGAAGAAATAGAAAAGCGAATTTTGTTTATATATATATATAATATAAGCAATAAGAAATGCATTCAAGTTTTTGTTACCCATTGATAATTTTAAAGCCCAATAAAACAAAGCCACCCCATTTGGGCTTGTTTGTGCAACAAGTGGACTCTAGTTTATGCAAATTTTTATTTCTTCATGAGAATGGAATTTTGTATTTTCGTAGAAAATCAAAGTCCTCTCTATTAAGGAAAAATGATTCATTTTTTTCTTCTATGCAAGGAAAATACATCACACCAAACAACATAATATTGTTAACAAAGAAAATCATAAAAATGTGCAATCCTCTTGTTGCACAAATGCACCGTTTTTTTTTATTTTCACATAGGCCAATGGTCATTTCGATCCCTCAGAACAAATTTTTTCTCTACCCCTTTGAAGCAGCACCAATACCATTTTAGAACTAATCAAACCATTTTTTAGCTCTAGATTTAAAAAAAATGTATAAACAACTAAGCTTTAAAAGCCATAAATTATGAGACTTTAAAACCACAGGCTAGTATTATTTGATCCCAATAATAATTGGCCCACCTTGGATCAATGTATATATCTTTTAATTATGAGTCCATGTGGGCCCACGAAGTGTAATTTATGGTGAGCCAAACCTAGGGTCATATGTTTATATAATTAGATTAGAAAATGATACCTATAAGATTCAACAAAAAAAAAACCCCAACCTCAAAACATTATTATCACGAGCCCATCCATGAGGTGATCTACCAGTAATGAAAAATTTATTAGTGTGAATTGTTGAAAGGTAAAAGGATGACAATTTTAAGAAGACGGAAGATAGATGGTGTTGTGAAAATTTTATTAGTGTGAATTGTTGAAAGGTGGGCACCAACTATTAAAATAAAAAGATGACAATATTGAGAAAATGGAAGATAGATGGTGTTAAGAGAGAGAATAACTGTAGCAAAATAGAGAGATTTTAAGGGATACTGATTGAGAGACTTTAGGAGATAGAGGATATGGATAGAGATTTTAGGGGATATTGATTTTAGGATATGGATAAAGAAACTTTTTTGGAGGAAAAACTATGGCATGTGATTACATGGCACCTTAAAGCACTCTATGTTTTTTCTCCATATTTATTTGAAAGGAGAATTATTGGGTTGCTGAGGTGAGACTTTCCAAAGCCCTCCTCCCGTTTGCTTTAATATATATATATATATATATATATATATAACTAGCAGCAAAGCCTCGGGCAAAATTGAAGATATATAAAAGTTTAAGAGTTTTTAAATATAATTAATGAAAAGTAAATCTAAAATAATATATTATAAAGAATAGATGAAAGGAATTATATTATGATGGATTATAAAATCCACTAAAAATAATATCTTTATTTTTTAAAAGAAAATCCATAGAAACAGAAAGAAAAACCATATGCTAGTGGATTTGGGAAAAACCCTAACAAATTAATAAAAATGAGATCTTGCTCTCCTTGGAAAAAAAAATAATGTATAAAAAAACCCAATGAAATTCACAAAATGTGATTATAATCTCTTTGGAAAAAAAAATCCAAAAAATTCAAAGGAATGAAAATGCCCAATATAATGGATAATAATATGATTGTCACGTCTTGAAAAAAAAAAAAAAAAGAAAAACTAACAAAGCCAGGCCAAGCTCCAACCCAATTCAGGCTGGGCCATGGTTAGGTTGCATGGCCTAGATAACCATAATCATGTTTCAATAAACATGTTGAATGGTTTGGATTACGCGTATAAGGCGCACTGAAATGAAAAAATAAAGGTGGTTTATGGGGCCTAAGGAAATGCCATCACTAATAAGAAATGTATTGGCGCCTTTTGTATAAGAGGTGTGAGAACATTTTATCACAAAATGTGAAGTTGCGTAATTATTGTTAATGTGAATCATTTACATGTATGTAAATGACTGCAAACAAACATATTTCTAAGAGTTAGAAAACCTTTAACTAATTACTGACGTGTGTATTCCATTTCTTTTACTTTGTAGGAATTCAATGGTATGCAGGATGTTTCCTTTTTGGACCCGATGTAGATGTGGAGATCAACTTTTGTTGTTTTATATGTAAGGATGGATATGCTAAATGGTTGAGATTTTTAACAAACAGGGCCCTTACTGTTAGACTTGCAAATGCTTGGGATTTTGGTTTCAATACTCTAGAGTTTGATCAGATTTGTTGAATATATTGTCCTATTTATCTCACAGCAAAAGTTTCACATGGGCACCTTTCATTGGAATACTTGCACGGCACATTTAGAACAGTAGCCAGTATACTCATATTGTTAAAGTTACGCATGATACATACTGTTAATGATTCACTCACCGTGGACATTTAGAATAGCAGGCGGTGTTTTATTGATATTCTCAAATGAAATGCTGTGATTTAATATTAAGTTTTATATTTGTAAATTAATGTAGGTGTGCATGTAATTTGAGTACGAGGCTCAATAGCAGTACCCAGGCTGATACTTATCCCAGACCATTTTTTGTATCAGGCATAATATTCAGGCCAGACTCCAGCCCAGTTCATGCTGGGCCCTGGTCAGGTTCAGGCTCGCATGGCCCAGAACACCATACTCATTCTTCAAAATTCTGGCTCGACCCCAAAATGGAACGGGAACATGCTTAGCTAGAGTCTCAATTTCATGGTCCAAGTTGCAGCTCTAGGCACTCTCTTCATACTCGGGTTTTGGGCTATGAAGTAAGGGTTAAGTCATGGGCCATTAAGATGATGATGTTCTCCTATGAGCAAACAACATATGCAATCGAGCTTTGAGGGCCCACATGGGCCCACCTTTGATCAGTTCGAGCCCTTTCAAATTCGCCTCTCCCCACGATCTGCTAATAGGACCGAATTTGCTCTCATCAAACATTTATCCACTGTTGGATCGAATCTCAAAAATATATATTGTTAAAATGCCACTAAACTTTAAGGCAATTAAATCAAGGGTAAGAATGATCTGATAGGGCATATTTTCTTATTGACCTTTATCCAATAGGAGACCTTTGCCTGTATCTCACCCCTAGCCATCTAAGTGGGCCCAATGAGTTGGACAGCATTTAATCAGCACCCAGTCTGATCATAGGAGAACATTCTCCGAGTAGATAGTCTGGGTTATGGTACTTAGAGATAGTGGGCCTGGGCTGTGGACTTTGAAACTGATAATGGGTTTAGAGACTTTCAGAGATGATGGTGGGTCATGCATTGAAGATGGGCTTTGTGCTTAGGCTTGCTAGGCCTCTGGCCTCTACTATGATTGAAGGGCCATGGGATTGTTACAATGACATATATATGGTTCTTGGATAATTTTTACAAGTTATGGACTTTGCTGAATGGGCCTTAGGGCTTTGATTGTCGGCCATGGGAGATGGGCCTCACATCATAATGGACCTTGGATGACAAACACTAGCTTTGATTACCTTGATGAGGGCCTTGAGATTCCCTTTTATGATCAGCCAGGAACATTGGCACAATTGATAACGTCGTTTGACCATGATGATGGGCCGGGAACCTGCTTCGTGAATCTTGGGCCTTGATTGCTTTGAGCACAAACCTTATTTCAATGGCCTTGTAACTTAATTGTTGATTGGATTGGTATCTGGATGCCAGAAATCCTGGATAGATTGGGATTCGTTCAACAGATTGGACTCACGATTGGTGTGCCCATATCTCCTGTGAAACAACTCATAAAGTTGGCTCGAAGATACTGGGCTAAGTAAACTCGGAGAGTCCATCAAAGACCTAGTCAGAACGTCGAAAGTAATCTTGAGCTCATATATAAATTTCTAAAAATTGGATCATGTCTTAACTGAATTGTAACTGAGTCACTGAGTCAAAGAGCAAAACTCTTTTAATGACCTTTTTGTTTTTTTAACGTGTACTCCATCCTTAAAAATGGTAGCCAATACGAACCCAGGAAATATAGTTTATCCAGAGCCTATAATTATTACAATTTCTAATGATGAGGTTTTCTCAAGTCCAATCTGATGAGTCCGGCCCAAATGGCCCAATCTGTCATGAGCCAAAGCCAAAATTAATGGAGATCCGTTTGCATTCCGAGCCCATATCCACGATGCCCGGCCACGTCACAGCAGTCCGGGTTGCTTCGGAAGCAGTCAGGCCACGTCCCGCTTTTACCAAGTCCTGCGGAGAATATCACAACTGCCTCGCCAGTCGAGGACACCTCGAAGGCTCCTCGTAAACGGCGCTGTAAAGTCGCCCCCATCTGTTAGGGGAAGACTATAAATCTAAGAGCCTCTCGATACTTGTAAAAAAAGCAATGATATCTTTTCTACACTCTCTCCAAAGTCTGTAATCTCCGAAATACTTGAGAATTAATACATCCGGCAACCTCAGCCTTTCCGAAAGTGGACGTAGGTCACACTGACCGAACCACTATAAATCTCTTTCTCATCTTTATTATAGCATTTATTATTACTTGACCGGTGGTGTCTGAACTAGAGTTTGGCATCATCAGTTTGGCGCCGTCTGTGGGAACGACTAAAGTTCTCACGTCAGTATCCTTCCTCTTTTCAAAAATCATGGTGATCACCACAAGATCTGTAAGACGACCCGAGGATAATCCCTCCCGCGAAGGCGAGAATGATCCTCCACCGACGAATCCTACCTCTCATGCTCCTGCTCCCACTCCTCAGCAAATGTTGGAGACCATGCAGCAGCTGGTGACTCAAAACCAGCAAATTTTACAACTCATGCTGGTAGGGGGGTAAGGAGGAGCACAGTTTAGGGGAGTACCGCAAGGAGCACCACGCCCGGGGCATCCAAGACCTCCACGCCATGGAGCTCCTCCCCCGGGCGCCCAAGGAGTTCACCTGGGCTCCCATGGGCATGAGTTCCCCCTGGGCGCCCACCAGGGTGGTGCCCATCAACAAGGACCTCCTCCCCCTCCGGGTGGAGCCCAGTTTGGAGGACTCCCACCTCCGAGGGGAGCTAATCACGGAGGGATTCCACCTACTCCCTCTGCTTCTAATGGGGATGGTCCTAGTTTTCAAGAAGGGGAAAGTGAAAACATGGAGGAGAGCAACTTCCATGATCACTCCCGAGGAGCCCCCAATCGCTGGGACGAGAAGATCAGAGAAATGCAGAACCAACTCGGTGATGTCTTCAACGCCATGAAGGCGCAGGCCCCACAAACGGTGGATTACCTAGTTGGGCGGACGGATACACCATTCAAACCCGACGTGGTAAACTACCCGCTCCCTCCGAGGTTCAAAATGCCGTCCATAGAAACCTTCGATGGGACGAAGGATCCACTGGATCACCTCGAAACTTTTAAAACCTTGATGCAGCTGCACAACATCCCCGACGAAATTATGTGTAGGGCATTCCTAACTACCTTGAAGGGTCCCGCACGACAATGGTTTGCCAGTCTCACCCCGGCCTCCATAGGCTCCTTTGCCGAACTAAGCAGATCATTTGTGGCACAGTTTATTGGTGGACGCCGCCAACAAAAGCCTGCCACCCACCTGCTCAACGTAAAACAAGATCGAGACGAGAGCCTAAGGAGCTACCTCACTCGTTTTAACGAGGAGGTCCTTCAGGTCGAGGAGCCCGATGATAAGGTCAGCATGACTGCCTTCCTAGGAGGCCTCCGGTCATCAAGCTTCCTCTTTTCAGTAATGAAGCGACCACCAAAGAGCATGCCAGAACTATTGGTGAAAGCTCAAAAATATATGAACGCTGAGGAAATCAACAGGTCCAGGCGAGGTGAATCATCTCACGGATCGCCAAAAGCTTGACCTGCCTCTGCACTGTTCTCAAACAGGCAACCTATCTCCAGCTTAGCTACCCTCTCGCGGGTCGCCAAAAAGCTTGGCCTCTGCACTGTTATCAAACAGGCAGCCTATCTCCAGCTTAGCGGCCCTCTCGCGGGTCACCAAAAGCTTGGCATCTGCACTGTTCTCAAACAGGCAGCCTGTCTCCGGCTTAGCGGCTCTCTCGCGGGTCGCTAAAAGCTCGATCTCAAAAAGGTGTAGCTCTCTCACGAGCAACCCTCAAACTCTGTCTCTGCTCTCGCGCAAACAGCCTCTATCTCCAGGTCATTTGCAACCCGAGGGGCTACATTACATCACCATGACCACTGCCTGGCCGCCCAAATCAACTTGCTGGATAGCACACGAGCTGCTCGCCCACGCAGACATCGGCCAGCCCCTCAGCAGCGAAGCGCACGCCTCTGGGCGCCCAGACCAGGGGCGCCCAGCCTCACAGTGCTTGGACTTGAAAATATATATATATATATATATATGACATGTGTTTATTCAAAAAGAAGATTTATTCTACATTATCTATGTATGTTCTGGTACTATTCTTTATATTCAGAAAAAGAAAAAAAAAATGATACTGATGGAAAAAATGATGACTGGGCGCCGACACCACTGCCGCGCTAGGCCCCTCGGGCGTCTAAGCCCCCAGGCGCCCAGACTCAGGGGCGCCTAGGCCCTATGGGCGCCCAGACCCATGGGCGCCCAGGCCTCAGGGGCGCCCAGACCCAGGGGCGCCCAGACCTCAGGGGCGCCCAAACCTATGGGCGCCCAGGCCCCATGGGCGCCCAGACCCATGGGCGCCCAGACCCAGGGCGCCCAGCCTATGGGCGCCCAGACCCATGGGCACCCAGACCTCCGGCATCCTCGCTGCGCTGTCCGTCGATGCACATTGCGCAGCAGACCACAGACGCCCAGCACCTCATGCTCGCCCAGTTCCACCTGCTCGCCCCGAAACTGCCTGCTTGCTATTTTCACCGTAAGTTTTGGTCCATAACTCCGAATGAGGCGTATTATATATCAAATCGAAGCTCTCGGCGAGCCCTACAAGACTCACGCTTATGGCTGTGACTGATGTTGTCAGAAGTCCAAAAGAGGCCTCGAAACAGATGTTTTGGCCTCCCGAAGTTTTTGCAGTTGCGAACTTAGCCGAAAATTCGATCAAATGCCCTCCTCTCCAAGTTCCATTGGACACAGGGCATTGAGGGGCAAATGATGAGTCCAGCCCAAATGGCCCAATCTGTCATGAGCCAAAGCCAAAATTAATGGAGATCCGTTTGCATTCCGAGCCCATATCCACGATGCCCGGCCACGTCACAGCAGTCCGGGTCGCTTCGGAAGCAGTCAGGCCACGTCCCGCTTTTACCAAGTCCTGCGGAGAATATCACAACTGCCTCCCCAGTCGAGGACACCTCGAAGGCTCCTCGTAAACGGCGCTGTAAAGTCGCCCCCATCTGTTAGGGGAAGACTATAAATCTAAGAGCCTCTCGATACTTGTAAAAAAAAGCAATGATATCTTTTCTACACTCTCTCCAAAGTCTGTAATCTCCGAAATACTTGAGAATTAATACATCCGGCAACCTCAGCCTTTCCGAAAGTGGACGTAGGTCACACTGACCGAACCACTCTAAATCTCTTTCTCATCTTTATTATAGCATTTATTATTACTTGACCGGTGGTGTCTGAACTAGAGTTTGGCATCATCACAATCTAATAGTGAACGAAACTATAATCCAGTGCCCTGCCAATTCATTGAGTTCAACTTTTTTTTTTTTTTGCTGAATAGGGAACATTCATATTTAGTCTAAAGACGAGGCTGACGTTTGTATAATAGACGTCAGGTACATACCCAAAAGAGAGAAAAGTGCAACAAAGATCATGACGAGTGAGTAAAACAGTGACCATATAACATAAAAGGCCCTGCTTGCCATGTCTTATCTATGTGAAATAGATATGTTTCAAATGACTCCATTTGAAATAGATATGTTTCAAGATGTTTTAAAAATAGTGTGTTTGGTAACATCAATTTTTTTGATTGAAATAGATATTTTTAAAGCAATGGTTGAAAGTTTTTTTATAATTATCTCCAGGTCCTAAGGAATCAAGCATTTAGATTTGACGCCATAGCCGTGTTTAGTGTTACAAAGAGAATTACTGGTTTGGATCTTGCATTTGGAGCCCTGGATTTTTAACAAATCTATAAAATTATCTGAGTTTTTCTTTTTTTGCAATATCTCATAATCCATGATGATCCAACAGCTATAATTTGGACCCATAGCCATGTTTGGTCTTCTTAATATTTCAAATGGTTTGGATCATGATTTATAGTCCCACAACTTATAGAAAATACAAAAAAACGGACTGCCTTTGAACCCTTTCAAAAATCAGCCACCAATTATTTTTTAAACCAATAGTTCATGATGTTTCTTAAATTCCTTGAGATCCGTAAGGAATCAAGCATTAAAATTTGATAGCATAGCCATGATTGACCTTACAAAAGAAACTAACGGTTCAAATCTTACGTTTTGGACAAAAGTAAAAAAAGGTAATCAAAGGGCCTGGAGTATTTTGGAAATATCTCAAAAATATATGAAGATCCAATGGCTGAAATTTGTACACATTGCCGTGTTTGACCTTCCAAATATTTCTAACGGTGTGGATCATGATTCTAGGTCCCATAAACTTTAAAAAAAAATGAAAAAAAAACCGGTCTGCCTAACAAGACCGTTAGTTTCACTGTTGCGGAACAGTCTCTGCGCATCGGACTTTTTTGTCTGTCTCTGATGAGCCTGCTTCAGGAGTTTTTTCAAACAGAGGCAATTCCTCTTAAGGTGGTTTGAAATGGATATGGGAAAAACACAACAAACTAAAAGCTGATTGAATTGGTTTTAAGAGAATAAGAGGTCTAAAGTAAAGATGCCAAACACTACCAAAGTAAACCAAAAGAAGCCAGATGTCCTAAAGTGGCCATGTGTGTGTCTCATTGCTGTGTGTGTCTCCATCGTCAACACGTTGCCGAGTGTTGGGCTGCCAACTCTGCAGCTGTGGTGTTAACATGTCCAACTCGAGCAGTTTGTAGAGGACACGTTGGCGCTGCTCGGCGAACTACCTGTTGCAAGTGAGGACGTTCAGCCTGTTCTTGCAAGTGATAAAAAGAGCGAGTGTACGCCTGGGCCCGTTCCTTCTCTTGTTGAAAAACAGCCGCGGAGGTAAACTAGTGAATATAGATGTTGCACGTGGAATGGCACATACAGCCAGTAGATCTGCCACGGAGTTAGCTGATCGCTTGTAATATTGGACCGTCCAATGATAGAAATTGGACAGCATGTGCATCGTCTTCCTCCACAGAGGCATCATGTCCCAGGTCAGATAAGCGGAGTTCCTAATGTTGGTAATCAGCACCAGGCAGTCACCTTCAATCTAAAATGGCATAGCATGAAGATGACCTAGCTGAAACAGTCCACGTTGGAGAGCCAGAAGTTCCGTCTCCAATGGATGGGCTGCCCTAACCTCACAAGTGTATGCAAGGATCAAGTTCCCCTTGGAATCGCGCACTAAACGTCCAACGCTCGCCTTGCTTGTGGTGCTGCTGAATGCTCCATCAAAGTTAAACTTAAGCCACCTTGGGAGAGGAGGCAGCCAGCGATCTGTTTTGATTGTCACTTTGCTGCCTGGACCTGCATAGAGATGAGAGAGATTCCAATAAAAAATAGAGGTAATAGCCTTGCTTAGAATCTGGAGGGGGTAGAGGGGGTGATATTGGAAAATGTACATATTTTTGGCCTTCCCAAGATACCAGAATAATGTAACCCCCAATCGTCTATTGGCTGCAGATGGAATGAACCAAAACCACTGAGAGAATGAGGTGGAGTCCTCCGGCCGCGATATAGATGCAGGTAATGTCTGCCATAGTGATTGTGCACAGGGACAGCGAACGAACATGTGGTCCATCGTTTCTTCCTCACACCTGCAGAGTGGGCACAGAGGACTAATGGTGTTATCCCTTCGTGCTAGGCGAGCACATGTGGGAAGTTTGTTTATCAACGCTTACCAAGCGAAGAAACGAAACTTTGGTTGAACCTGCAGACGCCATACCTCTTTATAGGGGAAATCTGGGCCAAAGCATGTAGGTTGGAGATACCTGAATAGTGCTTTGTACTTACAGCGGCCTGCAGGTTCATCGAGTCAGCACTGTAGATCCCTCCCTCCCATCTGGAGTTCCAGGATCTTATTCACCACCTCCGGTGGCCATATGCAGCGTAGAAGGGGTTCGTTCCAATGTTTTCCAGACGAAGCTTTGGCAATCAATTCAGCGACCCTTAGGACGTTATTAGATTCTGGCCAGGAAGGTAAGGGAGAATCCTGGTCCGGATTGAAAAGGAGATGGCCAGGCAGCAGCTTGTGCCTAAGGGTTCCTTCACCCTGTACCCAGACATCATTCAAGGCGCTCACCTAAGTACCATCCCCTACGACCCATCGGAGGTTATCGGTGATAACCGTTTTAACCTTTAACATCTCTTTCCATAGCGTTGAGTCTGTCGAGCAAGGCAAACACAGTTCAAATGGGGCGGTAGGGATGTATTTTTGTCGTAGCTGCTGGGACCACCGGGCGTTTTCGTCCTGTAGGACGTGCCAAACGAGATGTGCCATGGATGTTTTATTATGAATATTGTCACATCCCGGTCCCGAATCACCCTGGCCTAGAATAATCCCCGAGGTGTGTCACACGTACTCCCGCGTGCTGTACCTGTCTCGAGCCAAGTTCAACACACGAAGGAGAGGAAACCAACTATCCATATATGTGAGTTAAAACTCACAAAACACATTAAAGCAATTAAACATAGCGAAAGCTGTATTTCATTTGTGTGAGGTATCAAATTCCTTCAGTCTACATAACAGTTCAAGTTTTAATACAAAAGAATTATACAATTAATTACACTTGTTAAACAAAAGAGGGTAAACTAAAGAACCCTATACATCAATACCAAAAATATAAACAAAAGAATTCTATAGTCTAAGTGTGGCCCATTCAAAAAGGGGCTAGCCACACCACAAAAGAGTCTCCAAAAAGTATTGACGCTCTCCCCGCGAGATAAGCTCAATGGGCCTCAGACTCGGGCCACTCCACTAAACCTGAAGGTACCTCATGGGTAGCCTTCTCTCTCTCCTCGGTCTCTGGAGGACCGGAGGCTGCACCTGGGACTGTGACACCAAATGTAGTATCATTAATACGACGATTAAGCAAGCATAGGCAAAATAAGGAAGTACATAAGGTTCAATTGGATTTAAAACAGTTAAATTGATAGAAATCAACAATAGATACCAACTGGAAATTTTGTGCTCAAATGTATAATTTATGCATGATGGATCAAGTAAAAAGGGAAACGCGCAACTTGGCTACTACCTTAAGTTCATCCTCTCAAAGAGAGCAAATCTAGTTGGGATGTCACCAGCAGCCCGGCCAAAGGCTAGCTGGCTACCCGGTCTGGAGTTCCGGAGCTCCATATGACTTACTGTAGTAGTCTCAATTTCATAAACCGAGTGTAACCCCGTCGGGTATCACTGGGTCAAAGCTAAGTAGTGCCGACTCGATAGAATCAATAATACTCGGAATAAAAGTAGAATTGAGTAAACTCATATTCATTATTCATAATCCAAATCAAATGATAATCACATCCTTTCAATTTCTTCCTCAATCCTCATTTCTACCAAACATCAATTTGGAGATATTCAAATGGAATTACTAAGAATTTATCAATCTAGTAAGTAGGATTCTGAGATACGAAGGGAATTCACACATCAATATGAAATGCAATTAATTAGAAATCAAGTTATTTTTGTTTTACAATTTAACTCTAGATTTTTATTTTTCTAGTCCTCTACCGTCCAATTCAAAATAAGTTGGAAACATCAACGAATTACTATATTTATTTGGTGTCACTAGTTACAAGAAAGACGTTGAACTTCCCAACGAATTTTCATGGCATAGTTTTAGACTAGGAATATCCATCGGCCCAATTATGTGGTTAAAGTTCCCATTCTATGGTCATAAGATTCAAAAATTCCCTAAGTTCTTACGAAAGTGAGGGTGTACCCCAAAACCTACTAAGTGAGTGATTAAGGAGGGTGGACATACCCCAGAAGGGTCAACACACCATTATTTGAGCAAAAAAAAAACCTAAGAAACTGGGTCAGGTCCGTCTACCGGTAGTACTTCCGGTAGAAGCATCTCTACCGGCAGTACTTCCGGTAGAAGCATCTCTACCGGTAGTACTTCCGGTTGAAACAACTGAATCTCCCTCTCCAAGCTCTCTGCCATATTTTTTACTGTTTCTACCGGTAGAACTTCCGGTAGAACTAAGGGTTCTCAATTTCTTAGCTCTCTGTCGAATTTCGAACCTCTTCTACCGGTAGTACTTCCGGTAGAACTTACGAAGTTCAATTTTCCTTCTTTAATACTTGCAAAAAGAGCCTCCTTGCTTCTCATAACACATACACAAGACTTCCGTACATTCCAAAACAAAACCACATGAAGGAATCCAACTCATTTATCATTTATTAACATAAAAACCCAAAATTTTTGAGAGAGAAAGAGAAATACTAGAATCAATCGAAAATGCACAAAAATGCAAACCCAATTTATGCTTATACTTGCCTCAAAGAAGAGTTCTCCAAACTTCTCACACACTTGGTTCAAAGAAAATCTCAAAAGTCCCAAATGAGCAAACCCTAACAACAATAAACACATAAAAACTACATGAACATGCATGTTGCTCAACCAAGAGTCTTTTTGACTCAAATGCAACTCTAAAATCCCACCAAAAGTTTCTTGAAGCCTACCTCTTCTAAGTATTTTGAATTTGGAAGGGTTGAAGGAGGGTGGAGATAGTCTCTAACCAAGAATGAAGAGGAGGAGATGAAGAAGATGATGATAAGGATGTAGTAGAGTCCTTCTCAAGCTTTCCGAGCCTCCAATGCACATGCACAGCTCCTTCTTGCTCGATTGAGAAAAGAAGAAAAGGAGAAGGAGGAGAATAGTAGTGAGAAAGGAAGAAAGGAATGGAAAAGGAGGCTACAGGTCATATATATCGAAAGGTAAAAGTGCTAAATTGCAGGAAAGTCCATTCAATTGATTTATTTCCATTTCGAGTCAAATGAGGGTCCATCGGTACAATGGTTGGTCAAATGAAGAAATGCCTAATATGAAAATCGATGTACTCATCAAAATATACGCGATGATGTCAAAATGACGATCAAATCATGAAAAAAAAAAACACGAAAACCTATATTTACGAAAAAGTTCCTGATTCAACTCAATTGAGTCAATTCGGTTCTCACTCACCTATACCAGGTGCAAAACTCATCTAACTCAGTCTAAGAGGGTTAATAAACACTAACCACTATAATTAGCAATTGAACACATTTAATTTAGCTAAAACATGGTTAATTAATACTAATCAGGATTAGATCGGGTCGGGGTGTAACATTTCTCCCCCACTAGGACTCATTCGGTCCTCCGAATGGTCATACCTGAGTGAAGAGTTTTGGATAATGCCGTGCAACTTGTTCTTCGAGTTCCCATGTGGCTTCCTCGGGTCCATGATGATCCCAAAGAAGTTTTACCCATAGTATCGTCCTCGTCCGCAACACTTGCTCTTTCTCATCGATAATATGAAATGGACGTTCAACGTACGTGGAGTCTGGCTTGATCTGAATTTCTTCATATTGAATGACATGAGACGGATCTCGGACGTACTTGCGTAGCATAGAAACATGGAATACGTCATGTACTCCTGCAAATTCGGAAGGAAGCTTCAATCTGTAGGCTACATCACCTATTCGGCTCTTGATCTCAAATGGTCCCACATATCTTGGTGAGAGTTTGCCCTTCTGTCCAAACCGAATCGTGCCTTTCATCGGGGATGTCTTCAAAAACACCCAATCTCCAACTTGGAATTCTAGCTTCCTTCTTCTATTATCCGCGTAGCTTTTCTGCCGAGATTGCGCCGTCTTCAATCTTTATCTGACCTGAAGAACCTTCTCAGTTGTCTCTGCAATGATAGTCGGTCCATGAAAACTCCTTGTGCCGACCTCTTCCCAACAAACCGGAGTCCTACAACTCCGTCCGTAAAGAGCTTCAAAAGGCGGCATCCCAATAGTCGAATGGAAACTATTATTATACGCAAATTCGCATAAGGCCAAATGCTCGTCCCACTCGCCACCAAAGTCAAGAACACTAGCTTGGAACATATCTTCTAAGGTCTGTATAGTGCGTTCGGACTGTCCGTCTGTCTATGGGTGATAAGCAGTGCTGAAACTGAGTTTGGTGCCCATGGACTGCTGAAAGGATTTCCAAAACGAGGAAACGAATCTCGTATCTCTGTCGGAAACTATTGAGGCTGGGGTGCCGTGCAAACGAACTATCTCGTCGACAAAAAGCCTTGCCATCTCATTAAACTTCATGCCTTTCTTGAATGGTAGGAAATGAGCGGATTTCGTCAATCGATCAACTATCACCCAAATCACGTTGTTCTTCCGTCTAGTCAACGGTAGGCCTGAAACGAAGTCCATCGATATATGTTCCCATTTCCACTGAGGAATCGGTAAAGGATGTAATAGGTGATGGACCCGAAAAGGGGGAATCTTCCGTCCTCTCCCTCCGCACCCCGGGGGCTGACCTGGGTCTCGGCGGAGGAGGGAAGATCTCGGGCATCAACATTTTTGTACGGATATGCCAGATTTACTTTCTACTTGGAATTTGGAATGGTGATAATCTGGAGATTCACCTTCACAAGTGGAAAGGAAATCAATCCTTTTTTCTAACTTTTCAAATTGCATTAATATTAAGAAAAGAGACAAGTTTGTTTTTTTAGAATGCCGTAGGAGGCGTTTTGTTTGTTTGCCGTAAAAGGCGATTTTGCCGTGAAAGGCGATTTTACAAAACTCATCAAATGTGAAAGACAAGAATTGTGATTTCTTTTTGTCTCTTTAGGAAATACAAACTACAATAGAAAAGTAAGAAAATGGATCTAACTTCTCAGGAGATTGTGGGGACACGTTGGGATCAACGGTCGCAAGTCATGTATGGGCTTCGCCATCGTCCTTCAAATGAGAACATGTGATGCTTTGATTCTTTGGCTTGGCTCCTAACCTCAGTTTTTTAAAGGACAAGGACCAAGAGAAGGTCCTATATCCAATGAAAAACCGAGTAAACGGGCTGAAAAGCCGCGATTAGGCCATGTTGGAGGAGGAGGAGGCCTTTGGGGGGGGGGGGGTGGCCCCCCAAGGGACGTTGATCACCCTGTGGTGTTCTTTGCAGTAGAGCAGCAGGACTTCGTCTGGATTTCTTTTGGAGAAGTGCAGAACTTCAAGTCGATAGATGTCGATCTGATCCTTCGATGATCCCCTCTCTCTTGGAAATGAATCTCCTTTTATAGGCTTTTGGTACCATGGGATGGTTATTGGCTTTGATAGCCATGATGAGAGCATTGATGAGGAGTTACAAATTGATTTTGTAACTCCTTTTTCATGGCTTGTGATTGGCCGATGAAGGTAGTGGGCTTTTAATTGCCTTTATGCTTCATGATGATGGGAGTTTCATGGGTTAATGCCATGATTACTTGGATTTGTAACTCCCAAATGCTTGAATCTGATTGGGCCGTCCAAAATAATGAGTTAATGACCGCATTAAGTTGTCATAAATGGGTCAATTAACGTCATTAAGTGGTCGCCAAGGCATGTGAAGAGTCGCGGGCCGTGCTGCGCCTTTTGAGATTCTTCTTGCGATCATCACAGGTGGATCCACGCATTGTTTGATGTCCGATTGCGATGCAATTTCAGACATTGATTGATGTTGGTGGGCCGGTGACATCTGTCTTGTCGATTTCACGATTGGTCGGACAGAAAGTGCACTTTCTTGGACAGCCGGTTGGCGATCTTGAGGCGATCGGTGAAGATTTCATGCTTTTGACGGCGGATCCGAGATGTCGACGAAGATCAGTCATTTTCAAGCATCAAAATTTGGATTTTCCGAAAATCACAGAGGCCGGAACACCCGAAACACGAAAAGAATCGGAAAACGGATGTTTTGGTGCAAAATCCGGCGACCCGGATTTGCAGGGTCGCCGGCGACCTTAGGGTTTTTTGCCCTTTGGTCGCCGAGCTTCATTTTCGGCCGATTTTCTGTCTTTTTCGTCCCTTTTTTCTTCTGTATTTTCCTTGACATTTTTCCTCAATTATTGACTATATTTTCTTGGAGAAAACTTGACGAGAACCCGCGTGAAATCGGAGCAGAAAGTTTCCCATTTTTTGGGAAAGCCGAAGACTTTGTAGCCGATTTTCCGTCAAGAGTCGAAACTAGGTCAAACGATGTCGGAATTGAGGTGAAGCTTCTTGAGCAGTGGATAGGACCAACCATGGGCTTTTATTTGAGTTTTGAAGCCGTTTGGAGTCCCATCGATGCTTCACTTGATTTTGCTGCGGGGAAAATGTCGAGCTTTGATATGTGGTCAAACGATATCCGATTGACCTGAAATTTGACGGGGAGCCTATTGGAGTCATTTTGAGACGTTCCATGGGCTCCGTTTTGGATGTCATGGTCCTGGATTGCTCCGCCGCCGGTAGGCTTGATTTTCTCTCGGAGCATCGAAACCTGGTCAAACTTTTTCGGAATGACCTGAAATTCGATGTGCAGCCTTTTGGAAGCATGTTGAAGCCACTCATGTATTTTGTTTGATGAGTGATGGCTTCGGTGGTTCCCACCGCCATGAGGCTTGATTTTGCTGCTCGAACATTGATGGAGGGTCAAACGTTGTCGGTTTGACTTGAAATTTGGCATGGAGCCCTTTGTAGACATTCTGGAGTCATCCATAGGTTCTGATCAAAGTTTTGGCGTCTTTGATGTTGTCGCCGCCGGGAGCGCTTGTTTAGCTGTCGGAGCAGTGAAGTTAGGCCAAACGCTGTAGGAATGGCCCGAAACCTCAGGTGTACCGCTCTTTTAGCTGTCTTGAAGGATCTCTCAGTTTCTGTCTGATTCTGAAAAGATCTGATGCTTGAAGTAGCCTTGCCTGTTTTATAGCAGGATGCAGCTTCACGAGGCTTCTTGATGTTGAGGAGACATAGTGACTTTTTTGGTGTCAACAAATGCCCCCTCGAGGTACAGCGACGAATAGCTTTTGGAGTCGATGTGCCTCGGAGAGAAACTTGGAGGAGAGATTCCAACTTGACCAAGAGTCTTGAGCTTCTTTTTTTTTTTTTTTTTGAATAGCCTTCTGAGTTTCCAGGGGAATTTTATGGTAGTGAGAAGGATCACATACCATCTCAAGGCAAAGTTTTGAAAATGACATGGGGTATTTGGATTTTGGGTTTTGGATTTTGGTTTTTTGACCTTGTAACCTAACAAGCTGTGTGTGGCAAGTTAGGGGGCCAGGATTTGATTTTGATTTTGACCTTGTGACCCAACAAGCTGTATGTGGCAGGTTGGGGGGTCAGATTTGGTTTGTTGGTTTTGGTTTGGTTTGGATTTTGATTTTAATTTTGGTCTTGTGACCTAACAAGCTGTATGTGGCGAGCTAGGGGACTGGAATTTGGTTTTGTGAAATGTCAATTTCAAGATTTTGGCACAATTTGGTTCATGAGGTTGGATGGTTTGGTTTTTGGAAACTCATGAGACTTTCTTTTCTCTTTTTTTTTTGAATGGTCCCATCAACTCAAAAGAGGCATGGGACCTCTTTTTTTTGCTCTTTTCTCTTTTTTTTTTTTTGCTCTTGGTAAGAGGAATAGTTTGACTAAAAGCCACTTTTAGTGCCTACGTGGTCAAACCTGGCTCATATGGGCTAACCCATGGGACCTTAGGCTTTGGAGATGGCCTAAATCTCATATGGTGTCATATTTGTAAAGAATATCTAAAAATATCTCTTTTGTGTAGAGAATATCTAAAAATATCTTTACTTTGAGAGAATTTCTCAAGTTTTCTTTTTGTGGAAAGATTCTCTCAAAATATCTTTCTTTTTGGGAAAGTAGCTAAATTTTAGCACTTACCTCCTTTCTTTCTCCTTGTTTCCTCTTTTGGCTTGCTCTCTTCTATAAAAGCAAGAGGGTTGGTGCTTTTGCTCTATTGCTTTATTTTTGCAAGAAATCTTCAAGAGTGCTCTCCAAGATTAGAAGTGCCTTTTCTTCTTCAAAGATCTCCAAGCTTTTCTTCTTCTTCTCCATCAATGGCTTCAAGTAAGTTTTCTTCCTCCTCAAGAATCTCCATTGTAGATGTAGCTTCTTCATTTTTTTTTTCTTTTCTTCTTCTTTTTCTTTTCTTTTCTTTCTTCTTTTTTTTTTTCTTTTCATGCACGTTTTCCTTTTTTTTTTTTTTCGTGCTTCTTCTTCTTCTCTTTTTTTTCCTTTCTTTCTTTTTTTCTTTGTTTTTTCTTTTCACGGTTTTTTCTTTTTTTTTTTCCGTGAACTCTTTTTTTTTTCTTTCTGTTTTTTTCCACGCTGATTTTTGTGTTTTTTTTTTCAGCATTTTTCTTTTCTTTTCTTTTTTTTTTTGCCGTTTTTTTTTTCTCCTGGCGGTACGGACAAGTCCGTACGGACCTGACCGTCCTGCCACGTGGCAGTGGGCCACGGCCTGTGGGCCAATTTTTTTTTTTTTGGTGAGATTTTTTTTTCTCTCTCTCTCTTTCTTTTTCTTTTTCCTTGTTTGCTCACCATGATAATGAGGTTATGCAATTTCAATATGTATGCATTTTCTTTCTCTTTTTTTTTTGATGCATCAAGATAGAAGGCTAGGGTCTCTAGGTCAAGCCAACATGATTTTTGACTTGGACAAAGTTTGATTGGTTTTGACCAAATTGGGTTGGAATTGGTCAAACTTTGGTCAAGGTTTTCCTAGCATTTAATGCATGATGATATATTTTTGATGCATGAGTTTTGGTAAATAGATTTGGAAGTATGATGATGCATACCTGAAAATCTTTTGCAAGTATCGGGATTTTGAGCTCGCAGCGATGTTGAGCTCTTTCTCGGTCTTGCTGGATTTTGAGAAAGTTTGCAATTTTTGGATTCTGAAGCTCGCAGCAATGTTGAGCTCTTCTCCAGATTTTACGGAAGTTTGATGAGATTGGCTCATTCTCGCAGCGATGTTGAGTTCAAGCCTTCTTTGAGAATTCTCCACTGACTATGAGCTCGCAGCGATGTTGAGCTCATCTTCAGGCTTCCTGTCTTTTTCAGAGTATTTTCCTTTTCGTTGGAATTGCCTCGGAACCATGTCAAAATTTTGCTAGAATTTTTGTAGCAGAATTCTGTCATGTTGATTGATCTTTTCTCTTCCATCCTTTTCAGGTAGTTCTTCTAGAACGAACAAGGGTAAAGGTCCTGTTACTGACGCACCTCGTCGGTCTGCTAGATCTTCCATTGCTGCCGTTCAGCAGGCTTGGGAGAAGGTCCAGTTTGTTGAGAAGAACTTGGAAGAGTGTGATTCCCTCAATCGTGACGAGATGAGACAGCGATTGATCGCTCTCAAAGATGAGGAGTTCTACAAGATCATGGTAAGCAGTCGTCCTTGGGTTACGGACGATCAGAGTGTTGTGCTCAAGCCTACCTTCTTCTTCGGTGATGCAGTCCCCGACGACTTGACATACCAAAGGAGATGTTTTCAGTTCTCTTACACGGCAGATGGTGAGGAGAGAACTATTTCTACACGGTCGTCTTTTGATCGGACCATCTCGATCCTGAGCCTTTCTCCCTCGTGCCCTAAGAGGGAAGATCCTCCGAGCTGGGTGAAGAGGACCAGTGTGATCAAGACCGGAGTTTTTGTTGGTGGACTTTCCGGTTTTGCAGAGAAGCCACCTGTCCGTATGGACATGTTGATGCCAGCCAGTGGCTACCAAGGTTCTGATCATCCATCGGTTGATTTGAGATCGGTGGGCCTTGGCGTTTTTCGGGGTGACGGCAGCAATTGGGTGAAGCCTTTTCGACTTCGTGGCCGTTTCAGTGCTGACTCGAGCTGGGAGTCATGGACTGATCACACCCTGAGGATTGGTGAGGCCGTTCTTCGGGAGGCCGAGATTTTTGATGTGGTTCGCGCTTTTCGGCAAACCGTCGTTTTCTCCGATGAGGCTTTCATGGCCATGCTGGAGTCATTCCTTCCTCAAACCAACACCTTCATTGTGACGAATGGTGAAATTGGTTTTTCTTTGAAGGAGCTGAGCGCCATCACCGGATTGCCTATCCTCGGCAAACTCTATGAGGAGTTTATGCCTATTGACAGCGTCCTTGATGAGCAATCTGAGGAGTTTAGGCTTGTGTACTTTCAGCTCGTCGCCTTTTATGATTTTTTGAAGGAGAAGGAGGGCTCGAAAGTTAGATGCAGCAGTTGGAGAAGTTGCATCTCCAACTTTTTTGTCAGCGGGGATTCTTCTGATGGCATGGTCCAGGATGTTAGGGCTAAAGCATCAAGTTTGAAGAAGATCGCTGCTATGCGAGAAGATTTGAAGAAGTTCTTCGCAAGCACGGATGCCATTTGTCCTGACATTGCGTTGCGGAGAGATCTTGCTGTTTACCTCACTTACTGGCTGGGTGAGGCTGTTTTTGCTGGAGGAGATGGGACGCACATCAGGCCGCACTGTATTTTTTCGGCTTGTCAGATGGCGTTTGGAGAGCGGCTGGCTTTGGTACCTGCTCTTTACTCCTACTTGTGTACCGAACTGCAGGCTGCTGCTTTCCTGGTTCGGCTTGGGCTTCCCATGAACAGGGTGTTTTCTGCCCATATCTTCTATTCGTGGTATGTATACCACTGTCCTAGCTTCCATCGTTTGGGAGTTGTACAGGACGAAGATCCCTTTATATGATTCATTTGGCTAGAGGGACAGCCGTTCTCGAATCACTTTTATCTGCCCATTTAAGGATCCGACGATTTAGGGACGTCGAGATTGGGCAGTCTTCGGTGAAGCTTTCTCTGGGCTTGCGAAAGAAGGCTTTTGACTTTGGTGTCTCCCGTGATTCGACCAGGGCAGGGTCGGGAAGACACTATGCTTTGACGGACGCGGAGAAGAGGTGGCTCTTCAACATACGGTTGGTACGATGGTGTACCGCAGACATTTTTTCGTCGATATCCAACCGTATGTCCCTTCGCGTTTTGCATTGCAGCTTGGCTTCTCTCAAGGCGTTGTTGGAGCGCCTTCAAGCATGGTGAAACGTTTTGGAGGTCTGCAGGATGGGAGAAATGCATCGGCTTTTTATAGCGCCGAAGACACTACCGCCATGATTTCCTATCCTGAGCTGCCCACCTTCCGGACTACGGGCTTCACGAAGTGGTTCGTGGAGAGCTTCTCAGCACCGGGGGCTTTCCAAGAAAGAGCTCGATATTAACCAATCTCCTGGGAAGGGTCTTGGCAAATCGGATGGTGTCCGTCGGGAGGAAGTTTTGGCCTTCCTTTCTGGAGAGAAGCACAAGATAGGCTTTCTCAACGGGCAGGACATCATCAGATCAGGAGCTGCACAAGGGATTCCTGGTGAGGTCTTGAGACAGCTGGAAGAGGAGGAGGCCGAGATCGATGCTATGATACAGCAGAGCATACGAAGGCTTCCATGGAGTCTACTGAGAAAAGTAGACCATCCAGTGAGGACTCTTGTGAGAGGCCTGATGTTGATAGTGGGGCAGGATCGTCGAGCAGATTGACCCGCCGAGGCAAGAGAAGGAGAGGACAACGCCGTAACAGGAGACGGCACGATAGTCCTTTTGATCTTGAAGTTCCTCTCACCATTGCTGAGGAGGTGTTTGAGGATGCTGACGAGCCTCTAGAGAAGAGAAGCAGAGAAGGGGAGACAGCTGGTGTGACCCTCTTTCTTTCCTTTGTTTCTTCTTTTTTTCTTTTGTGAAAGATTTTGTTTTGATCCGCTGCCTCTTTTTTTAGCAGAGGACGATGACCTGGTGATGCTCGAGGTTCCGGCCGATGAGGCAATGACGGATCCAGTCGTGGCATCCGAGGAAGAGCCCAGGGACTTTGGAGTGGTTCCAGATCCTTCACCTGGTATGATTTGCTTTGGCTTTTGCGCCCCCTTTTTTTTTTCTTCTCTTGCTGTCATTTGCTGAGGAGGTGTCTGAGGATGCTAAGGAGCCTCCGGAGAAGAGAAGCAGAGAAGAGGAGATAGCTGGTATGATCCTCTTTCTTTCCTTTGTTTATTCTTTTCTCTTGTGAGAGATTTTTGTTTTGATCCGCTGCTTTCTTCTTTTTTTTTTTTAGCAGAGGACGATGACCTGGTGATGCCTGAGGTTCCTGTCGATGAGGCGATGACGGATCCAGTCGTGGCATCTGAGGAAGAGCCCAGGGACTCTGGAGTGGTTCTAGAACCTTCACCTGGTATGATTTGCTCTTTTTTTTCTTCTTTTGCTGTCATTTGCTAACATGTAGCTGACTTGCCAGAGGATTCAGACGATTTCGAGCCATCTATGGACGCAACTTTTGATGATGCTTCGGATGAGCTCAAAGAGGCAAAGAGTACTCCGCCGGTCGTCGAATTAGGTATATTTGCAATAATAATCTTGATATATATATATATTTTTTGACAAGATTATATTCATACATTTTTGTCTTTTTCCTTGACAGATTGTGGAGCAGCAGGAGAGATTGCTCCGTCTTGCTCAAAGCCAGAACAGGGGATACCTGCGGCTGATGCAGAAGTAGGGGTTTCTTCCACTTTCAATGAGCCAGCTTCTTCCATTGGAAAGAGTTTATTGATTACTCTTCCAATGGAGCATGACGTGGGCAGTCGGGCACCAGAGCATGGCGAATCCTCATCTGCACCGCACCTTCAGTATGCAAGGAAGGTGTTGAAGACTGTCTTGAGCTCATGGGTTGAGACTCTTTCTTCAGGTCATTTGGAAGCTGGTTTTGGCATGATCAAGCATGTGCAGGACATCCTCGCTGATAGCAAAGAAGTCTGTCTGGACATCGCAAGCGCCAAGGATTTTGTTGAGGAGATCATCACCTTGGGGAACAAATGGACTGAGACCAAGAGTTTCGCAGATGGTGACTTCTTTGATGAGATGTTCATAAAACCTTCCATCAAAGTCAAAGCTGAGCTGACTGAGGCCACGAAGACTCGGAGGCAGATCGTTCGGGAGAAGAACGTTACCGAGTTATCCATCATGGGGCTGAAGCAAGACTTGGACCGCCTTGATAAGGAGGTTGTCGAGGCTAGGCAGCGTCTTGAGCTTTTGGAGGAAGAAGCTGCTGCCAAATGGACCGCCATTGTGGAGGCTCGTGACAAGGAGGGGACTCTCATTCGCCAGGTTGAGGAAGCTGAAAGTAATGTCCGGAGGAAAACTCAGGAGCATGAGCAGTGGCAGGTCCTCTGGGAAGAACTTCCTCGTGCTGCAGATGGGTCACGGCATTCGGCCGCGTTTTGTGGGGACATTTTGAAGAAACGTGGCTTAAGAACTTTGGAAGTTAAGCCATGGGTCTGCTTGAGGAGTTGAGCCTTTGGTTGAAGACCATGTCGGATTGAGCTCCTGAGTTGTAACAGACTCTTTTTCCTTCTTCTCTTTTTTTGGTACCTCTATGTATAAACAGTCTTGGTACTATATTTTTGTATCTCATTACTTTCACTTAAATCATTTTTTGATGAAAACAATTTTGAGCAAAAGTTGATGGGAATGTTTGTTTAAGAATTTGATCAAAAGGTTGTCATTTTGTGAAAATCTTTTGTCAAAGAGTTGTTTTGGGCATGAAAGCCAATTTTGTGGCGAAAAGCCTGGTTTTGTGGCGTAAGAGCCAAAATTTGTTTTGCGGCATGAGAGCCAAAAATTTTGAAATGGCATTAGAGCCAAAATTTTTGAGATGGCATGAAAGCCGAATTTTGGAGTGGCATAGAAGCAAAATTTTGTTTGTGGCATGAGAGCCAAAATTTCTGTTTGTGGCATGAGAGCCAAAGTTTTTTGGATGGCGTGAAAGCCGAGTTTTTGGAATGGCATAGGAGCCGAATTTTAAGATGTCATGAGAGCCGATTTTGGCGTTTATAGCCGGATTTTGGCATTTACAGCCGATTTTTGGCATGGCATAAAAGCCGAGTTTTGTTTTGCGGCATGAAAGCCGATTTTGGCGTTTATAGCCGAATTTTTTTTTGTTTTGGCTTTTATAGCCGGATTTTGGCGTTTATAGCCGGATTTTGGCGTTTATAACCAAGTTTGGGCGTTTATAACCGATTTTGGCGTTTATAGCCGAGTTTTTTGAAAACCAAGTTTTGGTTTATTGGCATGAAAGCCGATTTTGGCGTTTGTAGCCATTTTTTTTTGTTTTGGCTTTTATAGCCGAATTTTGGCATTTATAGCCGGATTTTGGCGTTTATAGCTGAGTTTTGGTTTTCAAAATGCAGGTATCGACTAAATGTCGCCTCCCCGCTGAATGGTCTTGCAAGTATCGATGGAATGTCGCTTCCTTGCTCATTCGCTTTTGCGAGTATTGATGGAATGTCACTTCCTCGCGGGCTAGGTTTTGCGAGTATCGATGGAATGTCGCTTCCTCGCGAATTGGGGTGCAAATATCGACTAAGCGTCGCTTCCCTGCTTTTCCCAAAACTTTTGGTTTTGCGGGTACTGACTTGATGTCGTTTCCCCGTGATTTTTGTAATTTTAGGTTTTCTCGAACCATTTGAAATTTTGGTTGTGGATATCAACTGGTATGTTGCTTCTCCACGGTTTTTTTGAAATTTGGGTTGTGGATATCAACTGGTATGTTGCTTCTCCACGATTTTTGAAATTTTGCAAGTATCGAATGGGGTTCGCTTCCTTGCGATTTTTGGGTTTTGGAAGTATCGAATGGGGTTTGCATCCTTCCGGCTTTTAGGTTTTGCGAGTATCGACTAAGTGTCGCTTCCCCGCGGTTTCTAAAAAACCATTTTTTCATTCAGAGACACGAGGGTCATAAATTTTGGCTTAAAACCATTTCGGTTGTAAAAGCCAAGGTGGTCTAGGGTGAAAATTCCTGAGTCCTGGTTTTTGTTTCAAACCATGAATTTTGGGTTCAAGGAACGAAATTTTGGTCAAGTCTGGGAAGAGGCTCCTAAACTTGGATTTTTGGATTTTGATTTTTTATTTTCTTTTGAACAATGAAACGATGAAAGTAAGCATTGTTTTGAGAGATTGTTTTTTTGGAAACTTCAACATAAAGATGAAAATTTCAAAAGGTGTGGATTTGACGAGCAAGTACCTCGGAAATACGCTTTAGCCGTGTAGATATTGCTCTGACCCGTTTGAGGAAGTCTTCAAGGGTAGTACCGCTTCAAGAACGTGCTGTTGATGGGTAGCATACATCTGTCTCCTTCCATGTTTAGAAGAGCGTATGCGCCATTGGAGAAGACTTTGTCGATGACGAAGGGTCCCTCCCATTTTGGTTCGAATTTACTTTTGGATTTGTGGGCAAAGACTATGGGTCTTTTTACTACAAGAACCAAGTCACCCTTTTTGTAGGCGCGTTGCCTGACCTTTTTGTCGAAGGATCCTGCCATGCGTGCTTGGTACAACTCAATGCTTTGTAGAGCTTCGAGTCGTTTTTCATCGAGATTATCCAGCTCTTGGAGTCTCAATTTGACATTGCTTTCTTGCGTCATGTCAATTTGCAAAGATACCCTCAAGGAAGGAATTTGTACTTCCAAAGGGACAACAGCTTCGCATAGACCAAAGAGAATGGTATGCTATGGGTTGGTCCTCGAACGGTGGTTCGATAGGCCCACAAGGCTTCTAGTAGTTTGTCGCCCCAGTCTTTTTTGTGACTAGAGACCATTTTCTTGAGAATTTTGCAGAGTGTCTTGTTGAAGGCTTCTGCTAGTCCATTCGCTGCTGGATTATATGGAGTCGAAGGACGACTTTGGATTTTGTACTTGTCGCAGAACTTGTAGAATCTGTGATCCCGGAATTGTGGTCCGTTATCATGGACGAATCTTTTAGGTATGCCGAAGCGACAAATAATGTTGGTGCGCAAGAACTGAAGGACTGATGAGGTCTTCATTTCGCTGAGCGCAAATGCTTCTGACCACTTGGATAAATAATCCGTAGCAGCGAAGATGAAGCGATGACCTTTGCTTGATGGGGGAGAAATAGGACCTACGATGTCCATACCCCAGGCTTCGAAAGGCCATGAGATTGCTATTGGATGTAGCCATTCTGGAGGCATGTGGACATAATCTCCGTGAATCTGGCATTTTTGGCAGCGCTTGGCAAATTGCATTGCATCAGCTACCATGGTAGGCCAATAGTAACCTGGCCTTTTTATTTGGTTGTAGAGCTTAGGGCCAGCCTGATGGGCTCCACAAAGACCAGCATGAACTTCTTTGAGAGTTTCCTCAGCCTCTTGTTGTGACAAGCAGCGTAAGAGTACTCCGTTGAAGGATTTTCTGTAAAGTGCTTTTGAAGATATATCTAAATGAAAGTTCGGGGTTCGCCTTTGGATGCTTACCCATTCTTTTGGATCTTCAGGTAGGATTCCGAACATGATATAATCAATGAACGGATCTCTCCAGTCGCCAATCGGAGGTTTGAGGATGGACATCCGACTTCCGACCACTTGGTGGCATTCAGCAACTGCTTGGTGTGTGTTGAGAGGAGGGAGAATCCTTTTTTGACACACTGTGACTTGCATGTTTTCCCCTTCTTGGATTGCCATGGATGCGGCGAGTCCGGCCAGGGCATCTGCACGGATGTTTTCACCTCTGAGGATGTGGATGATGTGACAGATGTTGAATTTTTGTCGAAGCGACTGCACCTTATTGTAGTAAGGTAGCAAATCAGGCTTCCTGACTTCATATTTCTGATTCATCTGGTTGACGACCAGTTGAGAGTCTCTAAAAGCTTCCAACATGGTGATGCCGGATTCGAGGGCGAGTTCCAATCCTATAATCAGGGTTTGGTACTCAGCTGCATTGTTTGAACATGGTTCCAGTAGTGAGAAAGCGTGTGGAATCATGTATTTGTCGGGACTGACAAAGAGGATGCCCATTCCCGATATTTTCTTTCCTTTTTCATTTGTCCTGGTTGCACCGTCAAAGTACATGTCCCAGGAAGCATTTGATAAGGAAGTTTCCACGTTGTAGACAAATTCGTCTGGGAGATCATCCCTAAGTGGAGAATCTCTAGGCAATGGATGCTCTGCGAGGAAGTCTGCTAGAGCTTGGCCTTTGATTGCTTTTTGTGGTACATACCTAATATCAAACTGTGATAGAAGGATGGACCATTTTGCCAGTCGGGCATTGAGAGAACCTGCTTTTGTGATAAGGACCTTTAGGAGGTTGATCCTCGAAATCAGGTAGACTGTGTTCGACAGCATATAGTGACGCAGCTTTTGTACGACGAACATTACTGCAAGGCATTCTTTTTCGACTGGGAAGTAGCGATGATCTGCACCTACCATCATGCGGCTAAGGTAATATAGAGCAGCTTCTTTTCCATCGTCATTTTCTTGTGCGAGCAGAGCACCCAAAGAGTGGTCGAGAGCTCTTGTGTACAAGATAAATGGTTTTCCAGTTGTGGGGGTATCCAGCACTGGAGGTTTGGTGAGGTATGCTTTGATGTCTTGAAATGCATTTTCACATTCAGCATCCCAGACAAAGTCCATGCCT
Organism: Umbellularia californica; assembly: GCA_028538565.1. Classification (NCBI taxonomy): domain Eukaryota; kingdom Viridiplantae; phylum Streptophyta; class Magnoliopsida; order Laurales; family Lauraceae; genus Umbellularia; species Umbellularia californica. The sequence goes on from JAPQWN010000007.1 coordinate 28,875,122, forward strand.
TTCTTCATTAAGCGAGAAAATGGACGGCATTTCCCTGTTAGATTGGAGATGAACCGTCGAATGTAGGCCAGCCTTCCTTGAAGCCCTTTTAATTTTCTTAGGGTTCTGGGAGATGGCATTTCCAGGATAGCCTTGACTTTGGTGGGGTCAAGTTCTATTCCAGCTTTCCGTACTATGAATCCGAGAAACTTACCCGATGAGACACCGAAGAAACACTTTAGTGGATTCATCCGCAATTTTTGTTTGCGAAGTCGGAGGAAGTCTTCTCGAAGATCATTGAGATGGTCTTCTTTTCTTCTGCTTTTTATGGCGAGGTCGTCAACATAGCATTCGATCGTCTTGTGCTGCATATCTTGGAATATTTTCATCATAGCCCTCTGATATGTTGCACCTGCATTTTTCAGACCAAACGGCATAACAGTGTAGCAATACACGCTGAATGGTGTCCGAAATGATGTATGCCTTTCGTCTTCAGGATGCATCTTTATCTGATTGTAGCCAGAGAATCCATCCATGAATGTCATTCGCTCGAACCCATAGGTGTTGTCAATCATCACCTCTGGTATGGGGAGCGGGAATTCATCTTTAGGACATGCACTATTCAGGTCTCTGTAGTCAATACAGACCCTTATCTGCCCATTTTTCTTTGTCACGGGGACAATGTTGGCCAACCATTCAGGATGCTGTTCCTCGCGGATGAAGCCAACGTTTTTGAGTTTCTGAACTTCTTGTTCAATTTTGTCCATCACGTCGGGACGGAATCTCCTTTGGCCCTGTTTGATAGGCTTGATTTCTTTTTGCAAGTTGAGCTTGTGGACTGCTACTTTGGGATCCAAGTCAGGCATTTCGGCATAAGACCATGCAAAGCAATCAACGAACTCACGAAGAAAAGAGATATACTCAGGTAATTCATTATCCTTTATATTCTTGCTTATGAATACAGGACGTGGGTTATCAGGTGTTCTCAAGTTTATCTTTTGAACAGGATCTTTTGTTGGAAGGTTTGAAGGTGGTTCCTCCACAATATTTTCGGAGGCTTCCAACTCAACAAGACCTTCTGGAGTGCCAGAGGCATTTTCAGACTGAGGCTCTGTTTCTGTCCATGAATCTTCTTGATCAGTATCCTTCTTAAGGCTATCCTTCTCAAGGCTTACAATGAGATGGTCCCAATCATTTGCTGGAATTGGGTTGAAGTAGGGTACTTCTTTTGGAGACGATGATTCTTCTTGGATAGAGAACCGCTCGTCTACGTCATCGGGCAATTCCTCTTTATTATCAGAGAAATTATACCAATTGGAGGAGCTTTCAGGATTTTTGACGAGTAATTCCTCAAAGAGATATCCAGGGATATCGATGTCTTCATGAGATGTTGAGGCTTGGTCGGTAAAGCGACTTTACAGCCATGGTGTCAACTGTCTCATAGGAGCGGTAGGATCATACCCCAATCCATATGAAGACTTGCCTTTTTGAAGGTGGATTTTCCAATCTTCCGGTTGACTTTTGATCAGCGTGGGTTCCAATGGTGTGAGAATACCACGGCCACCTCCCAAACCAGTCGGATTTTGAGCGTCGTAGCCTATTTTCTTCATGATAGCTTGTGCCATTGGACTATACAGGGATAGCTGAGGCATACCTTCGTTTTGGAAAGGTTCAAGCAAAGAGTTCAGTGGAGATGCTCCTGATCTGTGGAAGTAAATCACTTTTTCTTTTGGCGAAGTTGCTGGAATAACAAAGGAAGCAGACGTAGGGTCTTCTATGTCTGCAGGTGTCTCCAATGGAGTGAGAGTGAGCTGATCTTGCTGAGTATTAGCTTGGCTCGATGTTGTGTCATCTTTTGGATCTGACTCTGAGTTTGTGTCATGCATAATAGACACAAAGGAGACAGTGAACTTGCCCCCAGTCTTTTGTTTTGTCTTCTTTGCTTTGGTAGTGATTACCAAAGGCTTTGGGGATTTGAAGGAGACGATGAAGGGAGCTTGGCCGCTTACTTCGAGTTTGGTGGAGGGTTTGTCTACCTCCGATGATTGCTGAGGAGCCTTGCCTTTATCTTTCTGGAGATTGTTGGCAAAGTGAATTGTTTTTTCCTCCTGTTCTTCTTTTCCATCTTTGTATATTTGAGCATCTGCAAAATGGACATCTCTGCCTTTGAAGGGCTTTTTGTCTGCAAATACTCGATGTATCAGGCCATCGTCGCCAACGAACTTGATGCACTGATGTAGAGTTGAAGGGACGACACCATTCTCATGTATCTAGGGGCGTCCAAGGAGTATATTGTAGCATGAAGGGGTCCTTATCGCATACACGGTGACTTCAGAAATAAGATCACCGATTTGTAATTTGAATCTGATTTTGCCGATAGGCCTTTGAGCGCTCCCGTCATATCCGAAGATGGATACGAACGTGTGACTCAGCTTGCTAGGTGGGATGCCCAGCTCTTCGAGTGCCGAAGTAGAGATGAGGTTGAGTGCAGAACCTGGGTCGATCTGAACTCTGTGTATTGGCATTTCTTTGACGTACCCCGTAAAGTACAAGGGACGGTTGTGCTTTGTTTCGCCTAGGAGGAGGTCATCCTTGTCAAAGGCAATTGTTGCACTTGTTGCTTTTTGTACCGAGAGGCATTCATTGCTTGATCCCTCAGTTTTCTTCTTTTCTCCCTTTGAGGGAGTATTTGATTTTTTGACCTATAGTCCATTTCAATTTGTAGGACTTGTGGGGCATGTTTGTCGACATCCGCATTCAGCCTTTGTAATTCTGAAATGAGACTATCACGAGTTTGTGGAGACATTCGCAATAAGTCAAGGATGTGCAGACGTGCAGGTATGTGTTTGAAGTGCTCAATCAAGTCGTACTTGAAAGCCTCCTTCGGGCCTGCATTTTCATTATTATTGCCACTTGGGGCGCTTACAACTTGCTTTCCCGAAGGATTTACATAAGAAGAGGGTTGATTGTAATTTTTATGGTAATCCCGGCCAGAACGGGTACCTCTACCAACTTCAAGAGCCTCTAAAGAAGGGTCTTCTTTTGGAAGATCGTTCTCAGGATCAAGAGGTTGATCCTTTGCTGAAGACGTCTCTGTAACAACATTGGTGTCTTCAGTAATTTTGTTGCACGGAGCAATTTCCGGGAACAAGTCCGAACAGCAGCCGGCAACTTTCCTTTATTAGCCCAGACATTGCCTGTGAGATAGGGTATCTGGGACCAATTGACTGAGTTTTCATTGAAGAAGATTTCATTGGCAGAAGTTTCTTCAAGATGATCAATCGGGAGAGGCTTGAGCTCTGATGTCACAGCTTCAGGAGACGAGGGCTGAGAGGATTTATCTCAGTGGAAGTCACCTGAGAGGAAGTAGCTCCAGATGATATACTACCGGTTGGGGAGTACGTGTCTTCGGAAGCTTCAGAGGCACTGTCGTCCTGAGCTATTGCATTGCAGGTTATCCTGACAGGAGATGCCCCCAGTGTAGACTGTTGGGAATCAGACTCATCCTCAGATGTGAGAGGATCATCGATCCAACTATTTTCTCCATTTTCAGGAATTAAGGGAGAAAGTTCCCGCTGATTTTCAGGGACTTCCGGTTCTGGATTATGACAAAGATTGATGCGATCCTGCTCCTGCTCTATGGCAAGATGTTGCAAGATTCTTGCATATTTTTCAAGATCAGGCATGGGAGCCAAATCTTCTTCGTCATTTGCTCCTTGTGGTTCGCCCATGTTGGGTTCCACTGAAGCATTTGCTGGTGCTGGATCGACAGCGTTTTCTTGAACAGGGTCCTGGTTTTCTTCATCATCAGTCCAAGATCCTTGTGGCTGTAATGGGTTATACCAGATTACTGACATAAGATGAGACTCGGGAATCCATTCTTCGTCGGAGAGGTATTCTCCTGTTTCAAGGGATTCTTCCCACTCATCTATATCACTGGCAGTATCACTGGACTCATATCCATTCATGGAGAATCCAACTACCGAGTTGCAAGAGTATGATGCCCCCTGCATATTTCCATTTTTGTATAGAGGTGGCATGAAATCATCAAGAGTGAATTTTCTTACCGCCTTGGAGGTTTTGGGAAGAGATTCTTTCGTTGAGACTTTTGCTGCTGTTTGACCTTGCGGAGCTGTCTCTTGGCTTGCCTTCGCTGCTGAGCGGTCTGCTTTGTTTTGACCATCTCCCAGTTTTCATCATCTAGGAGATCGAGATGCACCCATATAGGTTGTCCACCTGGTGTTGGATAGGGAACCAATTCTTGGGATGCTTGAGCCATTTTAATCACCTTGAATGAAGTAATGGTCTTCTTCTTTGGTGATTTTGAAACTTGCCCACATGACACCATGTTGACAGAAGTGGAGCCGTAGTTTTTGTTGAAAGTTATGACTCTGTTTTTCCACATCTCATTGATCTTCTCTCTCACAACGAAGCATTAATTGAGAGGATGTGAGATCATCTGATGGTATGGACAGTATCGGGGATCATTGGTTTTGCCAACATCTCCCTGTCTTTTGGGCTCTGGCAAAATGAGTTTGCCATTTGCTAGGAGAGCCTCAAAGATTTCTTCAACATCTTCATCGAACGGATATTTCTTTTCTACACGTTCTTTAAAGGCATCAGAGAGTTTAGGCCTTTTACCTGCTGTTTTGTTTTCAGGTTTCTGCACATTGAGAACCTCCTTTTTCTTTGGTTTTGAGGTTGTAACAGCAGTTGGCTCTTTTTTTGATGATTTTTGACTATTGAGGTCTTTGATCACCATTTCAGCTTCCATGGAAGCTTCGAGGAGTTCCCCCAAGTTCTTTGATTTGTTGCCGATGATCATGGAGCGAATTTTTGCTCTCATATTGTTGCGGCAGATGTCGACTAGCGACGCTTGTGGCAGCACATCTGAGCATTTGTACGCCATTCTCCCTGTTTTAAGCTGCAGAGTTGAGCCATAGTAACAGGATGATCCTCACCTTGGAAGTGGGTCAGGAAGCGTGTCTCCAGCATAGCCCAGTTCTGAATGGAGTTCTCCGGCAGAGTGGAGTACCAATCAAAGGCTGTACCTTTTAGGGTACTTGCAAAGAGGCGAATCTTGAGGGCATCTTGATCCGCAATAGCTCCCGTCAGGATCTTGAAGTGGATGATGTGTTGTCTGGCTGAACCTTTCCCCGTATATGTCTGGAGAGTAGGTTGTTTGAATTTTACAGGGAACGGAACCGATTCCATCCATAAAGGGTAGGGTGGCTTGATCCCATGTTCCTTCAATGTATCATCTTCTTTTGCTTTTGAGAGGATATCGTCCACGTCCTTTTTGGTAAGGGCGCGAGACTCATTGTTTTCTGCATTGCCCTCGTCATCTTCATGATTCGGAGGGGTTTCATTGTTAAGTGGTGGACGCTGTAGAGTGAGAATAAGGTTTTCCATCAGAGCCTCAATTCTCTGTTGTCCTTGCTCCAACTGCTGGATGCGTGTGGTTACGTCATCATGCGGTGGAGGCTGCTCAGAACTTGTAGCCAAGACGTTCATCCCTCGGGATTCGAATGAAGAAATCGTCCTGGTGACTGAGCTGGGGCTCATTCTTCTGGATGAAGAATCTGAGGAGTGGTTACTCCGGTGTTCTTGGCTTGGAGGAGTGGAAGACTCTTCCAGATGTGTTCTTGTCCGAGAGACGCTGCGAGTCACTGGACGTCTAACACTGATTTTGGTTGCTGACTTCCGGCGTTTTCTGGTTTTGCTAACCATATGAACAGCAACGAATTGGTCGGGTCTTTCTTTTTCGACCCATTTGTTTGAGACGTGGAGAGTAGAACGCTGGGTTCTTTGTTTCTCGAGTCTCTTTTGTCGATATGTAGTGCGGCGACGCATACGACGAGCAATTTGAGCTTCAGTCAGCTCTGGCTAGGCTCTGGCGATGAAGGATGTAGTCCCTTGTGCGCAGCAGCCGAGTTTGTCTTCTTTGAAGCTTGGCAAAGACAGGATCTGGACGCGGTCCTTTGTCTGCCGCAATGAAGACTTGAATTTTGCGAGCTCGGCCCCTGTTGAGATGAAGGGTCGACTCGCGGGAGTGCAGGCTTCAGTATGTTTTTTGCATAGGCCTAACGATGCAGGATTTGATTTTGGGCTTGTAGGAGCAAGCCGGCTCATGATAATTTTGTTTGGTTTTTGGGTGGAGGGTAGGTTTCTCCTCTTTCATGTAAGAGAGAGGGTAGAACTGATTCTCCTTGATATGGGCCATGTATGCTGGCTTTGTAGATGTTTGGAACCTCCGTTGCTTTGGCGAAGATCTCAGGGACCAAGTTTTGGGGTAAACCTGGTTTCTTGTGGGTTGAGGCTTCGTGGGAACGCCATGGGCTTCAGGCTTCTTGGTGTTCGCCCTTGGTGCCATTTTAGTGACACGTTGCGGGGCGGTTTTCTGCTTCTTGGCAGGTACAGTGTCTTCTGTGGGAAGTGGGAATGGTCCCAGTGATCCGAAGACGATGGTCCGGGGAGTTGAAGTTGACCCGGTGTTTGGAGAGTTGTAGAGGGAGATGACGGTTCGGCAACTGACAGGGCGCTTATGCTTGTTTTGCTTGTCTTGAAGCATAAGCTGGTACTTGTTCTCATCGAAAGTGATGGTCAATGAAGCTGCCATTGTTAGTTTTGGAAAACTTCTGAAACAAGACCAAATCCATTAGTAATCACAAGAATATGGTGATCGTAAATGGAGAACAACTATGGTTTTGTCTTTTCAGATCACTTGAGGGGACATGGCCCAACCCAAGGATGATGAAGAAGGCAAAAAGCCATAGAGGATACAATTGTTCTAAAATGCAAGTATGATAGGCTCAGAGTGAGCGTTCCAGTGACTGCTAGAAGCAATTGTAGACCTTAATTCAAATTACCGAGAAGCAAGCCTCACTCGAGATAAAATGATATAAGGTTGGAGATACAAATGTGTCGGTCGCGAATACAGTAGACCCGAAAGGGCATACTAGCACCGCTGGCACAAATGTTGCAAATCGCATCCTTGGAAAGGACACGAGATGGGAGTTTTTTGAAAGGTCAAATTTGGATTCATAAAAGAGAGCAAATGGTGTTCCAATCCGAACAAAGGCTCAACATTTGTACGAGCGCTAAATTCAGAAGGGAAGGAACCAGAATTTCTCGGATGTGAATCCAGTAATGACGGAAGTTTTTTTTTTTAAAAGGTCAAGATTGAATTCATCAAAGAGAGCAAATGGTGTTCCGTTTCGAATAAAGGCTCAACATTTCTGCGAGCGCTAAATCCGAAAGGGAGGGAACCAAAATTTCTCAACTTTGAATTGAAAAGTGACGGAAGTTTTTTTTGAAAGGTCAAGATTGAATTCAGCGAAGAGAGCAAATGGTGTTCCATTCCGAACAAGGCTCAACATTTCTGCGAGCGCTAAATCCGAAAGGGAAAGAACCAAGATTTCTCAACTCTGAATTCAAAGTGACAGAAGTTTTTTTTTTTAAAGATTTTTTTTTTGGATTTTTTTTGAAAGGTGCACATAGATTTCCAATTCGATCTTATGAAACCTTAGTGGATAGATCAGCCCCCAGGTAAGGGTAGGATTACTTAATGAACCCGTTTGGAGGACCCTTGCCTCGAACAGTCTAGCTATCTCCACACTCTGGACAAGGCTTTTCTTAAATCCACTTTGGTCAAAGAACACAACTGGTGGAACCTTAGTGTTTTTTTTTAACTCTTTTTGAAAGGTTTTTACTAAACTCATCAAAGAGAACGAATGGTGTTCCAATCCGAACAAAGGCTCAACATTTCTGCGAGCGCTAAATCCGAAAGGGAAGGAACCAAGGTTTCTCAAATTTGAATTCAAAAGAGAATTTTTTTTTAAAAATTATAACTTTTTGTTTTTGAAATCCCAATTGGACTCATCAAAGAGAAAAGATGGCCCAATCCCCGATATGAACGATAGCTGCGAACATTTCTGTGAGCTATCAAGTTCAAAGAGGGAAGGATCAAAGTTTCTCAAAGTTGAATCTTGAGAAAGAGAGATCATTTTTTTTTTTAAAAGAATTTGAAATGAAGGTGTTTTTTTTTTTTTTTTTTTTTGAAATCCCAATTGGACTCATCAAAGAGAAAAGATGGCCCAATCCCTGATATGAATGATAGTTGCGAACATTTCTGTGAGCTATCAAGCTCGAAGAGGGAAGGATCAAAATTTCTCAAAGTTGAGTTTTTAAGAAAAAGAGATCAGATTTGTTTTTTTTTTTTTTTTGAAGTGAGAAAGAACAATTGAAATCCAATCTCATGTTTTTTTTTTAGATGCAAGATGCAACATAGGCCACGAACTAGAAAGGAGCCAAGTGATCAAAGCATCACGTTCTCAAGTCAACGTGTCCCACCGGGTGTGCCAACTTGATGGACCCGAAAGAGGGGGAATCTTCCGTCCTCTCCCTCCGCACCCTGGGGGCTGACCTGGGTCTCGGCGGAGGAGGGGAGATCTCGGGCATCAACATTTTTGTACGGGTATCCCAGATTTACTTTCTACTTGGAATTTGGAATGGTGATAATCCGGAGATTCACCTTCACAAGTGGAAAGGAAATCAATCATTTTTTCTAACTTTTTAAATTGCATTAATATTAAGAAAAGAGACAAGTTTGTTTTTTTAGAATGCCGTAGGAGGCGTTTTGTTTGTTTGCCGTAAAAGGCCATTTTGCCGTGAAAGACGATTTTACAAAACTCATCAAATGTGAAAGACAAGAATTGTGATTTCTTTTTGTCTCTTTAGGAAATAGAAACTACAATAGAAAAGTAAGAAAATGGATCTAACTTCTCAGGAGATTGTGGGGACACGTTGGGATCGATGGTCGCAAGTCATGTATGGGCTTCGCCATCGTCCTTCAAATGAGAACATGTGATGCTTTGATTATTTGGCTTGGCTCCTAACCTCAGTTTTTTAAAGGACAAGGGCCAAGAGAAGGTCCTATATCCAATGAAAAACCGAGTAAACGGGCTGAAAAGCCACGTTTAGGCCATGTTGGAGAAGGAGGAGGCCTTAGGAGGAGTGGCCCCCCAAGGGACGTTGATCACCCTGTGGTGTTCTTTGCAGTAGAGCAGCAGGACTTCGTCTGGATTTCTTTGGGAGAAGTGCAGAACTTCAAGTCGATAGATGTCGATCTGATCCTTCGATGATCCCCTCTCTCTTGGAAATGGATCTCCTTTTATAGGCTTTTGGTAGCCATGGGATGGTTATGGGCTTTGATAGCCATGATGAGAGCATTGATGAGGAGTTACAAATTGATTTTGTAACTCCTTTTTCATGGCTTGTGATTGGCCGATGAAGGTAGTGGGCTTTTAATTGCCTTTATGCTTCATGATGATGGGAGTTTCATGGGTTTAATGCCATGATTACTTGGATTTGTAACTCCCAAATGCTTGAATCTAATTGGGCCGTCTAAAATAATGAGTTAATGACCGCATTAAGCTGTCATAAACGGGTCAATTAACGTCATTAAGTGGTCGCCAAGGCATGTGAAGAGTCGCGGGCCGTGCTGCGCCTTTTGAGATTCTTCTTGCGATCATCACAGGTGGATCCACGTATTGTTTGATGTCGGATTGCGATGCAATTTCAGACATTGATTGATGTTGGTGGGCCGGTGACATCTGTCTTGTCGATTTCACGATCGGTCGGACAGAAAGTGCACTTTCTTGGTCAGCCGGTTGGCGATCTTGGGGCGATCGGTGATGATTTCATGCTTTTGACGGCGGATCCGAGATGTCGACGAAGATCATTCATTTTCAAGCATCAAAATTTAGATTTTCCGAAAATCACAGAGGCCGGAACACTCGAAACGCGAAAAGAATCGGAAAACGGACGTTTTGGTGCAAAATCCGGCGACCCGGATTTGCAGGGTCGTCGGCGACCTTAGGGTTTTTTGCCCTTTGGTCGCCGAGCTTCGTTTTCAGCTGATTTTCCGTCTTTTTCGTCCCTTTTTTCTTTTATATTTTCCTTGACATTTTTCCTCAATTATTGACTATATTTTCTTGGAGAAAACTTGACGAGAACCCGCGCGAAATCGGAGCACAAAGTTTCCCATTTTTTGGGAAAGCCGAAGACTTTGTAACCGATTTTCTGTCAAGAGTCGAAACTAGGTCAAACGATGTTGGAATGACCTGAAAATTGAGGTGAAGCTTCTTGAGCAGTGGATAGGACCAACCATGGGCTTTTATTTGAGTTTTGAAGCCGTTTGGGGTCCCATCGATGCTTCACTTGATTTTGCTGCGGGGAAAATGCTGAGCTTTGATATGTGGTCAAACGATGTCCAATTGACCTGAAATTTGACGGGGAGCCTATTGGAGTCATTTTGAGACGTTCCATGGGCTCCTTTTTTGATGTCATGGTCCCGGATTGCTCCGCCGCCGGTAGGCTTGATTTTCTCTCAGAGCATCGAAACCTGGTCAAACTTTTTCGGAATGACCTGAAATTCGATGTGCAGCCTTTTGGAAGCATGTTGAAGCCACTCATGTATTTTGTTTGATGAGTGATGGCTTCGGTGGTTCCCGCTGCCATGAAGCTTGATTTTGCTGCTCGAGCATTGATGGAGGGTCAAACGTTGTTGGTTTGACTTGAAATTTGGCATGGAGCCCTTTGGAGACATTCTGGAGTCATCCGTAGGCTCTGATCAAAGTTTTGGCGTCTTCGATGTTGTCGCCACCGGGAGCGCTTGTTTAGCTGTCTGAGCAGTGAAGTTAGGCCAAACGCTGTCGGAATGGCCCGAAACCTCAGGTGTACCCCTCTTTTAGCTGTCTTGAAGGATCTCTCAGTTTCTGTCTGATTCTGAAAAGATCTGATGCTTGAAGTAGCCTTGCCTGTTTTATAGCAGGATGCAGCTTCACGAGGCTTCTTGATGTTGAGGAGACATAGTGACTTTTTTGGTATCAACAATGGGCCCAGAGGTTTTCTGTGTTCGGACTTCACTCTTTGACAGGTGTAACACTTTGACACAAACTCTGCGATTTCTCTCTTCATATTGTTCCACCAAAATCTCCTTTTGAGGTCTCTGTACATCTTCGTACTTCCAGGGTGCAATGCATATTTGGTATGATGTGCCTCCGTCAGAATTGGGTCTATCAGTTGCTCAATTTTCGGTACACACAGTCGACCCCTAAAATATAAAACTCCGTCCACCAACTGGAAATTAGGTTTCTCCGCAATATGATCTTTGATTTTAGCTAAATTTGGATCTTCGAATTGCTCATTCTTAATCCGAGTTATCAACTCTGGTTCGTACACCGACATCGCTGCTAATAACACCGAGTCACTGAGTGGTAGGACCTTAACGTCCAGTTCTAAAAACATCAAACTTGTTCTCTTGGGTGTTCATAACCGCAGCCAAAGAAGACTTCCTACTCAAAGCGTCAGCGACGACATCTCCTTTCCCCGGAATGTATTTGATCGGGAAATCATAATCCTTAATAAATTCTAGCCACCGTCTCTGTCTCATGTTGAGATCTTGTTGGGAGAAAAGATATTGCAGACTACGGTGATCTGAGTGTACTTCAAACTGTTCTCCATACAGCTAGTGTCTCTAAAGTTTTAGTGCAAACACAATGGCGGCCAACTCTAAATCCTGAGTGGCATAATTCTTCTCATGGTTCTTCAATTGTCACGAACCGTAGGCTATGACTTTTCCATTCTGCATAAGGACACACCCCAAACCAACTCTAGATGCATCTGAATATATTACGAATCCTCCTGAACCTTCTGGTAACGACAAAACTGGGGCGGTCGTCAATTTCTCCTTTAGGGTCTGGAAACTGGCCTCACATTCTTCAGTCCACAAGAACTGTACATCTTTCCTAGTCAACTTTGTCAACGGAGCTGAGATCTTGGCAAAATCTTTAATAAATCTACGGTAATATCCTGCTAGGCCTAGAAAACTTCGGATTTCTGCTACTGATTTCGGACTCTGCCAATTTATAACAGCCTCTACCTTCGCTGGATCTACTCTTAGGCCTTCTCGCGAAATGATATGTCCCAAAAAGGCCACTTGCTCAAGCCAAAATCACACTTCTCAAGCTTAGCATATAATTGATGGATTCTCAAAAGCTGAAGCGAAGTTCTGAGGTGGTTTGCATGTTCTTCCATCGACTTCGAGTAGACTAAGATGTCATCAATGAATACCACGATAAATTGATCGAGATAAGGTACGAAGATCCTATTCATCAATGCCATAAACACCGCTGGCGCATTCGCCAAGCCGAAGGGCATCACGAGAAATTCATAGTGGCCGTATCTCGTTCTGAAAGCTGTCTTCTCTGCGTCCTGTCCTCGAACTCTTAGTTGATGGTATCCGGATTTGAGGTCGATCTTCGAGAAGTACGCTGCTCCTTGAAGTTGATCGAACAATTCGTCAATACGAGGCAACGGATATTTATTCTTTATAGTCACCTGATTGATCTGCCTGTAGTCGATACACATTCGGAGAGAACCGTCTTTCTTCCTCACAAACAATACTGGAGCTCCCCAAGGCGAAACACTAGGACGTATGAGTCCTTTATCCAGCAAGTCTTGTAATTGCTCCTTCAATTCTCTAAGTTCTGCGGGGACCATTCTGTACGGTGCTTTCGAAATCGGAGCCGTGCCCGGTATCAGATCTATGGAGTAGTCCACTTCTCGAGACGGAGGTAATTCTGGAACTTCGTCTGGAAACACATCTGGGAATTCGTACACCACTGGGATGTCTTCTAGTTTTACACGTGGTTTCTTCTCGAAGACAAAAGCGAAGTAGCCTTCACAGCCATTCTCTAAAAGCTTGACAGCGTCCAAAGCCGACACGAATTCGGACTTAGGCCTCTCTCTCCTTACACCTTCGAAGATCACATTCGACTTAGGCTCTCCCACTTTAAACTTGATGGTCTTGTGGAAACAATCCACACAAGCGTGATATGTCGCGAGCCAATCCATTCCAAGAATGACGTCAAAGTCTTGCATCGTCAAGACAATCAAATCTACTGGCATCAGCAAATCTCCGATCTGCACGCTGCACTCGGGGTAGTAGTAATCGCAAACTACTCTCTTACCCACTGGGGTAGACACCACTAATACAAACGGAAGCAACCCAGGTGGTTGCTGAAAACCATTGTCAAAATGAGGTGCCACAAACGAATGTGTGGACCCCGAATCAAATAATGTCCTAGCATCTCTTGCACATATTAGAACAGTACCTTCCACCACATTGCCTGACGCCTCTGCCTGCTCTAGGTTCGTGGCAAACAATCTCCCTGCCTGTTGCGGTACTTGGTGGGTCTGCTGCTGCTGTCTAGGCCTCCCTGGTTGTTGCCTTTGCTGTTGTTGTTGAGGTCTCTGAGGTGGTGCTGGGAGTGCCAACTGCTGGGGTGGAGCTGGAAGTGCTGGCCTAGTTGGCTGCTGAAAAGGTTGCTGCGGTGCACCATAATTGCCTCGATTCCTGGGACAAGTAGCTGCTCGGTGCTCCATGGATCCACATAAACCGTAAGCACCGGTGTTCCTCCAGCATCTCTCGGTAGGGTGTCTCTTGCCACATGTCTTACATTTGGGTGTATTAGCACCACTCATCGTACTCTTCTGCTTCTTTGACTGAAAATTCTTCCCTTGGTACATGCTCCGTTTTGGATCAACATTTCTCTTCTTCGTAGCCATCTCTTCTGCCACATAGGCTCTGTCCACTGCCTCCTGAAAAGTCTCAGGTCTTCGGTACATTATCACTTGCTCTTCATACGCCGGATGGAGTCCACCGACGAATCTCTTCACTTTCTTCTCTTCCGTATCAACCAAATCTTTGGTAAATTTAGATAACTGAGTGAAGGTATGCACGTAGGTCACCACTGACATATTGTTCTGCTTAAGGGTGATGAATTCTTCTTCTTTCTTCCGATGTACATGAGGTGGTATGAATTTGTGGCGGAATTGTTCTTGGAAGGTCTCCCATATGGTAGCATTAGGCATAGCTCTGTAGGGATCTCGAACGCTCTTCCACCAATCTTTAGCAACTCCTCGAAACATAGAGGTTGTGAGAGTTACACGCTGCCTGTTCTCGCAAATCACCGTCTCAAATACATCGTTGATATGCTCTAGCCATTCGTCAGCCTGAATGGCATCTTCCTTTCCTTGGAATTCAGTAGCTCCTCTTTTTCTAAATTTATCGTACAGAGCATTTGGGTCATTCTCCCTGGGTTGAATCACCATAGGTGGTCCCGGGTTTGGCTGCACTGGACCCTGCCTGGCCATCAGCGCTGCTAGATATTCATTAGTCTTTGTCATTTGTTCCATCATCGCCATTATCCTATCATCCACAGGGGGAGGTTCATTGTTCAAGTCAACAAATAAGCCATCATTTTGGAATTCATTATTTCCACCGTTGTGCCTGTTTCCGGAACCAGATGCCATTGACCTGCAAAACAATTGGAGAATCAAGACTATTTCCTAACTATTATCACACAATGCTAGCTAGAACACAAAACTAATAACAATCTCACAATAAGAACTAACTAGCCCTGTCTAATCTATACTCGTAAACGATTTTAACGTATCCTCACAACGTCTCTAATAAGGTTTCTAAGTCTTTTTGAAAGACTTGCAGGGCTCTGATACCATACTTATGTATGTCACATCCCGGTCCCGAATCACCCTGGCCTAGGGTAATCCCCGAGGTGTGTCACACGTACTCCCGCGTGCTGTACCTGTCTCGAGCCAAGTTCAACACACGAAGGAGAGGAAACCAACTATCCATATATGTGAGTTAAAACTCACAAAACACATTAAAGCAATTAAACATAGCGAAAGCTGTATTTCATTTGTGTGAGGTATCAAATTCCTTCAGTCTACATAACAATTCAAGTTTTAATACAAAAGAATTATACAATTAATTACACTTGTTAAACAAAAGAGGGTAAACTAAAGAACCCTATACATCAATACCAAAAATATAAACAAAAGAATTCTATAGTCTAAGTGTGGCCCACTCAAAAAGGGGCTAGCCACACCACAAAAGAGTCTCCAAAAAGTGTTGACGCTCTCCCCGGGAGATAAGCTCAATGGGCCTCAGACTCGGGCCACTCCACTAAACCTGAAGGTACCTCATGGGTAGCCTTCTCTCTCTCCTCGGTCTCTGGAGGACCGGAGGCTGCACCTGGGACTGTGACACAAAATGTAGTATCATTAATACGACGATTAAGCAAGCATAGGCAAAATAAGGAAGTACATAAGGTTCAATTGGATTTAAAACAGTTAAATTGATAGAAATCAACAATAGATACCAACTGGAAATTTTGTGCTCAAATGTATAATTTATGCATGATGGATCAAGTAAAAAGGGAAACGCGCAACTTGGCTACTACCTTAAGCTCATCCTCTCAAAGAGAGCAAATCTAGTTGGGATGTCACCAGCAGTCCGGCCAAAGGCTAGCTGGCTACCCGGTCTGGAGTTCCGGAGCTCCATATGACTTACTGCAGTAGTCTCAATTTCATAAACCGAGTGTAACCCCGTTGGGTATCACTGGGTTGAAGCTAAGTAGTGCCGACTCGATAGAATCAATAATACTCGGAATAAAAGTAGAATTGAGTAAACTCATATTCATTATTCATAATCCAAATCAAATGATAATCACATCCTTTCAATTTCTTACTCAATCCTCATTTCTACCAAACATCAATTTGGAAATATTCAAATGGAATTACTAAGAATTTATCAATCTAGTAAGTAGGATTTGAGATACGAAGGGAATTCACACATCAATATGAAATGCAATTAATTAGAAATCAAGTTGTTTTTGTTTTACAATTTAACTCTAGATTTTTATTTCTCTAGTCCTCTACCGTCCAATTCAAAATAAGTTGGAAAAATCAACGAATTACTATATTTATTTGGTGTCACTAGTTACAAGAAAGATGTTGAACTTCCCAACGAATTTGCATGGCATAGTTTTAGACTAGGAATATCCATCGGCCCAATTATGTGGTTAAAGTTCCCATTCTATGGTCATAAGATTCAAAAATTCCCTAAGTTCCTACGGAAGTGAGGGTGTACTCCAAAACCCACTAAGTGAGTGATTAAGGAGGGTGGACATATCCCAGAAGGGTCAACACACCATTATTTGAGCAAAAAAAAAAACCTAAGAAACAGGGTCAGGTCCGTCTACCGGTAGTACTTCCAGTAGAAGCAGTTCTACCGGTAGTACTTCCGGTAGAAGCATCTCTACCGGTAGTACTTCCGGTTGAAACAACTGAATCTCCCTCTCCAAGCTCTCTGCCACATTTTTTACTGTTTCTACCGGTAGAACTTCCGGTAGAACTAAGGGTTCTCAATTTCTTAGCTCTCTGTCGAATTTCGAGCCTCTTCTACCGGTAGTACTTCCGGTAGAACTTACGAAGTTCAATTTTCCTTCTTTAATCCTTGCAAAAAGAGCTTCCTTGCTTCCCATAACACATACACAAGACTTCCGTACATTCCAAAACAAAACCACATGAAGGAATCCAACTCATTTATCATCTATTAACATAAAAACCCAAAATTTTTGAGAGAGAAAGAGAAATACTAGAATCAATCGAAAATGCACAAACATGCAAACCCAATTTATGCTTATACTTGCCTCAAAGAAGAGTTCTCCAAACTTCTCACACACTTGGTTCAAAGAAAATCTCAAAAGCCCCAAATGAGCAAACCCTAACAACAATAAACACATAAAAACTACATGAACATGCATGTTGCTCAACCAAGAGTCTTTTTGACTCAAATGCAACTCTAAAATCCCACCAAAAGTTTCTTGAAGCCTACCTCTTCTAAGTATTTTGAATTTGGAAGGGTTGAAGGAGGGTGGAGATAGTCTCTAGCCAAGAATGAAGAGGAGGAGATGAAGAAGATGATGATAAGGATGTAGTAGAGTCCTTCTCAAGCTTTCCGAGCCTCCAATGCACATGCACAGCTCCTTCTTGCTCGATTGAGAAAAGAAGAAAAGGAGAAGGAGGAGAATAGTAGTGAGAAAGGAAGAAAGGAATGAAAAGGAGGCTACAGGTCATATATATCTAAAGGTAAAAGTGCTAAATTGCAGGAAAGTCCATTCAATTGATTTATTTCCATTTCGAGTCAAATGAGGGTCCATCGGCACAACGGTTGGTCAAATGAAGAAATGCCTAATATAAAAATCGATGTACTCATCAAAATATACGCGATGATGTCAAAATGACGATTAAATCATGAAAAAAAAAAAACACGAAAACCTATATTTACGAAAAAGTTCCTGATTCAACTCAATTGAGTCAATTCGGTTCTCACTCACCTATACCAGGTGCAAAACTCATCTAACTCAGTCTAAGAGGGTTAATAAACACTAACCACTATAATTAGCAATTGAACACACTTAATTTAGCTAAAACATGGTTAATTAATACTAATCAGGATTAGATCGGGTCGGGGTGTAACAAATATCGACATCCCTGATACCGAGGCCGCCAGCTGCCACTTGTTTTGTGACCAAATCCAAGGCAACCGGTGTCCACAAGACACCGTACGTTGACCCTTTCCAAAGGAAACTAGCCTGGGCTGATGTAATTGAATGTATATCCTTCTTTGGAAGTAACCGGTACCCCATCCAATACCGAGGAATGACCGTGAGGACCGCCTTCAGTAGAGTTGCATTTCCTACTAGTGATAGAGAATGTCCTCTCCATACTATAATCCGTTTCCTGATTCGATCTGTAAGTCTTACCCCTGATCTGGGCCCCTCTCTCCTTAGTCCCACTGTTTCGCTAAGGTAGCTGAATGATGTCCTGCTGGAGTGGATCCCCAGTGCTGCTTTGACTTCGCAGGTCAGTGGATTCGGTGTGGCCGTACTAAAGACTATTGTGGACTTTGATGAATTTATAGCTTGGCCCGCCTCAGTTCCATAGGCAATAAGTAAAATTTTAATCTTCTCTGAGTTTTGCTTGGTCGCCCTGATGAAGAGCAATGTATCATCAGCATACTGTAATATTGGAATTCTGTCTTCTCTTTGTACTATGGTAGGGAACATTGTTGGACGCTGGCCTGCCAGCTTTTGCAATGTCTTGGCCAGTGCCTCACTGCAAAGAATGAATAGATAAGGAGATAGGGGATCACCTTGACGGAGGCACCTGGCCGGAATAATCCGGTCAGTGCGGTGGCCATTGATTCCCACGCTATATACAATAGAGTTAACATAGGTCATGATTAAACATATGACATTAACTAAAAAACCATATCTAGTCAAGCAGGCCTCGATAAAAGACCAAGAAAGGTTATCATAGGCCTTATGAATATCCAGTTTAATCGCACAATATTTTTTCTTCTGACCACCCGTACTCGTCATATGTAATATTAGTTCCTTAGCAATGATGATGTTATCTGATAGTCGCTTCCCAAGAGTGAAAGCATACTGACGCATGCGTTGAACCTAGAATTTGGAAATGATCTTGTACCGCACATTACAAATGCTAATCGGCCGAAAATCATCCAACCGAAGAGCACCCTGGGTTTTGGCAGTAGAGTTGTACAGGTCTCATTTACCCGTGGGTCCAGAAGTCCAATATGAAAGAAAGCCTGGATCATATTAACCACATCTTCTCTAACCAGGTGCCAAAATTTTTGATAAAATAAGGCGTTATAACCATCTGGTCTCTGGGATTTTCCTAGGTGAATAGAAAAGACAGCTCTTTTAATGACCGAGATAGCTCTATTGTCTTGATCAAGAATAGTTGCAGTGATTGATTGAGCCATTCGGATCAGCGAAAGGTACTGTTCCTATGTATACCGAAGTAAAATATTTGTGGCAAATATCAAGTAACTCAAATGTTCTAGATATAGGATGATTATGCAGGTTAAGAAGATAATGTATGTGGTTGCGTTTGAAGTTGTTTATAGCAACCTGGTGAAAGAATTTTGAGTTTGGGTCACCTTCCTGTAACCACAAAACCCTAGATCTCTGTTTCCATAACATATCGTTTTGAAGAGTTTTATGAGCATACTCCTGTTTTAGCTCGAATTCTAGATGGTAGAGAAAAGACAAAGTGTGATAATGTCTACTAGAGTGGATGCCGTCGAGTCTTTTCTCTATTCTCCGGAGATTGGCCCAGAAAGAGCCGAGAGACTCGTTTTTCCACTCAGTTAGTGTGGATGCCAAAGATAATAGTTTGTCAGTGAGGTCACTATTTGGCCCACAGTTGACGCACCATCCCTTACGGATGACCTCATTGAAACCCGGCTGAATGGTCCACATGTTTTCAAAGTGAAAATGACGTGGCCTAGGGAAACGTAAACTTCCTTCAATGAGAAGTGTTGGACAGTGGTCGGAGTGACTACGTGTCAAATGATGGATGGATAGTGACCCGTACCCGCTTGACCAAGCCGCATTGCCTAGACATTTGTCTAGGCGTTCCATAATCCGGTATGGTGGTCATTGGTTATTGCTCTAGGTGAATGGGTCCACGAAACCCAAATCCTTGGTGTCAGTAGAGAGTAAGAGGGACTTGAGTTCCCCAAAACCTGCCTGTTTGGGCCAGGGTCTGCCTCCTAATATTTCATGCATTCCTAGGAGGCAATTGAAGTCGCCCATCAGTAGCCATGCATATTGTAGCCCACGGATGTGGTTCTAAAGTGAGATAATCTGTCCATAAACTTCTCCGAAGATGCCCGTATGGAGAGGCGTAGATAGTTGAGATAAGAAATGGACATGCTTTCAACTTTGATTGAGCTGTTTGTGAGAGCTATTCTCACCAACTTTATGAGAGAGACGAATCACAACCCTCCATTTACTCTTCAAATCCAGCAGCTAGATTGAAAAGTAAAAAGGCAAGCAATGCAAAATGAGAGAAAGCCTTCTTTATTTTTTCTTCTTCCCGCCCATAGAGAGACGAAACTTGTCATCTCGTCCAAACCCGATTAGTAATTAACCTGGCCCGGGGTGTGAGAATTAGGGCTAATTAAAAAAAATCGCCCATTATAACCAATGACTGTAAGTCCGCTGTGAGGATTGTGCATTTAAACCTCGTATAAATGAATAGCCCGTGGAACTCGACAATTAATTGTATCATAATTCTTGTGTAAATTATCAATGCAACGCATGAATTTATTCTTATTAAATATTTAAGTTTAAACAAGGAATAATTAAATCTTAGACAATTGACAAATCCCAAAGCTCTAGACCACTACAATAAGTATGTAGAATTAAATCATAAGAGATCCAATGCCAAAGGTAATAAAAGAACTAAGCGAATATCCCCATGTGGCTCTCACGTGCCAGGAGAGATGACACTACTGTACGTCTTCGGCACACCACTCTCGCTCCTCCTCTGCCGGTCGAAGATCCTTCGGGACTGATAACTTCACAAAATTGTAGTTTTCATTCATCATTATGTGACTTTGTGGACTTAATTAGGGTAATTTGCATTTAATTTCATAGAATTTCATAATTTCATGCATTTGAGCATTAAAGTTGGAATCTTATTCAAAATAATTCAAAATCATCAATCCTTCATGAACGTTGTAAAATCATTGGTTTACATCATCTTAGTATCACACCAATTAGCTGTTTGATTCTTACATCATCAATTAGTACATGGAAAATCATTAAATTTGGTGCATTCATGTGCATGCTCTCATGTGATTCAGGTCCCATGCATGACACTATGAGTTTTATACATATATTATGGCTGAATTATTCTTTTTATTTTTGAAGGAAACATTCATAATCGAGGCCCACATTGAGTAGAAATTGAAGAAGATTTTTGTGAAGGAACCCACTTGAAGAGAAATTAAAGAAAAGAAAGAAAAGAAGCCAAGGAGTTGCACGTTGAATTCCATGAAGCATCAACCCACACGTCCTAGTATTGTTTTGCAAAGAGAATAGGGTCCACATGGCCTTACATGTCCATACACAGGGAAGATTCAAACATTTTCTGAAATCTGAAATTTCTTTGGCAAGCTTATCATTGGTATCATGGGAGATTTTGAAGGAGCCCAACTTGGAAAGACTTGCACATCAAGACCCTATCCTTAACAAGGAATCTTTTGAAATTTAAATTCTTACCTAAGATAGGAGATTTGCTTAGACACTAAGCCCCCTGTTTGGCATATCTATTTTTTGCCTCTAAACATCTATTTATCTAAAGCGGAAAGAGGTTTTGAAATTTAGAGGTGTTTGGCAATGATTTATAGCCTCTGCACACTTTAGAGTAAAGGAGGCAAAGCCTCTAAAAAAGAAATGTCCCAAAAATAGGCTTGTAGAAATCAGAGGCAATGCCTCTTGAAAAACCATAGGCGGAACCCATTTTTTAGGACAAAAATGCCCCTGACGGGAATATATTTCCAGCGAAAGTCCTTTTGAATAAAGCCTTGAAACCACAGAAATTTCTGTAGCTTGTTTGTGTTCTCATTCTCTCAGCAACTCAAAACCATTGGGTTATCGTTCGTTCTGCAACGTGAAAGAGGCTGTAAGGGAGAACACTCAGGGGAAGAGGTGCGTGTCTACTGCTGTTTCTCTTTCTTTTGTTCCTTCTTGTTTAATTCTCTATTCAGAACATTTGCTTTCTACTCTCTCTCTCTCTCTCTCTCTCTCTCTCTCTCCATGTTCAATCGATTTGGTTTTTTTTTTTTTTTGAATGATGATGGAAAGGGTTGGAGGTGGGTTGTTTGGGATAATATTATATGAGGCTGGAAAGGGTTCGAGATGGGTTTTCGTTTGAGATGGTATTAAATGAGGAGTTTCAATGATGAAGGGGTGGGTTTTAAGGATGGTTTCGATTCCTGAGATGATGGTATTCGTGGATGAGGATGAGGATTTGGAAAGCCATATTGATACTGGGGTTGTTAGGAGAGATTTTGATTTGGAGGAGTGGATTTGGGAGATGGGTTTGATTATAGAAGATGTGATTTTCATCATCATATGCCCATTTCATATGTTCACCAATACAAACAAAGAGACGAACAGAGAGAGGAGAAGAAATAAAAAGAGGGTTCCTCTTCCTCTCATTGTTTGTAAGATTTCTATGAGAAATGGATTCAAATCCATGCAAATCCATGTTAGCAACTGGTGGTTGGGATGGCAGCGAAGGACTGAGCAAGCCACCTTCGGGTCCCAGAATGCCAGATGGAATAAGAGCATTCACAGTGGGACGTGGTAGGCCTCTCCCTTCCAACTACCACAGCTAGTGAGATCAATGGTTCGTCATGTAATTCCAAAAAATTGAACAATGTTTGAAAGTGGGTAATGGGGGTTTGAATCATGTTTATAGGCAAGTAGGACTGAATTCGTCATTGTGTGTGGTGTGGCTTTATTGTTTGTGAGTGGGCATTGGTTGCCTATAGAAAAAATACAGCTGGGGTCTGGGAATGCCCTTGAAAGTCTGGATGGATTTTAACATTTGGATTGTTTTTATGTTACAGAGACTTGTCTAGATGGATTTTAACATGTGGATTTTTTTTATGTCACAGAAACTTTTAGTCTCTGTAATCTTTCAGAGAGAGGTTAGACAACTCCATTAATAAAGCTTTTGTCAAACTCCATCAATAAAGATTTTCTCAAATTGAAAACCCATTTGGAAATTTGCATGTTATTGTCTCTGTTAGAACCTTAATTCTGTCCTGCACAGTTCCATTTAGGTTGAACTCCTCCAGCATAGTTTGATGCTTGTGTGGGATTTTGTAGATTCCCATTTGGGAAAAATAGTTCATTTGATCTACTAGAGCTCCATTGGTGCACCCACAGGTTCCAATTTTGGTTGTCTTTTAACAGAAATTGATGCTTTATAGGTTTCTCTGATACCCATGATAGGAATGTTCTATTTCTTGCATATGCTTAAATCAGTCCAACTAGTTCCCTTTCATCTTTAGTTTCAGTATTTTTTTTAATGCTTTTGGGTTTCTTTTGCTATAACTAAATCAATCCTACCCATTTTACCCATTACCTTTTCTGTTGAAATTCAGCAGAATTTGTTGATGTAAGGTGTTTTATAAATGCCCAATTTAGCAATGAGAGCATAGAGTGACTGGGGATAATATCCTAATTTTTTTTTTGGGCATTCATCTAAACCTTCAAAAAGAATTCTCTCATTGGTTACTGTAGAATCACTAGTTGATAGATGGATGGTAGATTATATGTCTGGTGCTTTTAAACCATCATTTACAGTACATATATAGGAGGTTTGGGTTCATGTTTGTGTCAATCACCATTAATAATGACTGTTGATCATGAAGGTTTACCATTTACTAAATCAGAATGTTAACATTGATTGTGATATTTGAGTGTATATCCAAATGTCCCATTCTATAAAAAAAAATGGTTATGATATTTTATTATGTATACAAATTCACCCATAATGATGAATTATTAATGGAATAGTCGTCAACTCACCAAGTCATTCAAGGGTTCTGTTTCTAGTCTATCTTCCCTAGTACTCAGTCTGGACTACCATCTGTTTTGACTTTCACATGCTACAAAACAGATAATGGAAATCCCCTATAAATAGATTCCTCAGCTGACCTCTACCTAAAAATTTTTGATCTTACCAGGTCTTTCACTACTAACTTGAATTGGTTATTGTTGGAATTCTTGTATGTCACCGTTTCAACATATTTTGATGCACTCAATCCATTATGTTATAACGCCCCATTACTTTTCTTACTTTTCAACATAAGAATGTTGGAAAGAGATGCAAGTAGTAATGACTTTATTAGTTTAGAAGTATTCAATTTTTAAAGATCAATGCAATCTTTGAAATAGTAATGTTAATATAAATTATGAAATCCAGATTCTAGATTCTAGAAAGTGCAATGTCTTATTCTGTTTCCTTGTATGTGGCATATCCGTGTCCATATTTGTATTTGGAAATCCTAGTTTGCCTCTTTATTCTTTTACACTTCTTTTTAATGGTTTTTTTTTTAACTTTTGATATAGAGGTAGATGAAGTGATTAGTGGTCTTGGCGTGACTGAACACATGAACGTTGATTTGTAAATCTAGTGAAGTCTAACCAACAAAACTATGTGACCATTGTTACATATATAAACTACATGCATTTGGTATCTATCCATGTCATATTTTACATTATTCGAGATCACTGTACCATTAGTAAATGATACCTTTTCATCATAGAAACCAAGTCAGGTTTTGGTAGAAACCTTTGCCATCTTTCTGGTGTCCAATATTAGTAGTTGGGTCAGTTAGTGGTTGTTTTCTAGCAACACTGCAAGTTGCTTTAGGTAAGATCAACTCCTATTGTTTTAGGGGTGATTTTAAGTTGGTAGTTGGAGGTGTGTTGGGTATTACTGGTTAGGATGATAAAGTTGAGGGTGGGTTTGGTATACTGGCAGTTAGGGGTGTGTTGGGTATTATTGGTTTATTTTTGAATTCTTGAATAACAACTAAAGTAAGTTTTTTATTACAACTATTTTTAATGCTTCTCATCCTGCTGTGAATATCTTTTGTATTTGGTGAATGGCACAAAACTGAATAAGAACTTAAAACAAAAAAGCTCAATCTTTGTTACGTGTAATTATCATGTCGGAGAAAGGAAAGTCAAAAGAGACAGATGACATAGATCATGCTTCTTGGTCGGATGGTATGAGAAAGTGTCTCATTGACATTTGTTTGGAGCAAGTGAGAGTTGGTGGCTGCTTAGGGGTGCAATTTATCTCAAAAGCATGGAAGATGATAATAAAGATTTACTCAAAGGACAGGACACAGTTTCAATCAAAAGCAATTGAAGAACCAAGTAGGTCATCTGAAAAAATTATATAATGCTTGGTTGTACTTGACATCACAAACTGGTATAGGGTTCAACCCACACACAGGCTGTGTGGAGATGGCCCAAGATCGATGGACAGAACACCTGAAGGTATATAAATTTCTTATTTATTTTGGTATTTACAGGAGAGGTGAATATAGCATTTGACATTTATGGTTAAACTTTATTGCAGACTCATAAGGATGCAAAGTATTTAGGTCAAAGCCCCTTCCTTTTCCCCAAGAGATGACTGCTTTATTTTATGGTACTTCAGCGACTGAGGATGATAAATGGGTTCAAAAAATGGATGGCGTGCCTGATGATATTATAACGGACATGGATTCAAGTTTATTTAGCTTAAATGGTTATAATGATACTCCAGCCCGGAACCAAACAAATTCCCAATCTACCATGCGTGAAGATACAACTACTAGTGATATTGGTCCAAATGTCATGATGGCCAATATTAGGCGAAAACGACCAAGGCCTTCTGCAAAAGGGAGTAATAACGCAGTAGATGATTGCATAATTGAGCTCGCAGCCTCAGTGAAGGCATCAAATCAGTTAGGTGCTGCTAATGCTCAATCTGAAGGACCTACCATGGAGGCATGCATTGACTTACTGCATGCCATGCCTCAACTTCCAGAGATTAGCCCACTGCATATGGTCGCTCTTAGGTCTTTTATGGTTAAGGAGAAAAGAATTATCAGGACTAAATTCAAGACAGATGAGGGAAAGATAATTTGGCTCAAATCTTTAATGGAAATAGAGAAGGGAAATGCTTTTGGAGTTACAAGTGATCTCTAGTTGTTTAGATTCTTTTTTATTTGTTTTGAAACATGAATGTTATGTCTTACTATTGTTCTTATATTTGGATTTTGAAACATGAATGTTATGCTTAAAACATAAATGTTATGTTTTAAACATGGTATGGTGTTTTATCTAAAGAATGTTTAAATTGTTAAATGCCTCTAAATATGAATGAATGATTAGTTATGTTTTGTTTGCAATATATACAGAGCATAGGAACCCGATTTTACGACGAAATATCTTACTTATCATATTGTTGTACAAGAAGCAACAACAACGCTTGATTAAGGAACCATGTAGGAACTCAATCCTAACGGGACATGGTCATGTACAAATTATTTTGAATGGGAACCCCATTGTTTGTCATCAGCTATTATATACGTATGGAACAACATGTGTTTCGGCGTTTATGCATGTATTTTAGATCAAAGAATTTACTGAAAGATAGCAACTATACACTTGTGGAGGAGCAGTTGGCTATGTTCATAATGATCATTGCGCACGCCCATACGAATAGAGTGATACAAGATAGATTCCAACACTCAGAGGAAACTATTCATAGACACTTCCGTCAGGTACTGATAGCAATGGTGATATTTAAGAAAGATATGATAAAGCCACCTCCCCTAGATATAGTGCCTAAAGAAATTCTTTTGAATCCACGTTTTGAGCATATTTTAAGGTATTGCTCTCTTTCCTTGACACGACTTTTTTATTTAAGCTAAATTCTTTTGAAGATTTTCTCAATGTTGATTTTTTCTTTTTAGTTGTATTGGTGCTACAGATGGCACCCTTGTGCATGCCATTATCCAACCAGAGAAACAAATTCCTTACAGAGGTAGAAAGGGGGAATGTATGCAATAAGTTATGGCATTATGTTCATTTGACATGCTCTTTACCTATGTGGTATGTGGATGGGAAGGTACAACTCATGATCAACGGATTCTCTTGGATACCATTTCTGATGAAAGACTTAATTAGTTTCCACATGCCCCGCCTGGTAAAAAAGTATTTGTAGTGCTTTAAATATCAACAAATGATTGCTACAACATAGTTTGACATGCCCTTTAACATTTATCTTGAATGGTCTTTAAGTAAATACTACTT
This sequence comes from Umbellularia californica, assembly GCA_028538565.1. Lineage (NCBI taxonomy): Eukaryota > Viridiplantae > Streptophyta > Magnoliopsida > Laurales > Lauraceae > Umbellularia > Umbellularia californica. The sequence goes on from JAPQWN010000007.1 coordinate 28,901,740, forward strand.
GGTTGATGCTGGTTATACAAACATGAGGGGGTTTCTTTCTCCATTTCAAAATGCCTGATACTGGCTTCCAGATTTTCATGGTGTTGCCAATCCTCGTACTAGAGAGGAGCATTTTAATAGATTGCATTCATCCTTAAGGAATGTGATCGAGCGAAGCTTTGAAGTATTGAAAGCTTGATTCTCTATCCTCAAGCTGATGGCTCCTTATCCATTTTCCGTACAACGGAGCATCGTAGTTGCAGCAATGGCGATGCATAATTTCATTAGGAAAGAGGATATGGAGGATCAATTATTTTCACAATTTTCAAAGGATGATGGCCAAGTAGAGTGTGACACTGACGTTGAGGAATCACATGGAGAAAATCCTTTTACATTTGATATCACAGATAGGACAGAGATGGATGCTAAGAGGAATTCAATTGCAGATGCCATTTGGCTAGATGCTTCTTCTCGTGTTTGATTTTTATCATCTTATGTCATGGTTCGTCTTTTTTTTTTTTCCATCTTATGTCATGATTTATCTTATGTCATGCATCATGGAGTGATGGTGTGTGATGATGGAATGATGGAGATAATATATAATTGTGTTTGATGTTCTAATTTTTAAATTGTCTACAAGTTACAGGCCATATTTTGATGGAAATGGTCGTAGTTTTCAAATGAAAAATAATTATGATGTTATGGTATGTGTGTAGAGGACATATTTTGATGAAAATGTGCATAAGTCCATTTTTTTATATAATGACAGAAGATACCCCTCTAAAAAGAGGCAAACCCCTCTAAAAAAGAGGTAAATAGAGGGTATACCAAACGGTCTATTTGAAATAGACCCGTTCATTACCAAACAAGTTTTTTTGTTCTAGCCTCTTTTTTTAATAGCTCTTTTTTTAATGGCTATATTTTTAATATAGCTCTTTTTTTTTTGTTCTACTCTTTTTTTTTTTTGACAGGCCATTCAAAATAGAGCCATTAAAAAAAAGAGCTATAAAAAAGAAGTTAGAACAAAAAAACTTGTTTGGTAATGAACAGGTCTACTTCAAATAGACCGTTTGGTATGGCCTCTATTTATCTCTTTTTTTAGAGGGGTTTGCCTCTTTTTAGAGGGGTATCTTCTATCATTATATAAAAAAATGGACTTATGCACATTTTCATCAAAATATACTCTCTACACACATACTATAACATCATAATTACTTTTCATTTGAAAACTACAACCATTTCCATCAAAATATGGCCTGTAACTTGTAGACATTTTAAAAATTACAACATCAAACACAATTATATATTATCTCCATCATTCCATCATCACACACCATCACTCCATGTTGCATGACATAAGATAAACTATGACATAAGATGGAAAATAAAAAAAAAGACGAACCATGACATAAGATGATAAAAATCAAACATGAGAAGAAGCATCTAGCCAAATGACATCTGCAATTGAATTCCTCTTAGCATCCATCTCTGTCCTATCTGTGATATCAAATGTATAAGGATTTTCTCCATGTGATTCCTCAACGTCAGTGTCACGCTCTACTTGGGCATCATCCTTTGAAAATTGTGAAAATAATTGATCCTCCATATCCTCTTTCCTAATGAAATTATGCATCGCCATTGCTGCAACTACGATGCTCCGTTGTACGGAAAATGGATAAGGAGCCATCAGCTTGAGGATAGAGAATCAAGCTTTCAATACTCCAAAGCTTCGCTCGATCACATTCCTTAAGGATGAATGCAATCTATTAAAATGCTCCTCTCTAGTACGAGGAATGGCAACACCATGAAAATCTGGAAGCCAGTATCAGGCATTTTGAAATGGAGAAAGAAACCCCCTCATGTTTGTATAACCAGCATCAACCAAGTAGTATTTACTTAAAGACCATTCAAGATAAATGTTAAAGGGCATGTCAAACTATGTTGTAGCAATCATTTGTTGATATTTAAATCACTACAAATACTTTTTTACCAGGCGGGGCATGTGGAAACTTAAGTCTTTTATCAGAAATGGTATCCAAGAGAATCCGTTGATCATGAGCTGTACCTTCCCATCCACATACTACATAGGTAAAGAGCATGTCAAATGAACATACTGCCATAACTTATTGCATACATTCCCCCTTTCTACCTCTGTAAGGAATTTGTTTCTCTGGTTGGATAATGTCATGCACAAGGGTGCCATCTGTAGCACCAATACAATTAAAAAGAAGAAATCAACATTGAGAAAATCTTCAAAAGAATTTAGCTTAAATAAAAAAGTCGTGTCAAGGGAAGAGAGCAATACCTTAAAATATGCTCAAGACGTGGATTCAAAAGAATTTCTTTAGGCACTATATCTAGGGGAGGTGGCTTTATCATATCTTTCTTAAATATCACCATTGCTATCAGTACCTGACAGAAGTGTCTATGAATAATTTACTCTCAGTGTTGGAATCTATCTTGTATCACTCTATTCATATGGGTGATCATCATGAACATAATCAACTGCTCCTCCACAAGTGTATAGTTGCTGTCTTTTAGTAAATTCTTTAATCTAAAATACATGCATAAACGCCGAAACACATGTTGTTCCATACGTATATAATAGCTGATGACAAATAATGGGGTTCCCATTCAAAATAATTTGTACATGACCATGTCCCGTTAGGATTGAGTTCCTACATGGTTCCTTAATTAAGCGTTGTTGTCGCTTCTTGTACAACAATATGATAAGTAAGATAGTTTGTCGTAAAATCGGGTTCATATGCTCTGTATATATTGAAAACAAAGCATAACTAATCATTCATTCATATTTGGAGACATTTAACAATTTAAACATTCTTTAAATAAAATACCATACCATATTTAAAATATAACATTTATGTTTTAAGCATAACATTCATGTTTCAAAATCCAAATATAAGAACAATAGTTTAAGAGAGACATAACATTCATGTTTCAAATCACAACAAACAAAAAAGAATAAAAACAACTAGAGATTACGTGCAACTCCAAAAGCATTTCCTTCTCTATTTCCATTAAAGATTTGATCTAAGTTATTTTTCCCTCATCTGTCTTGAATTTAGTCCAGATAATTCTTTTCTCCTTAACCATAAAGACATAAGAGCGACCATATGCAGTGGGCTAGTCTCTGGAAGTTAGGGCATGGCATGCAGTAAGTCAATGCATGCCTCCATGATAGGTCCTTCAGATTGAGCATTAGCAGCACTTAACTGATTTGATGCCTTCACTGAGGCTGCGAGCTCAATTATACAATCATCTACTGCGTTGTTACTCCCTTTTGGAGAAGACCTTCGTCACTTTCGCCTAATATTGGCCATTTTGACATTTGGACCAATATTACTAGTAGTTGTATCTTCACGCATGGTAGACTGGGAATTTTTTTGGTTCGGGGATGGAGTATCATGACAACCATTCAAGATAAGTAAACTTAAATTCATATCCATTATAATATCATCAGGCAGGCCATCCATTGTTGGAGCCCATTTATCATCCCCATTCGCTGAAGTATCATCAAAATAAAGCAGCCATCTCTTGGGGGAAAGGAAGGGGCTTTGACCTAAATACTTTGGCTTCCTTATGAGTCTGCAATAAAGTTTAATCATAAATGTCAAATGCTATATTCACCAAGCATTGTATAATTTTTTCAGATGATCTACTTGGTTCTTCAATTGCTTTTGATTGAAATTGTGTCCTGTCCTTTGAGTAAAATTTTCTATTATCATCTTCCATGCTTTTGAGCTAAATTGCACCCCTGGGCGGCTACCAACGTACTCTCACTTGCTCCAAACAAATGTCAATGAGACACTTTCTCATACCATCCGACCAAGAAGCACGATCTATGTCATCTGTCTCTTTTGACTTTCCTTTCTCCGACATGATAATTACACATAATAAAGATTGAGCATTTTTTTTAAAGTCCTTTTTCAGTTTTGTGCCATTCACCAAATACGAAAGATACACCAAATACAAAAGATATTCACAGCAGGATGAGAAGCATTAGAAAGAGTTATAATAAAAAACTTACTTTAGTTGTCATTCAAGAATTCAAAAATAAACCAGTAATACCCAACTCACCTCCAACTGCCAACTTAAAATCACCCCTAAAACAGTAGGAGTTGATCTTACCTAAAGCTAGGGGTGAAAGTGGGTTGGGCCGTCTGCGGGCCGCCTGCGGACGGCCCGTTATAGGCTCGGCCCGAGCTCGGCTCGAAAGACAAAAGAGCCGAGCTAGGGCCTAGGAGGAGGCCTGTTTGCTTAAAAGGGCCGAGCTCGGGCTTGATGAAGCCTGGCTCGTAAGCCCTAGGGCCTACATATATTAATACACATATTATATATATATGTACACTATACAGTAGATAATACATATATGATATGACATAATCCATAAATCCTATACCTTAGTTTTAATCTAATATAAATAATCCCTAAACCCTAAACACTAAACCCGAAGCACTAAATAATCTATAAACCCTAAACCTAAGCGCTAAACCTTAAACCCTAATTTTAATCCAATATAAATAATCCCTAAACCCTAAGCACTAAATAATCCATGAATCCTAAACCCTAAATCTATATTAACATTGACCTATATCATTATAAAACAGGTCAGGCTCAAAAGCCGAGCCTAGGGCCTCAATCAAGCTGGGCTCGAGGGCCGGCCCTACTTAATAAGAGCCGAGCCCGAGCCATGATTTTTTAGGCCCTCTCAAGCTAGGGCCGGGCTAGGGCCTAGTAAAAAATACTAGGGCCGAGCCTAGGGCTGGTCAAAGCCCGGCTCGGCCCGACCCACTTTCATCCCTACCTAAAGCAACTTAGAGTGTTGCTAGAAAACAACCACTAACTGACCCAACTACTAATATTGGACACTAGAAAGATGGCAAGGTTTCTACCAAAACCTGACTTGGTTTCTATAATGAAAAGGTATCATTTACTAATGGTACAGTGATATCGAATATGTAAAATATGACATGGATTAATACCAAATGCATGTAGTTTATATATGTAACAATGGTCACATAGTTTTGTTGGTTAGACATCACTAGATTTACAAATCAAAGTTCATGTGTTCAGTCATGCCAAGACCACTAATCACTTCATCTACCCTCTATATCAAAAGTTAAAAAACCACTAAAAAAAGTATAAAAGAATAAAGAGGCAAACTAGGATTTCCAAATACAAATATGGCACATACAAGGAAACAGAATACGAAATTGCACTTTCTAGAATCTAGAATCTGGATTTCATAATTTATATTAACATTACTATTTTAAAGATTGCATTGATCTTTAGAAATTTGAATACTTCTAAACTAATAAAGTCATTGCTACTTGCATTTCTTTCCAACATTCTTATGTTGAAAATTAAGAAAAGTAATGGGGTGTTATAACATAATGGACTGAGTGCATCAAAATATGTTGAAACGGTGACATACAAGAATTCCAACAGTAGCCAATTCAAGTTACTAGTGAAAGACTTGGTATGATCAGTAATTTTTAGGTAGAGGTAAGTTGAGGAATCTATTTATAGGGGATTCCCATTATCTTTTTTGTAGAATATGAAAGTCAAAACAGATGGCAGTCTAGAAAGTTAAAGAAATAAATTCTATTTTGGAGAAGTAAGTTTCCAAACAGAGTACTAGGGAAGATAGACTGGAAACAGAGCCCCTGAATGACTTGGTGAGTTGAAGACTATTCCATTAATAATTCATCATTATGCGTGAATTTGTATACATAATAAAATATCATAGCCATTTTTTTTTATAGAATGGGACATTTGGATATGCACTCAAATATCGCAATCAATGTTAACATTCTGATTTGGTAAATGGTAAACCATCATGATCAACAGTTATTATCAATAGTGATTGACATAAACACGAACCCAAACCTCCTATATATGTTCTGCAAATGATGCTTTAAAGGTACCAGGCATATAATCTACCATCCATCTATCAACTAGTAATTCTACAGTAACCAATGAGAGAATTCTTTTTGAAGTTTTAGATCAATGCCCAAAAAAAAAAAAATTAGGATATTATCCCCAGGCACTCTATGCTCTCATTGCCAAACTAGGCATCTATAAAACACCTTACATCATCAAATTCTGCTGAATTTCAACAGAAAGGGAAATGGGTAAAATGGGTAGGATTGATTCGGTTATAACAAAAGAAACCCAACGAGCATTAAAAAAATACTGAAACGAAAGATGAAAGGGAACTAGTTGGATTGATTTAAGCATATGCAAGAAATTGAACATTCCTATCATGGGTATCAGAGAAACCTATAAAGCATCAATTTCTGTTAAAAGACAACCAAAATTGGAACCTGTGGGTGCACCAATGGAGCTCTAGTAGATCAAATAAACTATTTTTCCCAAATGGGGATCTACAAAACCCCACACAAGCATCAAACCATGTTGGAGGAGTTCTACCTAAATGGAACTGTGCAGGACAGAATTAAGGTTCTAGCAGAGACAATAACATGCAAATTTCCAGATGGGTTTTCAGTTTGAGAAAATCTTTATCAATGGAGTTTGACAAAAGCTTTATTAATGGAGTTGTCTAACCTCTCTCTGAAAGATTACAGAGACTAGAAGTCTCTGTAACATAAAAAAAATCCAAATGTTAAAATCCATCCAAACAAGTCTCTATAACATAAAATCAATCCAAATGTTAAAATCCATCCAGACTTTCAAGGGCATTCCCACACCCCAGTTGTATTTTTTCTATAGGCAACCAATGCCCACTCACAAACAATAAAGCCAAGGGCATTCCCACACCCCAGTTGTATTTTTTCTATAGGCAACTAATGCCCACTCACAAACATAAAATCAATCCAAATGTTAAAATCCATCCAGACTTTCAAGGGCATTCCCACACCCCAGTTGTATTTTTTCTATAGGCAACCAATGCCCACTCACAAACAATAAAGGCATTCAAGTATTTTCAAATATTGTTCAATTCATTGGAATTACATGAAGAACCATTGATCTCACTGGCTGTGGTAGTTGGAAGGGAGAGACCTACCACGTCCCACTGTGAATGCTCTCGTTCCATCTGCTATTCTGGGACTCGGAGGTGGCTTGCTTAGTCCTTCGCTGCCATCCCAACCACCAGTTGCTATCATGGATTTGCATGGATTTGAATCCACTTCTCATAGAAATCTTCCAAACGATAAGAGGAAGAGGAACCCTCTTTTTATTTCTTCTCCTCTCTCTGTACGTCTCTCTGTTTGTGTTTGTGAACATATGAAATGGGCATATGATGGTGAAAATCACATCTTCTATAATCAAACCCATCTTCCAAATCCAGTCCTCCAAATCAAAATCTCTCCTAACAACCCCAGTATCAGTATGGCTTTCCAAATCCTCATCCTCATCCACGAACACCATCATCTTAGTAATCGAAACCATCCTCAAAACCCACCCCTTCATCATTGAAACTCCTCATTTAATACCATTTCAAACTAAAACCCATCTCCAACCCTTTCCAGCCTCATGTAATACCATCTCAAGCAACCCATCTCCAACCCTTTCCATCATCATTAAAAATAAAAATAAAAATCGATTGAACTTAGAGAGAGAAAGAGAGTAGAAAGCAAATGTTCTGAATAGAGAAATAAACAAGTAGAAACAAAAGAAAGAGAAACACCAGTAGACACGCACCTCTTCCCCCGAGTTTTCTCTCTTACAGCCTCTTTCATGTTGCAGAACGAATGAGAACCCAATGGTTTTGAGTTGCAGAGAGAATGAGAACACAGACAAGCTACAAAAATTTGTGTGGTTTCGAGGCTTTATTCAAGAGGACTTTCGTTGGAAATAAATTTCCGTTAGGGGCAGTTGTGTCCTAAAAAATGGGTTCGGCCTCTGGTTTTTCTAGAGGCATTGCCTCTGATTTCTACATGCCTATTTTTGGGACATTTCTTTTTCAGATGCTTTGCGTCTTTTGCTCTAAAGTGCGCAGAGGCTATAAATCATTGCCAAACACCTCTAAATTTCAAAACCACTTTCTGCTTTAGAGAAATAGATGTTTAGAGGCAAAAAATAGATATGCCAAACATGGGCTAAGTTAAGGAGAAAGAAGCCAAATCCAATAGGAAAACAAGTGCTCACGAAGAAGGAAGGAGCCAAGTGAAGAACGTCCATGCAGTGTTGTTACAATATGTTGCCCATCCAAGGATTGGGGCCCACTTTTATTCACATGGCCCACGTGCATATTAAAGATGGTTGGTTCAAAAAAATATAAAAAGAAGGATACGTTGGAGCATCACCTAAGCCTAGAAAGTATGAATAAAGAAGGAAGTCAAAGCATGTGGCTCAAAGAAATCATGTGTTTTATCATGGACATGGCCCGCACATGGAAATAGCAAACGTGAATGTATTATAATGGCAAGTTTTGTTGTTAAACAAGGAGATAAAACTCTATTTATTGTGACGTCCCGCAGCCATTCAAGAAGACATCCATCCCAAGCGATCTCTCTCCTCTCTCATTCCCTCTCTCTCCTCTTCCCTCCTCTCTTTTCTTCCCCTCTTCTTTTCTCCATTAGTTTTTTTTTTATTTTTTATTTTCGTAGCCTTGGGCCTAAGGACTTATTTTGAATAAGAATTATTGTACATGAGAAGTTGTAAAGATGCATTTTTTAATGAAAAATCAAGAAATATTCTTTGCAATGGCAGGATCAATCCTTTGATTGGGGCCATGGATGAAGATATGTGATTACTTTTTACTTGTCTACTAGTTCTAACTTGTTTTCAAAAGTTTATGTGCTTAGTGATTAATAGACTTGTCTTCGTGCCCTAGGTAGATCTCTCTTCTTAATTTATGAAAATAAAATTTGATTTTTGACTATCCATACTTAGGATCTAGATGTTTTGATGGTTTATGCTTACATTTGATGGATAGTGCTTAGATTATTTTTATTCTTTTATGAGGTGAAGGAAGTTTTGGGTTTTGAATTTTATAATTAAAAAATGGTTTTTAAAGTTAGATTTTTCAAGTAAAAAACATTGATTTGTCTGTGGTTTGAAGTAAAAATTCGAACAAATTAGGGTTACTTGATAAGTAATTGGTGGATGCTTATTGAATTTCTATGCTCTAATCACTTTCATTAATTGGTAGTTTTCATCTTTCTAAATTAGTTGCTTGCTTTTATTCTTATAAACTTTTCTTAATTGATAATTAATTAGTTTTCTTAATCTAAAAGTTTCTTAAATTAGCTCCCTGTGGGTTAAACCCGTTTTTACCTTTGTCTCATCTAGACAGTTGTGCACTTGTGGTTAATTTGCATATTAAATATCACATCAAGTTTTTGGCGCCATTGCCGGGGGGGCCAATTCAAGAAAAAAATTCTTTTAATTGGGATGCCTAACATTATTTGTGCATATCAAAGCATATTTTTGTAGTTAGTTGCATCCATATCTTGCATTAGGTTTAGTTTTTGTGTTTCTTAATGCTTGTGGTTACGGTTTTTCAAGTTTTGGTTGCTGATTTTTAATTTATTTTTGGACTGATTATAAGTGCTTACTTAAAAGACAAGTTTCAGTACTAATATTTTGACATATTTGGCCCGATTTTTTTCCAAAAGTCCGCACTTTGAAAACCGGTCAAACGGACTATTTTTGACTTGATACTTTACTGGATTGGATTCTGATATATAGAAGTTTAACACTCAAAATCTCAGGAAAAAAAATAATTTCTGGAAATCATATTTTTAGTGCCGTGAACAGGGCCAGTCAGTAAAGTAGATTTTGTAATCAGCAGAAAACTAGTTTAAGTAGCCAACTTCATAATAGCATAACTTCTCGTTTTTATCCCTTTTAGTCTCTGTTTTTCTATTTTTGTTTGATTCTTGCATATTAGGAGATTAAATTTCAGCCACTCTTTTCAGGCTTTAATTAATCTAAGTGTGTTGTACAGATCTGTAAACTTGGGCATGTGCAACAGTTCCCAACACTTAGAATGTTTTCCGCACTTGACAGCATAGTGTCGATTTAACTTAGGACTGCATTAGGAGTTTTAGAGTTGCGTCTTTCATTTAAATTGCATTATATAGTTTAGGATTTTGAAATTTAGATTAGATTGTTTTCAATTTAGGAATTTTATTGAGAATTGTTAGCTATTTTTAGTAGTTAATTTAGATTTAACAGTTTAGTTGTTTTCTTCGAGGTAACACTCCGAGTGTGAAGGACTCTAAAAGGAAGGAAATTGCGAGAATTACTTTTAAGAAAACAAGTTGCTCTCAATATTGCAAAATAATTGCAAAAAAAAAAAAAAAAAAAAAAAAAAAAAAAAAAACATCTAGGTTTGGAGTGTCAACCTGTTTTTCTTTTCTTTTTTGGCAATCTTTTTGCAATTTTAAGAGTAACTTGTTTGCTTAAAAGCAATTTCTGCGACTTCCTTCCTTTTATGTCTCATTTAAACACATATGCAATGAAAGTTAGAAAATGTTTATTTTCTCTTCTGCATGAAAAAGTTGGTCTACGCATCATCGTTTGTTCTTTTCGAGAAAAGAAAATTTGGCATAGTTTGTTTGTCTCGGGTCACAAAAGGGTTGGACCCCGCGGGTTCGCACATCTACCGACCCCAGTAGTCCCAGGAACAAACCCGAACAAGAACCAGTAAGCTGAGTAAAACTTTGCTTGAGCATGGGCCGCTGGGACAACAAGCTGAGCTCACACCTTCTTGCTAGCTAGCTTTAGGCATGTTGATGCAACGAGCCTGGTCTGGGCTATCCAATCCCATTCCGAATATTGGGCGGTCCTGCCAGGGGTTGTCCAATTTCAGCCCTAACTTGAATGGGCCTATGTTAAATCCCATCCCTTGCAAGCCAGGGCCGACTAGGGCCTAGCACAATCTTGAATATAACCTAAACATTCTCTAATTATTCCTATACAGCCACTGGACATCGAGTATGAACGGAACTTTAAACCCTCCTCCTCATTACCACCTCACGTGCACTGTAAATATACACATGTACTCAACAAATCTCAAACAATGGAGGAAATATAAAATGCTATATAAGAGAATTTTGTCGTATTGAGATCAAATTGAAACAACAGTGGAACCCAACTTGCATCATCTTCACCTGAGTCCAAGATCCTATTCAAACATGATTGGGACTTGACCCATTTACACATTAATCATAACCCACCTATGACTTATCTTCATGGGCCCAACAACTCTACCCGTCTTCCCTTCCTATTCTTCCATCCAAATAAGTCTTATACCACTATCATCTTCATCATTCCACACTCGACACATCACCTACATCAAGCACCCATCTCCAATGCCATTCAAAACCAACTCATTCAAACTGAGGTAGAACCCATTTCTCCATCACAGACCAAACCCACTCACACAACATTCACTGCTAAACGACTACAACCCAACTTGTACCCACCACAAGAAAAGTAAAAATAAAAAAAATAAATAAAAGAACCCAACTCACTTCTTCTTCCATCACAACTACCAAGTGCACTCTCGAGAATGGAGTTATCATCATTTGCAGCAAGGGGAAGAGTTAGGTCTTCAGATTGTTCAAGAAAAGGATGCTTCAATATTAAATAAACTAACTATTTTACCACTTTGGTGCATACAATGGTACCCAATGACCTTGTCAGAGAAATCATGTATTAGCATACTGTACAAACATTTCTTCAAACAGATGGTAAATTCATTAAAAATTAGGGCTGTATTTTCGGGCTTGAGCCGGGTACCCATTTTAATGGGCTCAATTGACAGGCCCAGCTAGCTAGATTTGCATGTTGAAAGCCCTATTTTACTATGAATCTAATAAGCACCTAAGGGGATCTTGTAGCCCATGAGCTTTCACATTACGTCTAGGGTTACAAATGGGCCAGGCAAAGGGCCAAAGCAAGTTTTGGTCTTGTTCGTTTAGGCATCTGTGTGTGAAGCGGTCTAAAATCTAAACTCGTAGAGCCTGGTTTTGGCTCTTTTGATAATCACTGGAGTCTATTAGTGTTAGGCGTGTCTGGACCAATAATTGGAACTTTATGCTAGCCCAGATGCAGCCCATATTGTTGATGGGCCAATCAATAGTCGTAGATGTAGCCAATCCGACTAACAGCCTATGGGGTGCTCGACTGATGACATGCCCGGGCCTATTACTAATGATCCACAATCCAATTCAGGGGATTCTCTATTCTTAATGAGTGTAGCCAAAAGTCAGTCCAGTAGTTTGGATGCACCCAGTTTCTGTAATGGTTAAATGTTCTTTAGGCTATAAAATGGAATTTATTTGTTTTTTCTACAATTCCAATAAATTAGCAATTTCTGACCTGACTTGCTAACCCAACACAAACCATGCTGATTTTTTTTTTTTTTTTTTTTTTTTTTTTTTTTTTTTTTTTTTTTTTTGTACTTTGACCCGCAAACCTGATCAAAACCCAACTAGGGGTGGAAATGCTTGGTCCGATGTGCCAACCTACCGGAACGCGACCTTAGAGCCCGTTTGGTAACTCTACTAATTGAGTCAAGTGAAGTAAAGTTGATTTTAAAGAAAGAATAAAATATAAGTAGGTTATGATGATATTTTGTTTTTAGTTGTTTATTATAGAATCTTTTTTACTTTTTGTTTTGAAAATTGGAGTACTTTTGTCTTTTAGTGTGTAAAGGTAGTTGTTTTTTAACTTTTTTTAGAAAAGATGGAGAAAATTTTGATAAAAATTGTTTTTGATGGAATGTTTAAATTGACTTAACTTTACTTGAATTTATAAGTAAAATTACCAAACGGGCCTTAAGAATTCAGCGTTCAAGTGACCCTTTAAATATATATAGGATTATTTAGGTGGGAACTGTTCTCACCCTATATTAGAAGTCTCTAACAGCTGTTGATTCGTTAAAGTGGATGCAACGGCTGCCACGTTTTAGATATAGCATTCGCTTTTTGACATTGGGTGCCCAAACCTTTCATTTCCCTCTTTTGTCAGTTCAAGCCAAAATCTTTCGTCTTCCCCGTTTCAGCCAGTGCAACGATCAGAGCGGTTTCCTCTCCTCCAGATTCTCCGGCTGCAACCTGTCCTCTCCATCTCCATCTCCTCATCTTCCTCTATATCGCAGAGAAGAGAGTTTCCCCTCGGACGGAGAGACCTCCAATGATTTCAGATTTAGGGCGTGACGCTGTCCGGAAGCTGGTATCCTTTCCTCTCCTCCAGAATGACGAAATTCGTCTCTCACCGAAGATGCGGGGCAGGCTCCGTTCTAGGGTTTATTCCTCTTCCCCCTTTCATTTTTTCTAATCAAACCCATTTCCATCCTTCCCTCTCTATCTCGATCGAGGCACCGAAGATATGGAGAAGCTGAGCTCATTCCTTTGTCGAAGGGAAGCAAAGAGGACTCACAGATAATCTCCATAGAAGTCTGGATCGCCGTCTGCGCCCTCTCTTAGCCGACCCAGCGAGGAAGGAAGGTCGGATTTCTCTTTTTTCTCTTTTTTTTTTTATTTTTATTTTGTAAAAAGAGCCCCTATCACGATCTTTCGAATCCATACATGTGATTTTGGTTCTGGATACCTGAGGTGGATGAGAGATGAGACAAACCACATAGGACAATTTTTTTTCTTTTTGGAGACACGTTATCAGAAAAATATGCAGTACTCTGTTTGTCAAATTTGTGCCCTCGATTGATCATCACAGGCTTTGATGAAAACATATTGAGAGTTGTAAAACCAGCTCGGAATGTTGAGAAATGTTGATAAAAGCCTCAGAGATCTAGAATCCAAAATATGAAAAAGCAGCCTACCTAAAGACATCAATCTCAAACTCATGTACACTACGAGAACAGCCACTGAAACAGCAGAACCCCAACCCACGCAGGGGTCGAAAAGCTGCATCAGCCAATGGGCTGTGAGTGCATAACATAAGAATGAAATGCATCAGTAAAGATACCATTCAATCAAGATGGTTCTTAAATTTAAAAAATTGACTCATACAAACCAATTCACAACTTTGAACAATCACCAAAATGAGCATACATTTCTGGGACACTTGCAATCCACATTAGCATGTTCACTTTATCAAAAGAAGTTCTCAACTATAATACTTGTAGAGAGAACATTGATATGCATGTAACAAATCTTTTATTGCAAGCAAATAGTTGCAGAACTGACAGAACTTATGAGGATTCAAAGTTTGCTCCTCCCTCATTTATGGGTTTCATTTTGTTTTAATTTAAATGATTCAGCACCCACTTTGTTGCTTCCTGTTAATGTATTAATATTCAGGTATGCAGTATTTGATCCCTTTCCTCAGCCTTTTGAATTTGTCATGTCATGGTAAATGTAGCAGGAGTGGGTCCGATCTTCACATTTAATATTTGATAATGCTTTCATTTTTGCGAGAAAACAGGAGTGGGTTCTGATCTGTCAAGAGATAGTACCTAATGGATGACACAGATCCATCTCATGATCCTGATCTCGATTTGCAACTTTGGCTTCCAATCCATTCACTGTGTCCGATAGCATTTGAAGTCGCTAGCAGCCAAGTAGGTTACCATCTCTGTTTCTCTATATCTCTCCCGTCTCGGCATCTCTATCCATAGAAAAATAATATTATGATAAAACTTGCGATTAATTACTTTCCTTTTTTTTTAATTTTTTTTTGCATGTATTGTTATGGTGTGCTTAAAACGCACAAAGATTGACGATATAGCATCTTTACCAATTAAAACATTTGTGCCACAAGCTGATGAGGAGAAATTACCAAAAGTAGGTCAAGTTTTTGAAAATATAGAGGATGCTTACAATGCTTACAACACTTATGCGACGGCGGCGGGTTTTAGCATTAGATGAAGCTCGGAGACAAGGGTCAATAACCAAGTAGTGAGAAAAAAATTTGTGTGTTCTAAAGAAGGTTGTAAGAAAAAACAGATTTAGTGTTGAAAGACGGACCTCAGATACATGGGAGAATTGTGGTGCATGTCTTTAGTTTGAAAAAAAAATGAAAGGGTGGCACTGGATTGTATTTAAAACTGTTGTGGAACATTCTCACCTATTAAGTACCTCTAGAAAGACCCACATGCTACGGTGACACCGTCGGATTGACGCCCCCAAAAGAATTGATAGATACTTATGGAGTTGCTAATATCAGACCAAATAAACAAATGGGGATTTTAGTGTTGCAGTTAGGTGGGAGAGATAAAGTTAATTTCACAAAAACAGACTTTCGAAATCATGTTAGAGACAAAAATGAGGAAACAAAGGACAATGATGGTGATATGTTTTACGAACACTTTAGACGATGGAAGGAGAGAGATCCAAGAAATGCTTTTTCTATTGAGAAAGATGATGAGGACCACATAAAACTTGTGTTTTGGGTTAATTATTATTTTCAGAAGTCATATGAGGAGTTTGGTGATATTGTCTCGTTTGATACAGCATACAACACAAACAAATATGGTCTCATTTTTGGCGCATTCATTGGAATCAATCATTATGATCAGTTCATACTATTTGGATGCTGCCTAATCTCAAATGAGACTTTTGATACATTTGTTTGGGTTTTCAGTAAATGGCTTGAAGCAATGCCGAGAGACCCATTGAAGTCCATCTTGACAGATCAGGACCCCGTAATGACAAAAGCCATTGGGTTTGTTCTTTCAAATACGAGCCACCGTTACTGTTTGTGGCACATCATGGAAAATTTACAAAAGAATTTAGGTGGAGTTGCAATACATAAGAATGACTTGATCCCAACTAATGGACACTTAAATGTGCAACGCTTAACCGCAAGACTACGGTGTTGTTAAGTAGTAAAGGAATAAAGAGTTCGGATTATCGATCTCACGGAGAGAGGATGTAACAAGCAATGATTTCAATTAAATGAGAGTTGAACTAAGATATGCTAATAAAGACAATTGAAGTGAGCAATTAAAACTATTAAACTATGTAATGTAAATGACTAATTGACAATCTAAAATATGAATTTAATAAGATCTAAGTTAATCTAACCAACTACACTAAACTCGTGGATGAATGGTGGTGGAAATGGAAGATTTAAGGTGAAGATGTGGTATGAAATGTGTAGGATTTTAAAACAAGTTGTGTGAAATGTGGATCTAACAATCTAAAAGTGAAAATAGCAAATCAAATAAAGATTTAAATTAACAACAATAAAAATAAGAGATTAGGCAATCCAAAATCTACTAAGTATGTAATTAATCCAATCAATGCATATTCTAATTCAACTCCCAGATCTACAATTCAATTAGCAATCTCTTGCCGAATTGGATTGGATGATATAACAATGAAGATGAAAGTAAAGAAAATCAAAGGCTAAGATCCTATATCATCATCTACCTACCCTAACAATTAATCATCAAAATCAAGTTACAAAAGATCAAAGATAAGGGTCTAGAGCATGCTATGTGAGAGAACTTAATCCAACTATAAAGTATCAATTGAGATTATCAAAGCATCAAGTGTAGAGGTAGAGCATGAAAAATGAGAGAGATTAGCATAATTAGATCTAAAATCTACTAATCAATTAAGGCACAAGTAGGGAATTTAAACTAAAGCATGCATGCAATTGAACTAATCACATTACTTTAACTTAAAAACAGAAAGCCTAATCCAAGAGCTTTAGCCATTAAACATCAAGAAAGAGCTCCAAATCTTCATTAATGATCTTCAATTACACACACTCTCTCTAGATTAGTCACAAAGAAGCTCGTAATGACAATCTAAAAGTAAATAAAATTGCAAAATGACTAACTTGCTAAATTGCTTACATTTGATTGGTTGCAACTTAAAGGCGTTTGATTGGCTCATTTGCTTTTACATGGATTGCTTGAATTTGATTTGGAGGCTTTTCATTGGCTCTTTTGCTTTCACATGTGTTTGATTGGTTGTAACAAACTTTCCTTCTAAAAGGATATGTGCTTCTTGCTTCATGTGGTCCTTCATTTTGGAGGCTTTTCATTGTTCATATCTTTTCACATGGATTTGTGCCATGGCGAGCTTTTATTGGTGGAGAGGTGAGTTGGATGGAATATTTTATAGGTAAAAAAATAATATGCAATTGTTAGGATTTTAACCCATAACATATTTCATACCAACCCAAGCTCTAACCAATACACCAACCAATCCTTTGTGTTAGAAAATGACTTCTTTTATTCTTAAAGTCTTCTCCTCTTATTTTGGAATTCTTCAACTCTTCCTAAGATTTCTTCGTGTAATTTCTTTATTGAAATCTCTTCTTGATGCTTTAGGACACTAGCCGGAAGGTTGGGATAGTTGCGGGGTCCACCTATATAAGAGAAATTATATAAAAATGCGCTATAAATAATCGGATTTTTGCATGATAATCCGATAATCCGTTAATGTAATATAATGATAAAATCTTTGTGTAAAGCAAATGATATGCATATGAGATGCTGATAAAATTCAGACTAATAAGGGGTAAAATATGCAATATTTAACACTCATCACAAACTATTAAAAAATCATATTCAACTCTCTGACAACCAAGGAATTTGATTCGGGTTGGAAGAATATGTTGATAAAAGAGAATGTTGCAAACAATGATTGGCTGAATGGGATGTACGATATCCGTCATATGTGGGTGCCTATTTATATGAGACACCTTTTTTTTTTTGGAGGGATGTCTTCAACTGGAAGGAGTGAAAGTATCAATGCCTTTTTAAAGCAATGTGTGACACAAAAGAATGGGCTGTGTGGTTTTATGTTTCGATTTAAGCAAGGGATTGCAACTCAAAAATACCATCAATTGAAGGAAATTCACGACACCTCTAATGGAAGGCCAAATTTGATAACAAACTTGCCAATGGAGAGGCGAATGTCACAAATATACACAAAGAAGATGTTTTATAAGTTCCAAGATCAGTTCATATATATAACATTCGGCATTGCTGAGATTGTAAACGATGATATGGAATGGAGAATTTATAATATTTCATCATTCAAAGATAACAATGAAATTGAAAGGGTTGTCAATTTCAAAAAGGATGAAAAAGAAGCAAAATGTTCTTGTCAACTATTTGAGTTCAAAAGCATCCCATGTGGACACATCATCTGCGTTTTGAAATAAGAGAAAATATATATACTGCCTGAACAATACATTTTGAAAAGATGGACAAGGTATGCGAGAGTAGATGATGATTCTGACAAAAGTATGTGCTCTGTGTTTGATGAGTCATTGCTAGCACGACATGGAGATTTATCATATGATGCTGCAAATATCATTGATGAAGCGTCATTGTGTAAGGAAGCATATCACCATGCAAAATCAGTTCTAAAAGTCCTTAAAAAAAGGATTCACGAGATAAATGAAAAGGCATTGATGGCTGAAGATGATCCTAAGAGAAAAAAATAAAAGTGCAAGGCCTACGGAGAGATACCTTCCACTGAAGCATGAAATTACAAAGGGTCGTCCAAAAAGATCGAAGTTCTCTAAGGAAAAAGCAAGGAATAAAGATCGACTTTGCCGGGGATGTGGCAAGCAGGGGGTTGCACATGACAGATGCAATTGCCCTGGGCTTGATAAGAGGTACCATTCAGCTATGAATTTTTACTACCAATGCATTTTTTAAATTTAATATACATTGACAAGCTTTGTTTAATTTTGCATGCCTTTTTTTTCTTTTTAGTATTGCACATGACAACTCTGAGCCATTAAATGAAAATGAGGCATCGAAGAGATCCTCTGAGGACGAGACATTAACACAGTTAGAAGGTATACATTTTTCCCTTCTTATTAATCAGTCCATTTTCTTTTAAATTTTATTCTCATAGTAATGGATTCTTTACATTACTATTACCATACTAATCAGTCATATTTGGTGGCAGGATTAATTGATGCTCATGTTGGGTCGTCTAATATCTGAAGGTGTTAAAGGCTATCAAGTCATATTTTTTGGTGCAGTTAGTTCATCTTAGTTGTATTCTTTGGTGGCAGAAAGAAGGATGTATTTTGTTTAGTATGTGTAATTCTCATTTTGAGGCATAAAAGATGTCGGATGTTGAATTAATTTGATTGCAAATGTATCATGTGGAGTTTGCACTTTTGAAAATGAATTAATGAATGATGTATAAGTTATTGAATTGAAAAGGAATGAATGAATGGATGAATTGAACTTGGGTGTCTTGATGAATGAATGAATTCCACAGGTTCAAAACAGGTGCAGTTTTGAGTGAATGGATGAATTGAACTTGGGTGTCTTGATGAATGAATGAATGAATTCTATAGGTTTAAAACAGGTACATAGATGAGTGGATATTGGTTTAAAACAGGTGCAGTTTTGATGTGTTTGATCAGTTTTGATGTGTTAGTTTTTATCTTTTGATAATACAGGTTTGAATTGAAAAGGAATGAATGAATGGATGAATCGAACTTGGTTGTCTTTATGAGTGAATGAATTATACAGGATTAAAACAGGTGCATGGATGAGTGAATGGATGAGTGGATATTGATGTTGAATGGATGATAATACAAGTTTAAAACAGGTGCAGTTTTGATGTGTTTCATCAGTTTTGATGTGTTAGTTTTTATGTTTTGATAATACAGGTTTAAAACAGTTCCGGTTTACAATTACAGGTTATACACGTTTGATAATACAGGTTTAAAACTGTAGCAAGCACCTACCTTAGAAGTGGGTCTGTCCAAATGATCAAGACACACGGTGGCACAATGCACTGCCAGCACTGCCACATTTGATTAAAAACCGCAAAGCTTTTGCAATGTCAGGGTACCATGACAATTTACATGGAAGAAAAACAATGGTGGCTGAGTCCTTTGGTTTCTGAACTATCCCCAAGTTCCGGTTAGATTGGGTGCAGCAACTACTAAGTGCAGCAACACCCACTGCCCTTTATTAAATTGGGGGTGCAGCAACACCTTTGTTCCTTGATGAACGAATCATTGATCATTTCATTTCAAACGAAAAACCAAAACTTCATATAACCAAGTATTTCTTATGAAGCGGGATCTTTACAAAAATACATTATGGCTTCTTGTGCTTCTTCAAACCTTCAATGAATTCAGCAGTCATTTCTTATTTCCTGACATTATTGGCACTTATTTGTTGGCATTTTTTTGAATCTATCTTTGTAGGTTTTCTTTAATTGTAAAGATCAAAATATAACATCAAAACCCACTATCATTAAAATTACCCCAAAAAAATTCATTATGTTTCAAAATATACATCACACATTTTTCATCGTGCAGATCACAATTACAAGAAAACTGACAAATACTACTATAGAAAGAAATTTGTTTGATTTTTTCCTTTGTTCAGCAGCGTGTCTCATCCCTTCAAGTGCAACACATGTTTTCATTCAGTTTCTCCACTGTCTTCTTCATTTCCTCCATAAGTGCTGCTAAATTCTTTTTATAGTCAACTTCATCTTTCCATATGAATCTACCACAACCCTTTTCATCTTTCTAATTGGGACATTTTCAAAACTTCCTATTTGGATTAGTCTTTGTACAAGATGTGAGACAAGTAATCTCTCCACATGAGCATTTTGGCACGTAATCACTGAAAATAGAATACGACGATGACATGCTCTTGACCTACAAAAATAGAGCAGTTTATGAGACTACAAAAGAAATAAAAATTGTGCGCACATGAATGGCTAAACAAAACAGATGATGAACTATAAAAAAAATGTACAATCTTGCTGGAAAAAAATAATGTGGACTGGGAGAAAAGAAGAAAGGGAGGATTCTTATGATGGGCCTTGATAATTCTGGGAAGACCACGAATGTGCTACAAATAAATGGTGAGGACACGAGTGTCATCAGTCCAACATTGGGCTTTAATATCAAGACCATCAAGTACCAGAGGTATACTCTAAATATATGGGATGTAGGCGGCCAAAGAACGATTAGATCCTATTGGAGAAACTACTTTGAACAAACATATGGCTTGGTTGGGTTGTTGATAGCTCAGATGTTCGCAGGTTAGGTATAAAAAAAAAAAGAGGACAGGGAGGAAAGAAAGGATTTTTCCAAATGGAATGGAGGAAATGAATCAAGCTGTGGTTGATATGGTAAAACCATTACTAACTCATGACCAGAGAAAAGATCCAGTCCTGACAGTGCTTTGGGTTTCAGCTTTTGTCGAGATAGGGATGGAGAATCCTGGGATGGTTTCAGCTTCTCGGCTTCTCTGCTTCGTTGATGGAGATGGATATTTGCATGGGTTCAGCTTCTCTGCTTCGTTGATGGAGATGAAGATAGAGATTTTGAGATGGGTTCAACTTCTCTGCTTCTGTGCCTCGATGGAGATAGAGAGGGGAGATAAGTCAGATTTCGATTGGAATGGTTGAAAGGAGGAAGAAGAAAGGATCGATTGCTCCCTCTAAACCCTAAAAAGGCACAACTCCAGTCACCGCCCCAGTTCGCCGGTGAGCCCTTTCATCTTCTCAGCTTCTAACGATTTTGATGGTGATGGTCACTCTCTCCGGTGATGGTGCTACTACTTGGAACGATGATGGAGATGAAGAACGACGATGGAGACGCTCAAATGAGGAGATGGAGATGGAGAAGAGACGTTGCATAGTAACTTCAGAGATGGAGAGGAGACGCTGCACAGGGCTGGAGTGGAGAGTAGTGGAAGTTCTAGGAGAAGATGAAGGGGATTTGAATGGAATGGTTGAAAGGGGAAGAGGAAAGGGCTCTTTGCTCTGGGGTTTTTGGAACCCTTCGAAAGGGGGAAATGAAAAGTTTGGGCGCCCAATGTCAAAAAGCGAATGTTATATCTAAAACGTGGCAGCCGGTAGATCCACTTCAACGATCCAACGGCTATTAGGAGACTTCTTACATTTAAGGTGAGAACAATTCCCATCTGAATAATTCTCTCTCTCTCTCTCTCTCTCTCTATATATATATATATAAGTTGTTGACATTTAAAAAATTCACATTTAAATTATTGGCATTGGATATGGATGTGAGGGCCCCACCTTATCTCTCGTAATAAGGTGAGAGCATCTCTCATAGTAGCATCTTCCATATATATATACATTGGATATGGATGTGAGGGTCTTCACCTTATCTCTCATAGTAAGGTGAAAGATGCTCTCATAGGAGTATCTCCCTATGTATTTTGGTTAGATTCGGGTTGACATTTCTGACCTAATTATGACATGGGTCTAATTTGGGTTGAACACATTCTTGCTTGTTGACCCACCACTTATCTAAATAGGGCCAAATTCAACTAGTTGCATTATGACCTGCCAACTTAGCTTGAACCTGACCTGTTTTTTAAGCACATGCAGTGTGTATTTACCCTTTTAACTTCAAGATCGGTTTGATTGAAATTCTCAATTTGATTGATAAATAGGCTGATTTCAGTTTGAGTCTATACACGTTAACCCTTGTGCTACACCTCATGACCCGATTAGTTACCACTCCTAAACCAAACCCTAGATTTTAATTGTTTGGATTGACATTTAAAACCCATTTAATAAATGAGTTGGAGTCAGTTGAGCCCATGCATACCCATTACCCATAGATATCCTTTACTACCTGGAGAAGATTTTAGAATATCACACATCGCCCACAACAGTAACAGTTTCAAAATCATTGTTTTAAAACCATGTTTGGAATGATCAATCTCTCCAATTCAATGGAGCCTTTTGTGTTTGCTCCAACCAGATATAGTCATGGGACAATCCTGATTAAAATATAATCTGGATTGGTTCATGATCCAAATTTACATATCCGGAGATGGATCATGATTATCTTTAATTAGCTTTGACTTAGCTCCATGGTGATGATCTAAGTAGTTGGTAAGAGACATCAAATTAAGTCTTTGGGGGGAAATAGGGGTTGCTAGGTTTGAGAAATGATTGGAGCAAAGGGTCACTAACCCATAGTGCCAAAGAAAAAAATAGTTTTGATAGACTAGATTAGGATTAGAAAGGAAACATATAAAGTAGAGGTTGAGTCTAGCATATATTTTGAGTAGTGTTTGGTCCATGTTATACTTGGACTTTGACCTGATAATTAATCATTATATATATGCTACACTTGGACTGGAAGCCATCCGGACCAAGACTCTGATTATTTTATTAAACTAAAGCGACTGAGACTATTCTAAGTGCGATTATGGCCAGCTGATTTCTTTTATAAGGTTGTTTGTTATTATAGCCCATTATTAACCAAAGATAATAAAAGATCCTAATAATATTGAGAACACAACAAAAATAGTTTATTGCAATCTACTAAAATCAATTACATTCACTACTATATAAAGTAAAATCCTAAGCAACTCTATTAAAATAAAATACTAACCAAAATAGGAAATATAACCACACTAAGAAAAGAATGTTCCTAATAATATCATAACCTACATAGCATCACTAGCCCAACCCCTCCGGTGAGTGTGCTGAGTCAGCGATGACTTTAACTGTACTCCCCCTCAATGCTGACTCTCAACATCATTATGCCAAGTTTCCATTTGAATTTGTGAAAAATCTCCCATGTTTGTGGTGCTAGCTCTTGCTTGTCCTCAAAATAATTTGATTGCTCCAAGTAGATCCTCATGTCAAACCAATCCCCCCCCCCCCCTCTCCAGTGAGTGTGCTGAGTCATTGATGACTTTAACAGTTCTCCCCCTCAATGCCGACTCTCAACATCATTACGCTAAGTTTCCATCTGAATTTGTGAAAAATCTCCCATGTTCGTGGTGTTAGCTCTTACTTGTCCTCAAATCATTTGATTGCTCTAAGTAGATCCTCATGTCAAACCACCACCACACCACCACCACCCCCCCCCCCCCCCCCCCCCCCCCTCTCCCGCCGTTGAAAGATGTCTTTGACTTCCATTTGCTTGAATTTCCACCCTTTGCTAGCCGCGAAACCAAACTACACATGTACGGTATCGCAATCAGATTAAAAGTCTCGTCAAAATCAAACTCGTACTATTGGTTGAACCATTTTGCTTCCAACCACACTCTATAGACTAGAATGGTCTTTGGTCCCACCGCACCGACTTTCCCACTTATCAACCCAAATGCATCCAATTGTTCGCTTACCATTTGGTCACAATGCCATCTCCCATATCTCATCCCTAATCAAGGTTACAATTTGATGGTCCATTGTGTCTTTCCACTCTTTGATCTCTCGTGTGATCAATTATGCATATTTCTGAGTCTCTGAATTGGTGTAAGGAATGACTCTGACAACCGTTTCATCAACCATCTCTTGTGGATCTGATCCAGTCTTAGATTGATTATCATTTACTTTTTTTTATTTCTTTTCCTTGAGATGATCTAGCACATGACTTCCAAGCCCTTGAGAATCTAGCACCTTGTGAGGACTTGATCCAATCCCTGATTAAACAACCTCCACCATTGATTCCATTTCCTTGAACTCATCTTGTACTTGATTTTCAAGCTCTAAAGAACCTAGAGACACAACATCATCAATATCAAACATTTTTGATATTAGTGCATACTCACAAGTTTCTATATTAGTAGCCAAAATTCGCCTCTAGGTCCCAACCATCCTCATCAATGGCTACCCATGCTCGTTGGCTTTCCATTGCCTTAAGTCTTCTGCGACTAAATTTTCTCAACGACTACCATCGTCACTTTGTAATCCCACACAATAGCGTGTCCTTCATGGGTTTTGGCTTCTTGGAAAAATTGCTTGCAAAAGTGTCCCACGCTTCTTTTGGAGTCTTCACATCCATTAGATGATAAAGCATGTCATCATCTACTAACATCTTGATTGCAAACAGAGCCATCGCTCCTTTCGCAATCCACTTTTTCTTTGTAGATGCCTCTTTTGGTAGTGTTGTTTCTTCCCCCACACGTTATTCACCAATTAAGACTCCATATGTTTTCTCCACAAGTTGTAATTTGACTTGTTATGGAGTATCACTATAAAACAGAGAAAGAAACCCAATCCGATGTCCATCACAATTGACCTTGCCAATCTGTCTCAATATTTGCACCACCATGTATATCTCATCCTAACGAGTTCACCAGTGAAAACGGATCTCAAATCTAATACCAGATGCCCCCGATATCGTATGAACACTTTCAGCCCCTCGATCTAGTCAAAATTGCCTTTGACTATGCTGCTGACGTCAGCAATGACTCACCTGTTGTTGTTGTTTCAGGATGGGTTTCTGCAATTGGGCCAGGTCAGCCCGATCTTGAACTGGGCTTGGCCCAGGTTCTCTTCTTCTCCTCCTCTATTTCTTCTTCAACAAACAAGACCCAACCCCTCTTCTCATTTCTGTTCTCTATAATAAGTAGCAGTTGTTGTGAAGCCCCGCCCTTTTCTTGCAGTAGTTATATGTTAATTATATCTAAGTATGCTATTTAGTAAGGATTAGTACGGGTAGTTGGGTATTTTTTTAGGAATTAGGCTTGGCTTAGTGTCTTAGGGGTCTAATTGTGATTTATAGGATTGTTAGAGGGTCAGATGTATTTTAATAGGGCTTGTTAGTTGGTTAGAGGTCCTTAGGTGTAATTTCTAAGTTATATAGAGATTTCTCTTAGAGAATTGTGCAACTAAACCTAGAATACCCTAAATGCCCTTGAGTCCCTTCATTAGCCAAGCATAAGGGTGGGCTTTTTGGTCATTTCCTACCAAACCAAATTCTATAAATCAACCAAGCCTCCAACGAATTTCATTTCATCTTTGTCATTTTCCTCTCTTTCTCTCCTCTTCTACATTTCAATTTCCCTCCATCTCCCTCTCTTCTCCCTCCTCCAAATTAGGGTCTTCAACCTAGATCTAGGGTTTCCATATCCAAAAAGGCAAGGGATTCTCCAAGCTACAGCCATCTACAACCAAGGAGCACCATCTCCTTCACTCCAATTCAAGGTAATTTTCATTTCCTAGCCTAATTCCCATATAGATCTAGCTTCTTTTATTGATTTTTCCTTTCTTCTACATTTTTCTCCTTGAGAATGAGTGTAGGAGGTGTAAAGCTTTAGAGATTTGTAGATCTCGGGGGTTGATCTAGAGATTGGAAGCCTAGGAGCTTGGATCTAAAAAAGCTTGGCTTGGATCTTGAACATCAAGCTAGGAGACCCAGTATAGGAAGCCTAGGCAAGTGCAATATACACCTATTATAGAATGTATGCTTTTCTTTCTTTGAATTCTACCATGAATTGTCTATTTTGATGTTAGATTTGTATATTTCTCTCCCTAAGCTCTATTTTCTATTATTTTGATAATTGATGAATGGAAAACCCTATTTCGAATATTAATGGCCCATTTATAGATGAATGTTGATGGATAAAGGTGTTTTTGTGTTTGGAGATGATTGGGCGCGTGATTTGGAATTGAAATGGATGGATGTGGATGGAAATTAAATGAAAATGAAAGAAGGCAGTAACTTGGAATTCTTGACTTTGTGTGTCCTCGGTCGACCAAGACCTTTCAAGGTCTGTTAACACCAAAAATGTCATTTTGCCTCTGCATACACTTTTAACATCAAAGAAGTTACATGAAGTTGCATCCGAGCACAACGGTCAATGCTATTTCAAGCATCGGATTTTGTCAGAACTATCCAGAAACTTCAAAATCCTTCAAAACAGTCATAATAAGACTACAAATTTAGCTTTGGGCCTTTTTTACATCATTTGGCCTAATTTCACTCTTCTAGCAACTAAACGGAGCTCCTAGCGGCGATAAAGGTGGAGACCTTATTTCACAAAATAGAGCACACAGTTGGCCTCAATATGCTACTTAAAGGTCACATTCTCCATGTGATAAAGTCAGCCCTTCCGACACTATTTGGCCCAAAATGCAAAACGTCACATTCTCCATATGATAAAGTCAGCCCTTCTGGCGACAACAACATCGGAGACATCAGATCTTTAATATGAGCGTATGGATGGTCTTAAAATACTTCCACGAGGCTCTATGTCAAACTTCATGTCAAATCGACAGTGTTTAACCAAACATTAACCCTTAAATAGCAAAATCAGGCCTTTCGGCAGTAGAAACTACCGGGGCCATCACTCATCAAACAATGCACATGGATGTTATCAAAATACTTCCAAGGGGCTACATGTTAAGTCTTAGGTCATTTCAACAACATTTGATCAGATTTTGACCTCCCAAAAGTTAAATCAGGTCTCATGTGACGTTTTGGTTATTATATATTATTTTATTATTATTATATAATTGATTGTATTATAATTAAATATGCGATTAGTCTAAGTGGGGACCACGCTAGACTTAGGTCGGTGAGTTAGGCTTATTGGATAGGTGTCTTGACCCATAGTTAATCCAGGCCCAGTTTAGTGGGTATAATCCTTCTCTAATCCAAACTCCTATTTTTTTAGAACCCGAACTCTATTCTTTTTAGAATTTAAGTTACACTACAACTCTTATTCATATTTCCTATTTATACACCACAACACTATTTTATTTTCATACACAACTCTCTCTCTCTCTCTCTCTCTCTCTCTCTCTTTCAACTTTTCTCTGGGTTAGAGCTTTAAGCTTTTGCAGTAGGAATTCTAGATCGTCTCCCTCAACGCGACCCGCAGGCAAGTACCTAATCATAATTTGTAAATTTAATGCTTGTGTTCTTCTTTGATTCGTATGTGGATGCATGTAGAAACCCCTTTTATGCCCTTGTTATGATGTTTAATATTTTAATAATATAAATCGGAGATCGGGGACCATCGGATTGATTTTCTTATCTTTTTGTTTTTACCACTGCCGTCGACCCACCAAATCACCCAAACAAGACCGAACTGGACCAGTCACGTTTTTCCGGAAGTTGAACCATGAGACCCTTGTTACTGTGCATTGGCTGTGGGACCCAGGTGGGCTACCGATTGCCGATCAGATCCCCACATCCTGTAGAGGGGGTTTGGGCGATCCTGTTGGTGTGGGCTGATTCTGGACTCTTGATTAGTGGGTCATTATCCGAGGCGCACAGTCGTCATTGAAACGGAAACAACCCTTACAGAACTCGTTCTGGTTCTGTGTGATGAGATGCTGATGACGTGTTTGCTTAAGTTGAAAAGGTGGGTGGAGGTGACGTGTGGTGATAATGAGGAAGACTGATGATGAATGGGTCATGGGTGTATGGGATAAAGAGAGAGAATGGTGATATGTGGGAATAGGAGAGAGAGAATAAACATGACGTGGTGGGCAAGATTACTTACTGTTGTGACAGGACACAACTTACAAAGTTTATTACAAATTTTAATATTTGGCCCCCATTGATTTTAGGAATTTGGAAAAAGACCATGATTCTTTAATAAATCCCATTGCAATCTTAAGTTTATATTTTTGAAAATACATTAGGATGGGACCCTAAGTTTTCTAAAATAATAAATTAAGAATTGTTGTTTCTTATTTTTCTATTTACAAATTAATTTCAAATGATATCCTTGATTTTAATATGTTAAATTTATATTTATGAACTTTGTTAATTGGATCATTGGACCGAGTAAATACCGTCCGGGCAAACGGTATCTTACTAATGTGGGGTTTATTACTTATATGGCCTCGGGGAAATCCTAGTGGATTAGAGATCAACCCATCTTTATTGTAAAACCCTTAATTGGGTCTATGCACTATTAATTGAGAAGGGGTGGGTTGATCTTTTAAACTATTAGAGATTCCCGTGGTTGTGGGGTATGAGACCTTATGTTTGACCTTAGGATTGGCTTGTGATTATTTCTTGACATTCGTATTTGCATATATGATGTTGGTCTATTAGTTGCATACCCTGTGTTGATTGGATATGGACCATGATGTGGCGTGGCAATTGATTGAGATATTGTAGATGTCAATTGAATGAATTGATTTGTATTCGATTATGGATTGTTGTGCAGCCAGCACTTCACTTTGACTTAAGATTCTGTGTCAGAGCTTTACAAATCATTAGGTCTATTATACTATGATATGTATATATATATATGTATATTGATTGGGTCATATTCGAACGACTGCAGTTGTATTTGGACGGCTGATCACCGATGTGTACGGACACTGTAATATCCGAATTTCGAACCGATTTATCCGGCCTACGATTTCAATTACGAACCGGTTTATGACCGCCGGCCTTCGAACGGGTTTTCCCGTTTTATTGTTAGGGCTAACCCCCCAAAACAGTAGCAGTGCTTCTGTGTGATTATTGTATTGCTCTATTTGTGTAGATTGGATTTAGGTTATACGTTCTTTTCGTC
The DNA here is from genome assembly GCA_028538565.1 of Umbellularia californica. NCBI lineage: Eukaryota > Viridiplantae > Streptophyta > Magnoliopsida > Laurales > Lauraceae > Umbellularia > Umbellularia californica. The sequence goes on from JAPQWN010000007.1 coordinate 28,930,892, forward strand.
AATATCGTGTTGTTAATCTCTTATGATCATTACCTGTCTTTATTCACATTGATCTTGTGTTTTATTTATGAATTATGTTTTCGTACTTGCTGTTTATTTTGTTTATTGGTGCATAGGTACCGATCCTTACCCTACTGTGGAGACGGAGGATGGTCAAACGTTTCAAGCGTTTGAACCAGTTGACGAACCTGAGTGGAGACCCGGAGATGGCTACGGAGCCGTCTGAGTCCGCGCATGAGATATCGACACTTTAGATTCCTTCGTTGATTTAACTTCATAATATATTTAGTTAGTTGTTTTATGTGAGTTATTTAGGAAACTTTAAACCTTAATATTCAGTAGTTATGTGTTGGTTTAATAGTGGATATTTGATACCAATTGATTTAATGCTTTCGTAAATGTTTTATCATGACTCATCATGTTTCGAAATTTTGTGGGTCTATATTTGGGAGCTTGTGTTGCATTAAACACATGAAATTGAATATTAATTTTTATTTTCACGTTATCCCATGGTTGTATTTTTGGGACGTGACATCTCCCGATGATGAAGTCTCTCAGGACCATGATTTTCAAATCAGAGTGAATGGATCATCTTAAAATAATTCCAAGAGGCTCCCTGTCAAATTTCAGGTCAATCGAACATCGTTTGACTGTACAGCAAATTGACACCATGCACAACAAAGTCTTCGGCTTTTCTAGAAAAACCAGAACCTTTGCGCTCTATTTTGCACGACTTCTCGTAAGAAATGATAACAAAATACCAAGAAAATATGCCAAAGTTGAAAGACCGAAAAAAAATCAGAAAAAGGCCGAAAAATGGGACCAAGTGCGCCTATGGTCGCCGGATTTCCGCTGAAAATCCATTTTTTGGGCCTTTTCGTGTTTCAAGCTATTTGGCCTCTATGATTTTTCAAAAATCTGATTTTTGAGACACGAAATCCTTTTATCTTTGACAACATCATGGATTCGTCGACTAAATAATCCGTTCGTCATTGGACACTTTGAAATCGCCAACCGGCCAACAAAAAAAAAGCATGCCCTTTGCCCAACCGATCAAGAAATCGATAGTATGGATGGTGTCGGCTCGGTGGTAGGAATCAGTGTTTGAAACTATATGATCATCTGACGACAATCGGCATGAGAAACCCAACCGATGACGAAGACTCCCTACATCGCGGGTAGAATTCCAAAAGACGCGGTGTGGTCCGCGACCTTTCAAGCACTTCGGCAGCGACTTAATGCGGTTAATGATCCATTTTTATGACAAATAATAGCAGTTAATTATCCATTATCATAAACGGCCCAATCAGAATCTAAGAAGGAGTACATACAAATCAAAACAATTATGGTAACAAACCCATATAACTCCTCCCATCATGAAGTTTAAATGCAAATAAAGTCCCTTTATTTTCCAACGGCCAATCAAAACTCAAGAAAAAGGAGTTACAAGAGGAGTTACAAAAAACATAAATTAAAATGCGTAACTCCTCCCATCATGGAGCATTAATGCATTTAAAGCTTATAAACTCCCCCCATGGCCACCAAAAGCATATAAAAGGAGGCCATTTTCCACCATTCCAGGGCATGGTGATGTGCAAATCCCACAAAAAATTCTACATTGTTGCTATGATGCTCCAACAACGATCTCTCCTCCATTGAAGAAGCTCTGCAGTGACCACCACTAAGTGGTGATTGAAGACCCTCGGGGGGCCACCCCCCAAGGCCCTCTCCTTCTTTCTCCATATGTTTAGATGCGGCTTTTCAGCCATCTACTTAGATTTTTTTTATATAGGATCTCCTCTTGATCCTTATTCTCTAAGAATCTGAGGTTTAAGCCGAGACATGAGAATCAAAAGCATCATCTGTTATCATCTGAAGGAGAACAATGAAGCCCAAACATGACTTGCGACCGTCAATCTGAACGAGTCCCCGCAATCTCCTCTGAAATCAGATTCCATTTTCTTTCTTCTCATTTTATTTGAGTTTTTAAAAGAATAAAAACAACACAAGTCTAGTTTGTTCTTTTGATGAGAATTGTAAATCACCTTTCATGGCAAACACAAAATCGCCTTTTACGCCAAACAAATGAAATTCGCCTTTCACAGCGCCTAAATTAAATTATGTTTCTTTTCTTAACACGTGTAATGAAAGCTAGAAAAAAGTTAATTTTCTTTTCTAAAGTTCACCTTTCACGGCATCCAAATCTAAATTATGTCTCTTTTCTTAACACGTGCAATGAAAGCTAGAAAAAAGTTTATTTTCTTTTATACTTAAAAAGCCACATCTACGGACCTACGCTTGTTATTTCTAAGTAGAATAGAAAATTTGGCATACCCGTACACATAAAAAAATTGATTTTGTTTGCTCGTCTCCAGTCATGAAAGGGTTAGAGCCCACAGATTCTCAATTTCACCGACCCCTGTAGTCCCGTAAACATATCGAGCATAATGGTCGACCACGAACACTGCAAAATCCCAACCTCAGAGCTGCCTGCTAGACAGTTAGCGACCTAAGTGTCCTCGGTCAACCGAGAGACCTTTCACGGTCGACCAAGAACACAGTATTTTCTAATTTAGATCGAACAGACAGAACCATGTAATTTATTGTCCTCGGTTGATCGAGAACTCATTCATGGTCGACTGTGGACACTGAAGACAATAACTTTAAGAATTTGTTTCTTTTATAATTTGATCTTAATTGGGCCCCATTGACCTCCCATTTGGATTCTGATTGTTGGACTAAACATGAGTCAATGGTTGAGCCTAACCCTCACCCATGTAGCCACCTAAAGTAGGGACTATGGTTGTAAAATGGAACTGAATCGGTGCTTGAGAGTGGTCTTGGATCCCTTTCACCTTTAGAGCACAAAATACCTTATGATTATGCATTTGAATACCTTTTGACCACTACTTTGGTGAAGTGAGATCCTACACTTGAATGCATGGCATTGACTTAGGTTGGACCACTTGTTTATTTCTCACTTTTAGAAAAACCTAGCTCCTAAACTAGAGGAAATAAACTCAAGGCTTGAATCTGTAAAGCCATTTGGAAGACTATCTATTGAAGATGTTTTGCAGTTAAATAGTCCGATTCCAAAAGAGGAGATTGAAGAGGCGATCAAATATGAAAATCCACATGAAGCCCTAGGACCAGATGGGTTCAATGCACATTTTTCTAAGGTTTTTTGGTGTATAATCGGAGCAGATATATGTGATGCTATCTAAGGTTTTTTCCAACCAAGTATTAGGAGTGTAACGGTTCGGTTAATCGTTTGTTTTGGAAAAATCATTAACCAAACCATATTTTACGGTTTTCAGTTTTTAAAAGTCATAATCGTAATCGTAGCCTAAAAACCCGTTAAAAACCAAACCACAGTTAACAATATCAGACGGTTCGGTTATGGTTAATTTCAATACGTGCGCAAAATGAAAAAAAAATATATTCCAATATAAAATTAATATTTTTATCTATCAAAGAAAACATAAACAAAAAGTATTGAAATACAAATAAAAAAATATTCATAGAGAAAGCAAGATGAGGAAAGGGGGCTTAACGTAAGTCATTTTATTTCATTTAGGCCCTTTAGTTATTTATTTATTAGTGTAACAGTTTGGTTAACCGTGTGTTTTTAGAAAACGATTAACTGAACAATATTTATGGTTTGGTTCAGTTAATAACTGTGAGTCGAAACTAAAAACCATAAACGAACCATTAAGCATGGTTTTCCGTTTTTAATAACCGTAACTGAATCGTGAAATATTGTTATTAACCGTCGGTTTGGTTTGGCTCGGTCGGTTAGACGATTTTTCAATTTTTTTTACACCCCTACCAAGTATGATGCTAAATCAACTAAAAGCGACCTTTATTATATTATTGCCAAAGGGGACAATGCTATATCTCTTGAGAAATATAGACTGATTTTCCTTACTAATGAACTATACAAGATTATCACTTGGGTCTTAGTTACAAAACTAAAGCCTTTGATGGGAAAGTTAATTGGGCTGATGCAATCAGCATTCATCCCTGGGAGAGCTATATCAAATAACATCTTACTTGCCCAAGATCTTTTTTGCAATTTCCATAAAAAATCTAGAGGCTCAAGAATGTGTATAAAGCTTGACTTGTAAAAGCCTTCAAGAGTAGTCAATGAGAATTCTTGAATGCTACACTTCATGCTATGAATTTCCAAGAACATATGACTTCTTTAATTATGATGTGTGTATCCGAGCCTCACTTCTCTATTCTTGTAAATAGCCAAGCAGTTAGATACTTTCGAAGTACCCGTGGTCTAAGACAGCAATGTCCTCTCTCCCTTTATCTATTTACTATTGTTATGGAATTTCTTTATGCTTTGGGGAACAAGTATGCAACGTCTATGATGATTCCTTCCCCATATACTAGGAATGACACTTTTATCTCACATATCATGTTTGCAGATGATTTGATTATTTTAGTGAGAGCACTCCAATAGCTGATGTAAATCATAGAGCATTTCTATACCACTTCTCAAATTTCTTTGGCTTGAAAGTAAATTGGGCTAAGAGTTCTATTTTTTTTTCTCTAATTGACCACAAAGATGACAAAGAGGCTATTATGTCCATGCTTGATGTGATTGAAGGTCATTTACCTGTCAGATATTTGGGAATTCCCCTATCCTCAATCAAGCTATCCTTTCAAGAATGTTATTTGAAAGTCTAAGATCCAAACCCTAGAGGGGGGGTTTAAATAGGGTGAGCTCAAAAATCTAGTCCAATTTTAATTTTCTAGTGTCAATTATGCTTTGGAAATAAATTAGCTTGATTACCAGAAAAGTTTCTAAGTCATTCAAGAACAAGTAAAGAAACTATGTAATCATCTAACATTGGCATTGATAAAAAAACATTAAGCATATGAGCATCATCCACATATTAAAAGATCAACCACCATAACAAACAAATTTATAGTGGTTCGGCCAATCATGGCTACATCCACTCCCATTTTCCCTACCGGATTTTCCACTATTTCAACTTCAGGTTTAGGCTCTCTTCTAACCTTACAATTACATATGCGTTTCAAAGGCTTAGCATTAACCTTTATAACCACTTATGCTTTTCTAAGGCTTAGCAATAACCTTTACAACAAGATGTTTTTGTCTCAATTGTTTATGCCTAAGTTTGCACAAGATGAGATGCAATTAAGTACATATTATTAAGATCTTCAAGTCAGGCCAACCAATCAGGTTGGGTGAGCCCAATGGGTAGAAACAACCCAATTAAAGGGTCAACTCAAATCACATTAAAATCTATTGTAATTTATGTTTAGTGATTGCGTATTCTATAATAGGTCTTAGAATATATCTCTAATTGATTGTATCAGTGCAAGAATCATGCACTATTATTTGTATACATGTGCTATATAATGAGAAGCCAAACACAAACAGTGGCATGATTATTCAAGAAATATATTTTTTTAATATTTCCCCATCTTTCACATGGTATCAGAGCCCTAGGGCCTTTTCGTTTGGGGATTTTCTTGTGCAAACTTCTTCAATTCGTCATACAGAGAAACTTCTTGGTTTCATTCAAGATTTCTCTCTTGGTAACGAAGGTTGTCAGAGAAACCTTTGTTACATCTTCATAGTCTTGTTATTTCAGGCTCGGCATCTTGCCATCATTTGGACTTATCAACACCTCGGCACCCTGGCATTCCTAACAGCCAGCTTCGTCAAGATCTCATCGTAGTTGAGATCCATCTTCATCAAAGTCTCGTTGTGGTACGGTCTTTCTTGGTGGTTTCTATTTCCGTGGTTTTGCGGAGACAACGACTCCAATCTATCACTTGGAGCAAATCTCTAACTCGGTCGGAGACATTTACATTTGTTGAAGTTTTATTTCAAAGCATGACAGAGTCAACATCTTCAGAGTGGCCCATCTGCTGGATCTCAACACCTGCTGATCCAAATCTCACCAAAACATCTAGGAACCATATTGCCTGAATTTTCTCTGCAAACTCAAGGTGGACATTACTATCAGAATTATTGAATTTCTATACTCTGTCTCTTCAATTTTTCTGCTCCATCGTCGGGTAAGATCTGATCATCACAAAAAAAGGTTTGTTTTTTCTCTCCTGCAATTTTTTGAATGGCTGAAAAATCAGAGATCCTATATGTTAAACTCAATTGGAAAAACTATTTTAGATGGGAATTTCAATTTCGCATGTTTGTTCAGGGAAAAGAACTTTGGGGTCACATAGATGGAAAAAATCCTAAACCGCTGATGAATCCGAACTTGCTAAATGGGAAACAAATGATGCTAAGATCATTACTTGGATTCTGAGTTCAGTGGAACCCCACATTATCTTCAATCTCCGCTGTTATAAGACAGCAAAAGGCATGTGGGAGTATTTAAAGAGAATCTACAATCAAGAAAACTCAACCCGTAAAATTCATCTAGAACATGAAATTACAGAATACTCACAAGGAACTAAAACCGTCCAAGAATATTACTCTGGTTTTGTTAACCTTTGGAGTGAACTATGTGAGCTGGTTTATATTGATGTCCCTGATGAGGCTTTACCAACGTTCAAAAAATCCATGAAACAAGTAAAAGAGATCAATTGCTTGTGAAACTTCATCTAGAATCTGAACATGTAGGGGCAAATCTAATGAATCGAGATTCTATCCCTTCCCTGGATGTATTTTTAAATGAACTCTTCCAAAATGAACAACGAGGAATTACTCAAACAGCCTTGGCACAGAAACATGGATCTTCATCCTCTCTAGATATAGCCTATGCTACCCAAACCAAACCCAAGGTTCTAAGCAAGACTCAGTGTTACAGCTGCAAGGGATTTGGGCACTTGGCAAATCAATGCAAAAAGAAAGTTTGTAGTTACTGTAAAAATAGTGGACATATCATCTCAGAATGTAGGAAGCGGCCACAAAATAGAACCAACCGTGCTCTTTATACAGCGACTGATGGTACAGATGGTGGTTCTTCTTGAGTGACTCCTCGGCCTGTTACCGCTTCCAACAATGTTACATCTACAGTGGTTGAACAAATGATCCAATTGGCCTTTTCAGCACTAGGTCTCACAGCTAAATCATGTACCTCTTCTATATGGTATATGGATTCGGGGGCATCAAATCACATGACTGCTTCCTCAGCTAGTCTTGCCAATCTAAAGCCATATATATGGGACTTGTAAGTTCTCTGATTTGACTACAGATGGGCTTCTTGAAGAGGAACCTCCTTCAGCACTGGATCTTCAACCTCTTCGCCAATCTTTATGTTCAACTCGACCTCCTGACCGCTATGGGTGGGAAGCTTAGTTTTTGGCAGCTACTTTATCCTTTATTTCCATTCCTACTCCCTATACCCAAGCAGTGAAACATGAGTGCCGGAGGAGAGCAATGCAGGATGAGATTAATGCACTTCAAGAAAACCATACACGGGATATTGTCTCGTGTCCTTCTGATATACATCCAATTGGTTGTAAATGGATATACTCCATCAAATTGAAATCCGATGGGTCCTTGGATAGATACAAAGCTAGACTTGCTGCACTAAGCAATTGTCAAGAATATGGCATTGACTACGAAAAGGCCTTTGCCCCGGTCGCCAAAATGACGACTGTTCGGATACTTCATACTGTTGATTGATGGACCCTCGGATTTCCGTCCTCTCCTTCCGCACCCCGGGGGCTGACCTGGGTCTCGGCGGTGGAAGGAAAACGCGGGTATCAACATTTTTGTACGGGTATGCCATATTTACTTTCTACTTGAAATTTGGAATGGTGATAATCCGGAGATTCACCTTCACAAATAGAAAGGAAATCAATCTTTTTTTCTAACTTTTCAAATTGCATAAATATTAAGAAAAGAGACAAGTTTGTTTTTTTAGAATGTTGTAGGAGGCGTTTTTGTTTGTTTGCCGTAAAAGACGATTTTGCCGTGAAAGGCGATTTTATAATACTCATTAAATATGAAAGACAAGAATTGTGATTTCTTTTTGTCTCTTTAAAAAAATACAAATTACAATAGAAAAGAAAGAAAAGGAATCTAACTTCTCAGGAGATTGTGGGGACACGTTAAGATCGACGGTCGCAAGTCATGTATGGACTTCGTCATCGTCCTTCAAATGAGAACGTTTGATGCTTCGATTCTTTTGCTTGGCTCCAACCTCAATTTTTTAAAGGACGAGGACCAAGAGGAGGTCCTATATCCAATGAAAAACTGAGTAAACGGGCTGAAAAGCCGCGTTTAGGCCATGTTGTAGAAGGAAGGGACCTTGGGGGGTTGGCCCCCCAAGGGATGCTGATCACCTTGTAGTGCTTCTAGGAGCAAAGCGGCAGGACTTCGTCTCTCTCTTGTATTTTCTAGATTTTCAGAGCTTGGGATTGCACTTGGGATTCATTCCTTCTTCTTGGAACCCACCTCCTTTTATAGGATTTTGGTAGCCATGAGGTGTTTATTGGCATTGATGGCCATGATGAGAGAATTGATGAGGAGTTACAAGTTTTTATTCTTTGATTTTGTAACTCCTTTTTCATGGCTTGTGATTGGCCGATGAAGGGTAGTGGGCATTTAATTGCCTTTAATCTTTATGATGATGGGAGTTTCTTGGGTTTAATGCCATGATTGCTTAGATTTGTAACTCCCAAATGCTTGAATCTGATTGGGCCGTCCAAAATAATGAGTTAATGACCGCATAAAGTTGTCATAAACGGGTCAATTAACAACATTAAGTGGTCGCCAAGGCATGTGAAGAGTCGCCGGCCGCGCTGCTTCTTTTGAGATTCTTTCTTGTGATCATCACAGGTGGATCCACACATTGTTTGATGTCGGATTGCGATGCAATTTCAGACATTAATTGATGTTGGTGGACCGGTGACATCTGTCTTGTCGATTTCACGATCGGTCGGACAGAAAGTGTACTTTCTTGGTCAGCCGGTTGGCGATCTTGGAGCGATCGGTGATGATTTCATGCTTTTGACGGCGGATCCGAGATATCTGTGAAGATCAATCGTTTTCAAGCATCAAACATTGGATTTTCAGAAAATCACAGAGGCAGGAATACCCGAAACGCGAAAAGGATCGAAAAACGGGGCATTTGGTGCAAAATTCAGCGACCCGGATTTGCAGGGTCGCCAGCGACCATAGGGCTTTGGCCCATTTGGTCGCCGAGCTTCGTTTTCGGCCGTTTTTCCGTCTTTTTTGCTCCTTTTTTCTTCTGTATTTTTCTTGACATTTTTCCTCAATTATTGACTTGATTCTCTTGGAGAAATCTTGACGAGAACCCGCGCAAAACCGAAGCACAAAGTTTCTCATTTTTCGAGAAAGCTGAAGACTTTGTAGCCGATTTTCCGTCAAGAGTCGAAACTAGGTCAAACGATGTCGGAATGACCTTTAAATTGAGGTGAAGCTTCTTGAGCAGTGGATAGGTCCAACCATGGGCTTTTATTTGAGTTTTGAAGCCGTTTGGGGTCCCATCGATTCTTGACTTGATTTTACTGCGGGGAAACTGCCGAGCTTTGATATATGGTCAAACGATGTCCGTTTGACCTGAAATTTGACGGGGAGCCTATTGGAGTCATTTTGAGACAACCCATGAGCTCCGTTTTGGATGTCATGGTCCCGGATTGCTCCACCGCCGGTAGGCTTCATTTTCTTTCGGAGCGTCGAAACCTGGTCAAACGTTGTCGGAATGACCTGAAATTCGACGTGTAGCCTTTTGGAAGCATGTTTAAGCCACTCATGTACTTTGTTTGATGAGTGATGGCTTCGGTGGTTCTCGCCGCTGGGAGGCTTGATTTTGTTGCTCGAGCGTTGATGGAGGGTCAAACATTGTCGGTTTGACTTGAAATTTGGCATGGAGCCCTTTGGAGACATTTTGGAGTCATCCGTAGGCTTTGATCGAAGTTTTGGTGTCTTCGATGATGTCGCCGCCGGGAGCGCTTGTTTAGCTGTCGGAGCAGTGAAGTTAGGCCAAACGATGTCGGAATGGCCCGAAACCTCAGGTGTACCCCTCTTTTGGCTGCCTTGAAGGATCTTACAGTTTTTGTCTGATTCTGACAAGATCTGATGCTTGAAGTAGTTTTGCCTGTTTTGTAGCAGGATGTAGCTTCACGAGGCTTCTTGATGTTGAGGAGACATAGTGACTTTTTTGGTGTCAACAAATGCCCCCTCGAGGTACAACGAAGAGTTGCTTTCTTGGAGTCGATGTGCCTCGAAGAGAAACTTGGAGGAGAGATTCCGACTTGACCAAGAGTCTTGAGCTTTTTTTTATTCTTTGAATAGCCTTTTGAGTTTCCGGGCGAATTTTATGGTAGTGAGAGGGATCACGTACCATCTCAAGGTAAAGTTTTGAAAATGACATGGGTATTTGGTTTTTGGGTTTTGGATTTTGTTTTTAGACCTTGTGACCTAACAAGCTGTATGTGGCAGGTTAGGGGGTCGGGTTTGATTTTGATTTTGACCTTGTGACCCAACAAGCTGTATGTGGCAGGATGGGGGGTCAGATTTGGTTTTTTCGTTTTGGTTTTGGTTTGGATTGGATTTTGATTTTGGTTTTGTAGCAGGATGCAGCTTCACGAGGCTTCTTGATGTTGAGGAGACATAGTGACTTTTTTGGTGTCAACACTGCTGCATCAAAATCATGGCCTCTTTATCAAATGGATGTTAATAATACTTTCTTACATGGGGATCTAAAAGAAAATGTGTATTTGAGGCTTCCACCAAGAATTCTTAAAAATAATGATCATGATGTCTGTCATCTAAGACGGTCTCTTTATGGCCTAAAACAAGCTCCACGGGCCTGGTTTGAGAAACTTCGGCACACTCTCCGTCAAGCTTAGTTTCATCAAAGTAAATGCAATCCCTCAATGTTTCTTTGCAAAACTCAGGCCGGTATCACAATTCTACTCATCTATGTTGATGACATTGTCATTACAGGCACTGATTCCAGTGGCATTCAGTAGTTGCAAGACTCCTTAAAGGCTTCCTTTAACATGAAGGATTTAGGTGCTCTTACCTACTTCTTGGGTCTTGAAATACATACTTCTGATAAGGGCATTTTCTTGAATCAACACAAGTATGCTAAAGACCTTATTGTTGCAGCACACTTAGATAATTCCACTCTAGTAGATACCCCTTTGGAGGTCAATGTTAAGTATAGTCGAGATGAAGGAGAAGTTTTGTCTGATCCTACCTTCTACCGCAAGTTAGTCGGAAGTCTTGTTTACTTAACAATTACCAGACCCGACATCTCTTATGCGGTCAACATCACCAGTCAATTCATGACAAAACCTCAATACTTACACCTGGCAGCAGTAAAGCGTATCATCCGTTATGTGCTGGGGACTTCTGAGTGAGGTTTATTTTACCCTACTCAATTCTATTCACCATTGCATGCATTCAGCGATGCTGATTGGGCTGGTTGTTCTGATACACGCTGGCCTACAACTGGTTGGTGTCTTTATCTTGGGAATGCGCTTATTTCATGGAAATGCAAGAAATAGGAGGGGGTTTCAAAATCCTCAACAGAAGCGGAATATCATGCAATGTCTTCTGCATGTTCTGAAATTATTTGGCTGCAATGTCAATCAAGATAATGCCACATCCCTCCATGCAGATAACACAAGTGCTATTCGGATAACTTCCAATCCTGTTTTTCATGAAAGAACGAAACATATTGGGGTGGACTGCCATTATATTCGGGAAGTTTTTGAAGATAATGTCATTACGCTTCCTTATATTTCATCTATCAACCAAGTTGCTGACATTTTCACAAAGGCTTTACCCCAACAACGACATCGGTTCCTAGTTGGTAAATTGTTGCTGTATGACTCCCCAGCATCAATTTGAGAGTGGGTATTAAGATCTTCAAGTCAGGCCAACCAGTCAGGTTGGGTGAGCTCAATGGGTAGAAACAACCCAATTAAAGGGTCAACTCAAATCACCTTAAAATCTATTGTAATTTATGTTTAGTGATTGTACATTCTATAACAGGTCTTAGAATATATCTCTAATTGATTGTATCAGTACAAGAATCATGCACTAATATTTGTATACATGTGCTATATAATGAGAAGCCACACACAAACAATGGCACGATTATTCAAGCAATATATTTCTTTAATATGTCCCCATCTTTCACACATATTAATGCCTTTTAACATAAGCTGATAATAAAAATGAAAACCAATCTAAGACATGCATGATAAATGCAAAGATCTATAAAAGATGCAAATGCTTGAAACCCTCTATCTCTTTTTGAAATTGAATGCTCATAAATGATACATAGGTAAAAACCATAAATGAGAGATAGAGTGATTAAATGATGCATGCATGTTTTGAAATGATGAACAAACTAGTTTTCAAAAATGTAACTTAAATCAATCAAGTTTGTTCAAAACATTAAATTAATAACATGTGTAGAACTATTCAAATGTTGAAGTCAAATTGATAATCATGTTTAATATCAAGCATGTTAAACAACCAACATTTGAACTCTTTAAACACTAAATCATGTCATTTAATGAAAACTAAGTTTTAAAAACAAGCATGATAATTTGAGATAGAGGGAGCAAACCCATTTGAAGAATCAAACATTGAAATCATTGATTTACCCTCCTAGCCTCCCTCTAGCCTAGCATGGATGTCCCACCTTCCTTGGCCCTCACAAATCTCAAAAAGTATTGGCGCAAATCCCAAGGAATGGATCAATTTATACCAAAAAGGGTTCCAACGGCTCTTTGGGCGGCTAGCCGATCTCCAATGGTCATATTTTTTTAAAATTTGGACAGGCGGTCAGCCGTTGTTTAGCAGGCGGCTAGCAGACTGGTGACCACCCAGAGGTCGATTAGCCGACTTCTGGAGGTTTTTTTCTGATTTGAAAATGATTTTCTAAGTGGGTCTTTTGGCCAGTAAAAACTAGACTTGAATAGAGACTAACATATTTAAATTTGAGTTTCAAAATGTGATACAAAACATGTTTATGCAATAATTTCAAAAATTCATTTTATAAAACTTTTAAAACTAAATTGAAAAGATTAAATCATGCATAAAGATCAAGTCATGAAGATTCCAATATTAAAAAGTTTGAGTGCATGAGGGATCAAGCTATTTAAAATGAATGCATCCAATCAAATTACAACAAATAAAAGTCCTAACACTATCCCCTTGTGAAAGAGTTATAAAAAGATTAACAGGTTGGAAATAAAAAATCTTGTCTTATGCCTGAAGAGTGGAGCTAATCAAATCTACATCATCCATGATTCATATTTATTGGGCTTTCGTCTATTGGATTTGGCTCAAAAGGTCTAGGCCTTATGAGTGGTTTACTTGGGGCCCAACTCATTAGGGGCCAGTTCCTTATAAATACTCTCTAGGGTTATACTCTGTAAAAAATAAAAATCATAAAAAAAATAAAAAAAAGAGAGAAAGCAAGCAAGGAGAATAATTAGAGCAAAACATGCATGATCAATCAACCACAGGCACACAAAAGATATACGTGGTTTGGCAATTGCCTATGTCCACGGGGCTATGAGGATTTCATTATGCAAGAAACTGGGAAACTCGTTACAAGGATTCCAAACCTTTAACACTTATCCTAATCTCTCTCCATAGGTCTCAATCTTCCTTTCACATCTATCCCCTTCTGTGATTGGCAACCACGGGAGAGAGATCTCTCACCTATCTCACTCCCTCTTAGAGTCTAGGGTTACCAATTACATCAATATATAATCTCCACTTTCTTGGCCTCCAGGAAAGCCCTGGTATAATGACCAAAATACCACGGGCTTGAGCCTGGTCATTGGCTAACCCAATGAATCAATCCGGTTAAACTAGAATACAAGATATAAACCTAACACCATTTACATGCTCCTAAGTCAATTCTTTTAGCATTTGATCGTCTTGTAAGGGTTTTTTTTTTGGAGTCATTGGGATCCTGGACCGTATCTGCACCCTATTGCTTGGGACACAGTCTGTCTTCTAAAAAATCTTGGCTGGCTTTGTATTTGACGAGTGTTAAATATTGCATATTTTACCCCTCATTAGTCCAAATTTTATCACCATCTTATATGCATATTATTTACTTTATACGGAGATTTTATCTTTCTATCTCATTAATGGATTATCGGATTATCATGCGTAAATCCGATTATTATAACGCATTTTTGTGTAGTTTAGCTTGTGTAGGTGAACCCTGTGACTACCCCAACCTTCCAGATAGTGTCCCAAGGCATTAAGAGGAGATTTCAATAAAGAAGTTACATAAAGAAATCTTATTGAAGAAATCTTGGTGAAATGTTGAAGAATTCCAAAATAAGAGGAGAAGACTTTTTCTAACACAAAGGAGTGGTTGGTGTATTGTTTAAAGAATGGGTTGGTATGAGATAGGTTATGGGCTCAAATCCCAACAATTGTATATTATTATTTTTACCTATAAAATATTCCATCCAACTCACCTCTCCACCAATCAAAGCTTTCCATGCCACAAATCCATGTGAAAGGATATGAGCCAATCAAAAGCCTCCAAAATGAAGGATGTGAAAGGAAATGAGCCAATCAAATGTCTTCAATGTTTCTATAAATTACCCCAACAAGATAAAGATTCGGATTTCATCACCATCCTTGCCCTTAGGATTTTATCTTAATTCTCACTTAGTTTAGAACCAATAAACCATAATAAAATTGAGTAAAAACGTGACCTTAGGTTACGAGCTCACTAGGGATGACCACCGTGGTGATGCCAATTATTTGCCTTGGCGGATTTTATAGCGTCTAAGCAAACCTTGTCCCTTGGCTACCATCTTATCAAATAGGGACACAACTTTGTTGTTCGAGGAGTTGGTTTTTAAGAGGAGCCTTTGCCTGGTGCGTCGTGATCCCACCATCTACCTGGGGGTTAACGGGCCAAAATTTCCATTTCATAGGTCCAGGTTGGAGGCCATAGTATCTTCTTCACAGTTATGAGTTGTCTAAAATTCTTTTAGGTAATCTTAGTTTAGATTAACTTTTCATTTAGTTTTCGAACTTTTTGTTATGTTGCATTCATTTCATTGAATGGACCATTGCATTGCTAGGTTGATCGCAGTTGCATGCAAGTGTGGATACGTGATCCAGGCCAATTAGCGAGGATTGATTACCTAGCTTTACCCGCCCCACCCATAGTACCCAAAATGGTTGCCGAAGACCCTTAGCGAAGGACCATTAATGAACTATTTGCACACTTTCATCCACTTCACCTAGCCATATAGTGTTGGCAGAAAATAATGCGGACAAATTTGAAATCCGGCCCACCACCATCAACATGTTACCAAAATTCCATGGATCAGAGTGGGAGCAACCCTATGTTCATTTGAACAAATTTCTGACCATATGTCACACATTTAATAATCAAAATCTGGATATTGAAGTTTAGGTTGTTTCCCCTCTTGGTAGAAGATCATGTAGCTGCTTGGTTGAATTCCTTGACTCCAAACTCCATTACCACCTGGGATGAACTTGTCTAACAGTTTATGTCCAAATTTTTTCCAGTGAGTAAAACTGAGCAATTTAGGAGTGCCATCAGGAACTTTAAGGGACGACTCGAGGAAGAGTTTCCCGAAATCTGGAAGAGATTCCATGACCTATTGATCAAATGCCTGCATCAGGGGATTGACAAAGGAGAGTTAATACATTGCTTTTATAGAGGTCTTACGAACCCCTAACGCATCTTGATTGAGTTAATGCACAAAGGATAATTCATGAATCAGACTACCGATTAAGCATATGAATTCCTTGTCAAGCTTGCGGAAAATTCACAAAAATCGGACCAGTAATAGGAAAGACTTAGAAAGAGATGAGACAGGGATCCAAAAGACTGGAATGTACAACATCAAACAACACCTTGAGTTGAAAAATGTGATAACCAGTTTAGTTCAGGGAGTGGAAAACTTGAGCAAAAAGATAGGATCTATGTCTGCGATGTCGTGCCAACCCACCCATTGGCAACATGAGCCCACCTTGAGAAGTATGAGCGAACTGCATCATGTTTGTGTGTTATGCGATAGTTGTGAGCACATAGTTGAGAGTTGCCCTAGTCTTCCATTTGCAAAAGGCCAAGCAAGCCAATGCACTGAATTCCTACGGAAACTTCCGGAAACCAACTGCATGTTCACACTTTCAGTCAGACCTACTACCCAGACAATAGGTTCCACCCCAGTTTTTCATACCGTCAAGTCGAGCCTCTTCAGTCCCACAGAGGTTAGCCTCGATTCCAACCGCAGTATCCTAGGCAGCAGTACCAGCAACCTGCTCAAACCAACCATCCTATGGTTCTTCATCCTCAGCAACCCATATAGTGATGGACCCTCGGAATCTTCCGTCCTCTCCTTCCGCACCCCGGGGGTTGACCTGGGTCTCGGTGGAGGAGGGAAAATCGAGGCTATCAACATTTTTGTACGGGTATGCCAGATTTACTTTTTACTTAGAATTTGGAATGGTGATAATCCGGAGACTCACCTTCACAAGTGGAAAGGAAATCAATCCTTTTTTCTAACTTTTCAAATTGCATAAATATTAAGAAAAGAGACAAGTTTGTTTTTTTAGAATGCCGTAGGAGGCCTTTTTTGTTTGTTTGCCGTAAAAGGCGATTTTGCCGTGAAAGGCTATTTTGCCGTGAAAAGCGATTTTAAAAAACTCATCAAATATGAAAGACAAGAATTGTGATTTCTTTTTGTCTCTTTAAGAAATACAAACTACAATAGAAAAGTAAGAAAAGGGATCTAACTTCTTAGGAGATTGTGGGGACACGTTGAGATCGATGGTCGCAAGTCATGTATGGACTTCGCCATCGTCCTTCAAATGAGAACATGTGATGCTTTGATTCTTCGGCTTGACTCCTAACCTCAGTTTTTTAAAGGACAAGGACCAAGAGAAGGTCCTATATCCAATAAAAAATCGAGTAAACGGGCTGAAAAGCCGCGTTTAGGCCATGTTGGAGAAGGATGTTGATCACCTTGGGGGGGGGGTGGCCCCCCAAGGGATGTTGATCACCTTGTGGTGCTTCCGGGAGCAAAGCAGCAGGACTTAAGTCTCTCTCTTGGATTTTATGGATTTTAGAGCTTGCACTTGGTATCTATTTTCATCATGCATTCTTCTTGGAATGGACCTCCTTTTATAGGCTTTTGGTAGCCATGAGGTGTTTATTGGCATTGATGGCCATGATGAAAGAATTGATGAGGAGTTACAAATTGATTTTGTAACTCCTTTTTCATGGTTTGTGATTGGCCGATGAAGGTAGTGGGCTTTTAATTCCCTTTATGCTTCATGATGATGGGAGTTTCATGGGTTTAATGCCATGATTGCTTGGATTTGTAACTTCCAAATGCTTGAATCTGATTGGGCCGTCCAAAATAATGAGTTAATGACCACATTAAGTTGTCATAATCGGGTCAATTAACGACATTAAGTGGTCGCCAAGGCATGTGAAGAGTCGCGGGCCGCGCTGCGTCTTTTGAGATTCTTCTTGCGATCATCACAGGTGGATCCACACATTGTTTGATGCCGGATCGCGATGCAATTTCAAACATTGGTTGATGTTGGTGAGCCGGTGACATCTGTCTTGTCGATTTCACGATCGGTCGGACAGAAAGTGTACTTTCTTGGTCAGCCGGTTGGCGATCTTGGAACGATTGGTAATGATTTCATGCTTTTGACGGCGGATCCGAGATGTCGACGAAAATCGGTCGTCTTCAATCATCAAACATTGGATTTTCAGAAAATCACAGAGGCAGGAACACCTGAAACGCGAAAAGGATCGAAAAACGGGGCTTTTGGTGCAAAATCTGGCGACCCGGATTTGCAGGGTCGCCGGCGACCCTGGGCCAGGGTCACCGTCGACCTTGGGCCAAGGTCGCCGTCGACCTTAGGGTTTTGCCCTTTTCGGTGGCCGAGCTTCGTTTTCAGCCGTTTTTCCGTCTTTTTCGTTCCTTCTTTCTTTTGTATTTTTCTTGACATTTTTCCTCAATTATTGACTTGATTTTCTTGGAGAAAAACTTGACGAGAACCCACGCGAAATCGGAGTACAAAGTTTCCCATTTTTCGGGAAAGCCGAAGACTTTGTAGCCGATTTTCCGTCAAGAGTCGAAACTAGGTCAAACGATGTCTGAATGACCTGAAAATTGAGGTGAAGCTTCTTGAGCAGTGGATAGAACCAACCATGGGCTTTTATTTGAGTTTTGAAGCCGTTTGGGGTCTCATCGATGCTTGACTTGATTTTGCTGCGGGGAAAATGCCGAGCTTTGATATGTGGTCAAACGATGTCCGATTGACCTGAAATTTGACGAGGAGCCTATTGGAGTCATTTTGAGACGTTCCATAAGTTCCGTTTTGGATGTCATGGTCCCGGGTTGCTCCGCCGCCGGTAGGCTTGATTTTCTCTCAGAGCATCGAAACCTGGTCAAACGTTGTCGGTTTGACTTGAAATTCGACGTGCAGCCTTTTGGAAGCATGTTGAAGCCACTCATGTACTTTGTTTCATGAGTGATGGCTTCGGTGGTTCCCGCCGCCGGGAGGCTTGATTTTGCTACTCGAATGTTGAGGAAGGGTCAAACGTTGCCGGTTTGATTTGAAATTTGGCATGGAGCCCTTTGGAGACATGCTGGAGTCATCCGTAGGCTCTGATTAAAGTTTTGGCGGCTTTGATGATGTCGCTGCCGGGAGTGCTTGTTTAGCTATCGGAGCAGTGAAGTTGGGTCAAATGATGTCAGAATGGCCCGAAACCTCAGGTGTTCCCCTCTTTTGGCTGTCTTGAAAGATCTTTCAGTTTTTGTCTGATTCTGACAAGATCTGATGCTTGAAGTAGCTTTGCCTGTTTTGTAGCAGGATGCAGCTTCACGAGGCTTCTTGATGTTGAGGAGACATAGTGACTTTTTTGGTGTCAACAAATGCCCCCTTGAGGTACGGCGACGAGTAGCTTTTTGGAGTCGATGTTCCTCGAAAAGAAACTTGGAGGAGAGATTCCAGCTTGACCAAGAGTCTTGAGCATTTTTTTTTTTTTTGGATAGCCTTCTGAATTTCCGGGGGAATTTTATGGTAGTGAGGGGGATCACACACCATTTCAAGGCAAAGTTTTGAAAATGACATGAGGTATTTGGATTTTGGGTTTTGTTTTGGACCTTGTGACCTAACAAGCTGTATGTGGCAGGTTAGGAGGTCGGGGTTTGATTTTGATTTTGACCTTGTGACCCAACAAGCTGTATGTGGCAGGTTGGGGGGTCAGATTTGGGTTTTTGGTTTTGGTTTGGTTTGGATTTTGATTTTGGTTTTGGTCTTGTGACCTAACAAGCTGTATGTGGCGAGCTAGGGCACCGGAATTTGGTTTTGTCAAATGTCAATTTCAAGATTTTGGCTCAATTTGGTTCATGAGGTTGGATGGTTTGGTTTTTGGAAACTCATGAGACTTTCTTTTCTCTTTTTTTTTGAATGGTCCCATCAACTCAAAAGAGGCATGTGACCTTTTTGCTCTTTTTCTTTTTTTTTTTTTTTTTCTGCTCTTGGAAAGAGGAATATTTTGACTAAAAGCCACTTTTAGTGCCTAGGTGGTCAAACCTGGCTCATATGGGCTAACCCATGGGACCTTTGGCTTTGGAGATGGCCTAGATCTCATATGGTGTCATTTTTGTAGAGAATATCTAAAAACATCTCTTCTGTGTAGAGAATATCTAAAAATATCCTTACTCGGAGAGAATTTCTCAAGTTTTCTTTTTGTGGATAGATTCTCTCAAAATATCTTTCTTTTTGGGAAAGTAGCTAAATTTTAGCACTTACCTCCTTTCTTTTCTCTTTGTTTCCTCTTTTGGCTTGCTTTCTTCTATAAAAGCAAGAGGGTTGGTTTTTTTGCTCCATTGCTTTCTTTTTGCAAGAAATCTTCAAGAGTGCTCTCCAAGATAAGAAGTGCTTTTTTCTTCTTTAAGGATCTTCAAGCTTTTCTTCTTTTTCTCCATCAATGGCTTCAAGTAAGTTTTCTTCCTCCACAAGAATCTCCATTGTAGAAGTAGCTTCTTCATTTTTTTTTTCTTCTCTTCTTCGTTTTCTTTTCTTTTCTTTTTTTTTTCTTCGATCACGTTTACCATTGTTTTTTCGTGCTTCTTCTTCTTGTTTT
The DNA here is from genome assembly GCA_028538565.1 of Umbellularia californica. Classification (NCBI taxonomy): domain Eukaryota; kingdom Viridiplantae; phylum Streptophyta; class Magnoliopsida; order Laurales; family Lauraceae; genus Umbellularia; species Umbellularia californica. Next base: position 28,951,021 of record JAPQWN010000007.1, read on the forward strand.
ATTTTCTCTTTGTTTTTTTTTTCTTCTTTTCACGGTTTTCTTTTTTTTTTTTTTCATCGTGTATCTTTTTTCCACACTTTGACTTTTTTTTTTCTGTCAGCGATTTTTTTCCCTTTTTTTTTCTGTTTTCACGCTGATTTTTTTTGTCAGCGTTTCTGTTTTTTTTTTTTTTTTTTTCAGCGTTTTTTTTTTTTGTTTTTCTCTTTCTGCACGCTGATTTCCCCTTTTTTTCAGCGTTTTTGCTTCCTTTTTTTTTTTTGCTGCTTGTTTTTTTTTTTTCTGTTTTTCTTGGCTGTACGGACAACCTGCCACGTGGCAGTGGGCCACGGCTTGTGGGCAAGAAATTTTTTTTTGCTGAGATTTTTTTTTCTCTCTCTCTTTCTTTTTCTTTTTCCTTGTTTGCTCACCATGATAATGAGGCTTTGCAATTTCAATATGCATGCATTTTTTTTTTATGCATCAAGATAGAAGGCTAAAGTCTCTATATCAAGCCAACATGATTTTTGACTTGGACAAAGTTTGATTGGTTTTGACCAAATTGGGTTGGAATTGGTCAAACTTTGGTCAAGGTTTTCCTAGCATCTAATGCATGATGATATTTTTTTTATGCATGATTTTTGTAAATGGACTTGGAAGTATGATGATGCATACCTGAAAATCTTTTGCAAGTATCGGGATTTTGAGCTCGCAGCGATGTTGAGCTCTTTCTCGGTCTTGCTGGATTTTGAGGAAGTTTGCAATTTTTTAATTCTGAAGCTCGCAGCAATGTTGAGCTCTTTTCCAGATTTTGCGGAAGTTTGATGAGATTGGCTCGTTCTCGCAGCGATGTTGAGTTCGAACCTTCTTTGAGAATTCTCCACTGACTATGAGCTCGCAGCGATGTTGCGCTCATCTTCAGGCTTCCTGTCTTTTTCGGAGTATTTTCCTTTTCTTTGGAATTGCCCCGGAACCATGTCAAAATTTTGCTAGGATTTTTATAGCAGAATTCTGTCATTTTGATGTTGATTGATCTTTTCTCTTCCATCTTTTGCAGGTAGTTCTTCTAGAACGAACAAAGGTAAAGGTCTTGTTACTGACGCACCTCGTCGGTTTGCTAGATCTTCCAATGCAGCCTTTCAGCAGGCTTGGGAGAAGGTCCAGTTTGTTGAGAAGAACTTGGAAGAGTGTGATTCCCTCAATAGTGATGACATGAGACAGCGATTGATCACTCTCAAAGATGAGGAGTTCTATAAGATCATGGTAAGTAGCCGTCCTTGGGTTACGGACGATCAGAGCATTGTGCTCAAGCCTACCTTCTTCTTTGGTGATGCAGTCCCCGATGACTTGACATGCCAAAAGAGATGTTTTCAGTTCTCTTACACAGCAGATGGTGAGGAGAGAACTATTTCTACCCAGTCATCTTTTGATCGGACCATTTCGATCCTGAGCCTTTCTCCCACGTGCCCTAAGAGGGAAGATCCTCCGAGCTTGGTGAAGAGGACCAGTGTGATCAAGACCCGGATTTTTGTTGGCGGCCCTTGCAGTTTTGTAGAGAAGCCACCTGTCTGTATGGACATGTTTGATGGAACGCGCTCCGAGGCGCTGTGGGGCGGCTACCGGGGTCGGCGGAACGTGGGAGTCCGTCGGGTCCGGCCCTTTCGCGCCCTGGCGGGCCCTGAAGCGTGCATCAACATTTCTTTTATGTGGGTGTGCCAGATTTTCTATTTTACTTGGAATTGCAAGTGGTAATCCGGAGATCAACCTTCGCAAGTAAAAAGGAAATCAACTTCTTTCAAGTTTTCCATTGCACAAATATTTAAGAAAAGAGACATTTTGTTAATTTGCCGTGAAAGGCGATTTTGTTTGGCATTTATAGCCGATTTTGGCGTTTATAGCCGATTTACAATTCTTATCAATAATGAAAGACAAGATTTGTGATTTTTGTCTCTTTAGAAAAATACAAATTACAATGAAAAGCAAGAAAAGGAAGATCTAACTTTTCAGGAGATTGTGGGGGACTCGTTCAGATTGACGGTCGCAAGCCATGTATGGGCTTCGCCATCATCCATGCAGATGAGAACAGAAGATGCTCTTGATTCGCTTGGCTTGGCTATAACCTCAGGTTTTTAGAGGACAAAGACCAAGAGAAGGTCCTATGTCCAATAAAAAGCTAAGTAGACGGGCTGAAAAGCCATGTCTAAGCCATTGGAGGCAGCAGGAGAAGGCAAGGACCTTGGGGGGGGGTGCCCCCCAAGGGACTTTTGTCACCTTGTAGTGGTGGCCGGTGCAGAACTTCAGCAGAGTTTTTTCTCTCTTTTTTCTTTCTCTCAGATCTCTTTCTGATCTTTTTTTTCTGATCTTCTCTGATCTCTTTTTCCCGATCTGAATTTCAATGGAATGCTCTCCTATTTATAGGCCTTTGGTAGCCATTTAGGAGGGTTTATGAGCCTTAATGGCTTTAATGGGAGGAGTTACAAGATTTATTTCTTGATTTTGTAACTCCTTTTTCCTTGAATCTGATTGGCCGATGGAGATTAAGGGCTTTTAATCACCTTAATTACCATAATGGGAGGAGTTTCATGGTTTAAATGCCATGAATCAATTGACTTGTAACTCCCAAATGCTTGCTTCTGATTGGGCCGTCCAAAGAAATGAATTAATGACTGCAATAAAGCTAGTCAATTAACCACATTAATTGGTCGCCGAGCAGTCGAAGAGTCGCGGGCCATGCCGTGTCTTCTGGAATTCTTCTGGCGATGATCATCGATGGATCTACATGCTGATCGACATCGGATGAACATGTAACTTCAGACATTGATAGCTAAGAGCGGGCCGGTGACATCTGTCTTGTCGATTTCACGATCGGTCGGACAGAAAGTGCACTTTCTTGGTCGACCGGTTGGCGATCTTGGAGCGATCAATGATGATTTTATGCTTTTGGAGGTTGACCCGTGATTTTGACGGATGTCGGAGGATATGAGTCAATTTCAAGCACTAAAAATCACATTTTCAGGAAACCACAGGGGCCAAAGTGCGCGAAACGCGAAGAAAGGCGGAAAAATGGGTCACCGGCGGAAAATCCGGTGACCCGGACCTCCATGGTCGCCGGCGACCATGGGCCATGGTCGCCGGCGACCATGGACCGGCGACCATGGGCCATGGTCGCAGGGGCCTGCGACCCTGGGGGATTTTTCCCCTTCGCAGCCCGTTTTGCGGTGGTTTTGAGGTCTTTTTCGTCGCCGTTTTCTTCTGTATTTTTCTTGACATTTCCTCTCATTTATTGGCTTGATTTCCCTGTAGAAAACTTGATGAGAATCCTTGCATTTTTAGAGTGCAAAGTTTCCGATTTTCCGGGAAAGCCGAAGACTTTGTCACGTAGAGCTGCTGATTTTCCGCCAGAAGCTAAAACTTGGTCAAACGATGTCGGAATGACCTGAAATTTGAGGTGAAGCCTCCTGAGCAATAAATAAGACCAACCATAGGCTTTTGTTTGAGTTTTGAAGCCGTTTGGGGTCCCGTCGATGCTTCACTTGATTTTGCTGCGGGGAAAATGCTGAGCTTTGATATGTGGCCAAACGATGTCCGATTGACCTGAAATTTGACGGGGAGCCTATTGGAGTCATTTTGAGACGTTCCATGGGCTCCGTTTTGGATGTCATGGTCCCGGGTTGCTCCGCCGCCGGTAGGCTTGATTTTCTCTCGGAGCATCGAAACCTGGTCAAACGTTGTCAGAATGACCTGAAATTTGACGTGCAGCCTTTTGGAAGCATGTTGAAGCCACTCATGCACTTGGTTTGATGAGCGAAGGCTTCGGTGGTTCCCGCCACCGGGAGGCTTGATTTTGCTGCTCGAGCATTGATGGAGGGTCAAACGTTGTCGGTTTGACTTGAAATTTGGCATAGAGCCCTTTTGGGACATGCCGGAGTCATCTGTAGGCTTTGATCGAAGTTTTGACGTCTCCGATGATGTCGCCGCCGGGAGCTCCCGTTTAGCTGTCGGAGAAGTGAAGTTAGGCCAAATGTTGTCGAAATGGCCCGAAACTTCATGTGTACTCTTCTCTTGGCTATCTTGAAGGATCTTGCAGTTTTTGTTTGATTCTGACAAGATTTGAATTTTTGGAGAAATTGCATTGCCTATTTATGGCAGGTTGCGACTTCATGCAGCTTTCTTGATTTGAAGAGGCAAAGTGACATTTTCGGTGTCAACAAATGCCCCCTCGAGGTACAGCGACGAGTTGCTTGACTTTTGTAGTCGATGTGCCTCGAAGATATTTTTGAAGGAGAGCTTGTGTCTTGACCAAGAGTCTTTGAGCAATCCTTCCTTTGGTAGAGTAGCCTTTGAGCTTCCAGGGGAATTTTATGGTAGTGAAAGGAATCACACACCATCTCGAGGCAAAGTTTTGAAGATGACATCAGGGATGTGGATTTGGGCTTTTGTTTTTGACCTTGTGACCTAACAAGCTGTATGTGGCAGGTTAGGGGGTCGGGTTTTGGTTTTGACCTTGTGACCCAACAAGCTGTATGTGGCAAGTTGGGGGATCATGATTTGGTTTTTGGTTTTGGTCTTGTGACCTAACAAGCTGTATGTGGCAAGTTAGGGGACCAGGATTTGGTTTTTGGTCACTCTTTGGGACTGTGTGGGTCCATTGGAGTGGTTTGGATTTTTGTGAAATGTCAATTTCAAGATTTTGGCTCAATTTGGTATATGAGGCTGGATGGTTTGATTTTTGGAAGCTCATGGGGCTTGGAATTTTTGTATGGTTCAATCAACTCAAAAGAGGCATAGAACCATTTTTGTATGCTCTTGGGTAAGAGGGATTTTTTTTTCCTGACTAAAAGCCCATTTTTTTTTTTTTTAGTGCCTAGGTGGTCAAACCTGGCTCATATGGGCTAGCCCATGGGACCTTAAGCTTTTTAGGATGGCTTAGATCTCATGTGGGGTCTTTTTTGTAAAGAATATCTAAAGATATCTCATTTGGATAGAGAATATCTAAAAATATCTTTATGGGAGAGAATCTCTCATATTCCCTTAATTTGGGAGAGAATATCTCAAGGTATCTTTCTTTTTGGGAAGAAATCTCCAATATCCTTTTTTGTTGGAGAGAATCTTTCATTGATTGATTTTGGGAGGAAATCTCTCAAAGACATCTTTCTTTTTGGGAAAGAATCTTTCTAATTCCTTCTCTTTTGGTAAGGTTACTAATTAGTAACACTTACCTTTCTTCTTTGTTTCCTTCTTTGATTTGCTCTCTTCTATAAAAGTAAGGAGGGTAGGATCTCTTGCTCTTATTGCATTCTTTTGCAACAATCTCAAGAAAGCTCCAAGGCCAAGAGTTTTTCTTCTTCAAGGATCTTCAAGCTTTTTCCTTCTTCTTCTCCATAAATGGCTTCAGTAAGTTTTCTCTCTTTTTCTTTCAAGAAAACTTTATGTAGAGAATAGGATGGTAAAAAAAAGTGTCTTCTCTTTTTTTTTTCTTTTTTTTTTCTTCTTTTTTTTTTCTCTTTTTTTTTTCTTTCTATTCTTCTTCTCTTTTTTTTTTTTTTTTTTTTTTTTTTTCACGTGATTTCTTCTTTTTTTTTTTTTGTTTTTTTCACGTGTGTCCCTTTTCGTTTTTTTTTTTTTTTTTGCCTGCGACTTGATTTGCTAACATTTTTCTTGTCAGCTGACTTGCCACAGGATTCCGATGACTTTGAACCATCAATGGACGCAAATGTTGATGATGCTTCTGATGAGTTCATGGAGGAAGAGAGTGTCCCGCCAGTCGTCGAAGAAGGTACTTTGTAGTGATGACCCTGATGATTTTTTTTTTTTTTTGAACAGGATCATATTCATACCTTTTTGTGTTTCATTTGCAGGTTTTGAAGTGACAGAAGAGAGTCCATCGCCTCCTTCAGAACCAGAGCAAGGGATGCCAGAGGTCGATCCGGAGGTAGAGACCAGTTCTGACATGATTGAGGAGATGCCTCGTGTTGAGATTCCCTCTCCAGTGGCTCCAAGTGAAAAGAGTTCTTTTGTTACTCTTCCAATGGGACATGACATGAGCAGCCGATCAGCGGAGAAGGGTGAATCTTCATCCAGTTCGTCTCTTCAATTTGCGAAGAAGGTGCTGGCTCGGGTTTTGAGTTCTTGGGTCAAGACTCTCCTTTCTGGACACTTGGAGGCAGGATTTGGCATGATCCCACATGTACAGGAGATTCTGATCGACACCGAAGAGGTTGGTCTGGATGTCACAGGTGCCAGGGCGATCGTTGATAGGATCATTGCACTGGGTGACAAGTGGTTTGAGACCATGGGTTTCCCTGACGACCAATTCTTCAAGGAGATGTTCTTGGATCCTGCTGATAAGGCTAAGTCTGACCTGAATGAGGCTACACAAAGCAAGAAGCAGCTAGTTCGGGAGAAGAACAAGGAAGAGCTAGCCATCATCGGATTGAGGCATGACCTTAACGTCCTTGATAGGGAAGTTGAGGAGGCCAGGAAACGTCTTGAGCATTTGAAGGCACAAGTCGATGCGAAGTGGGCTGCTATAACAGAGGCTCGTGACAGGGAGAGTACTCTGATTCGCAGGGTTGTAGATGCCGGTCAAGTTCTCGAGAGGAGGACTCTAGAAAACGAACGATGGCAAACTGCTGGGGAAGAGCTTCCCGGTGTAAAAGAAGGGTTACGGCATTCGCCAGCATCTCATGGCAAGTTCCTGAAGAAGCGTGCCTTGGAAACTTTGACGGCTGATGCCAAAAGTTTGCTTAAGGAGCTGAAGCTTTGGCTGGAGACCATTTTTGGCTAAGCTCCTGATTTTTTATAGCAGAAACCATTCTTCTTTTTTTTGGTACCATATTTTTTGGTACTCTTTTTTTTTGTAGTGCTTGTGAACACTTTCTTTTTTTTGGTACCACATGTATTTTTTTTGGTACTTTTCTTTTTTTTTTTTTTGTAGTGCTTGTGAACACTTTCTATTTTTTTTTTTTTTTGCTTTGGTACCACATGTATTTTTTGGTACCTTTTTTTTTGTTGTTCCCTACGCTCACTCAAATCTTTTTGTGATGAAAGCAATTGCTAAATGGGATTTGATCAAAAGCTTTGTCATTTTGTGAAAATCTTTTGTCAAATGGTTGTTTTGGTAGGGGAAACGAATTTGGCATGAAAGCCGGATTTTTGTGGCATTTACAGCCAGTTTGGTGGCATTGATAGCCAATTGGTGGCATTTATAGCCGGTTTGGTGGCATTGATAGCCAATTTATGGCATTTATAGCCGGTTTGGTGGCATTGATAGCCAATTTGTGGCATTTATAGCCGGTTTGGTGGCATTGATAGCCAATTTGTGGCATTTATAGCCGGTTTTGACATGAGAGTCAGGTTTTTTTTTTTTTTGTGGCATTTGTAGCCGAGTTTTTTGAAAACCAAGTTTTGTTTTATTGGCATGAAAGCCGATTTTGGCGTTTATAGCCGAAAATTTTTTGTTTTGGCATTTATAGCCGGATTTTGGCATTTATAGCCGAGTTTTGGTTTTCAAAATGCAGGTATCGACTAAATGTCGCCTCCCCGCTGAATGGTCTTGCAAGTATCGATGGAATGTCGCTTCCTTGCTCATTCGGTTTTGCGAGTATTGATGGAATGTCACTTCCTCGCGGGTTAGGTTTTGCAAGTATCGATGGAATGTCGCTTCCTCGCGAATTGGGGTGCAAATATCGACTAAGCGTCGCTTCCCTGCTTTTCCCAAGACTTTTGGTTTTGCGGGTACTGACTTGATGTCGTTTCTCCGCGATTTTTGAAATTTGAGGTTTTCTCGAACCATTTGTAATTTTGGGTTGTGGATAGCAACTGGTATGTTGCATCTCCACGATTTTTGAAATTGGGTTGTGGATATCAACTGGTTTGTTGCTTCTCCACGATTTTTGAAAAACCATTTTTTTTTTGTTTAAAGACACGAGGGTCGTAAATTTTGACCTAGAACCATTTGGCGGTAAAAGGTAAGGTGGACTAGGGTGGAAATCCCTGAATCCGGATTTTTGTTTCAAACCATGAATTTTGGTTCAAGGATCGAACGCTTTGGTCAAGTCAGGGAGAGGCTCCTAAACTTGGATTTTTTTTGTTTTTGAACAATGAAACGATGAAAGTAAGCATTGTTTTTGAATCTCTAGAAATTTTGACATTTGATATGAAAATTCTAAAGAGAGTGGGTTTGACGAGCGAGTACCTGAGAACAGGTTTTGGCCATGCAGGCATTGCTCTTACCCAGTTGGGTAAGTCTTCAAGGGTAGTACCGCTTCAAGAACTTGCCGTTGATAGGCAGCATACATCTGTCGCCTTCCATGTTTAGGAGGGTATATGCGCCGTTGGAGAAGACTTTGTCGATGACGTAGGGTCCCTCCCATTTTGGTTCAAATTTGCCTTTGGATTTGTGTGTGAAGACCATTGGTCTTTTTACCGCAAGAACCAAGTCACCCTTTTTGTAGGCGCGTTGCCGGACCCTTTTGTCAAAAGATCCTGCCATGCGTGCTTGGTAAAGTTCAATGCTTTGTCGAGCTTCGAGCCGTCTCTCGTCGAGATTGTCCAGCTCATGGAGTCGCAATTTGACATTGCTTTCTTGAGTCATGTCATTTTGTAGAGATACCCTCAGAGAAGGAATTTGTACCTCTAGGGGCACGACAGCTTCGCATCCATAGACCAAGGAGAATGGTGTGCTATGGGTTGGTCCTCGAACGGTGGTTCGATAGGCCCACAAAGCTTCAGACAGTTTATCGCTCCAGTCTCTTTTGTGACTAGAGACCATTTTCTTGAGGATTTTGCAGAGTGTCTTGTTGAAGGCTTCTGCTAATCCGTTTGCTGCCGGATTGTATGGAGTCGAAGGACAGCTTTGAATTTTGTATTTGTTGCAAAACCTGTAGAATCGATGTTCCCGGAATTGTGGTCCGTTATCATGGACGAATCTCTTGGGTATGCCGAAACGACAAATGATGTTGGTGCGCAGGAACTGAAGAACTGATGAGGTCTTCATTTCGTTGAACGCAAATGCTTCTGACCACTTGGAGAAATAATCCGTAGCGGCGAAGATGAAGCGATGACCTTTGCTTGAAGGGGGAGAGATAGGACCTATGATGTCCATGCCCCATACTTCAAAAGGCCATGAGATTGCTGTAGGATGCAGCCATTCCGGAGGCATGTGAATGTAATCTCCGTGAACTTGGCATAGCTGGCAGCGTTTGGCAAATTGCATTGCATCAGCAACCATGGTAGGCCAATAGTAACCTAACCTTTTTATCTGATCATAGAGCTTAGGACCTGTCTGATGGGCTCCACAAAGACCAGCATGAACTTCTTTAAGTGTTTCTTCGGCCTCTTGTTGTGACAAGCAGCGTAGAAGTACTCAGTTGAAGGATTTCCTGTAGAGGATTTTTGAAGGAATATCCAAATGAAAGTTTGGGGCTCGCCTTTGTATGCTTACCCGTTCTTTTGGATCTTCAGGTAGGATTCCGAACATAGTGTAATCAATGAACGGATCCCTCCAGTCGACGATTGAAGGTTGAAGGATAGAGATCCGACTTCCAACCACTCGGTGGCATTCGGCAACTGCTTGGTGTGTGTTAAGAGGAGGGAGGATCCTTCTCTCGCACACTGTAATTTGCATGTTTTCCCCTTCCTGGATCGCCATTGATGCGGCAAGTCCGGCCAGGGCATCTGCACGGATATTTTCACCTCTACGAATGTGGGTGATGTTGCAGATGTCAAACTTTTGCAGAAGCGATTGTGCCTTGTTGTAATAAGGCAGCAGATCGGGCTTCCTGACTTCATATTTCTGATTCATCTGGTTGACGATCAGTTGAGAGTCTCCAAAGACTTCCAGCATGGTGATACCAGATTCGATGGCGAGTTCCAATCCTAGGATCAGAGCTTGGTATTCAGCTGCATTGTTTGTGCATGGTTCCAGTAGCGAGAAAGCGTGTGGAATCATGCATTTGTCGGGGCTAACAAAGAGGATGCCAACTCCCGAGATCAGCTTTCTGTTTTCATTTGTCCTGGTTGCACCGTCAAAGTACATGTCCCAGGAGGCATTTGGTGAGGAAGTCTCCACGTTGTAGACAGGTTCGTCTGGGAGATCATCTCTGAGTGGTGAATCTTTAGGCAATGGATGCTCTGCGAGGAAATCTGCTAGAGCTTGGCCTTTGATTGCTTTTTGTGGCACATACCTAATATCAAATTGTGACAAGAGGATGGACCATTTTGCCAGTCGGGCATTAAGAGAACCTGCCTTTGTGACAAGGACCTTCAAGAGGTTGATCCTTGAGACGAGGTAGACTGTGTTGGAAAGCAAGTAGTGACGTAGCTTTTGTACGGCAAACATCACTGCAAGGCATTCTTTTTCGACTGGAGAGTAGCGATGCTCTGCACCTACTAGCATGCGGCTGAGGTAGTACAGAGCAGCTTCTTTTCCCTCACCATTCTCTTGTGCAAGCAGAGCGCCTACAGAATGATCAAGAGCTCTTGTGTACAAGATGAATGGTTTTCCAGTGGCAGGGGTAGCTAACACTGGATGTTTGGTCAGGTATGACTTGATATCTTGAAATGCGGCTTCGCAGTCGGTATCCCAGACAAAGTCTACACCTTTTTTCATCAATCGAGAGAATGGACGGCATTTCCCCGAAAGATTGGAGATGAACCGTCTGATGTAGGCCAATCTCCCTTGGAGCCCTTTTAGTTCTCTCAAGGTTCTTGGAGAGGGCATTTCTAGAATAGCCTTGACTTTTATGGGGTCAAGTTCTATTCCAGCTTTCCGAACAAGGAATCCGAGAAACTTACCCGACGAGACGCCGAAGAAGCATTTTAGAGGATTCATCCGCAGTTTGTGTTTGCGAAGTCGGAGGAAGACTTCCCGAAGATCTTTGAGATGGTCTTCTTTTCTTCTGCTTTTGACGGCGAGGTCATCAACGTAACATTCGACCGTCTTGTGCTGCATATCTTGGAATATTTTCATCATAGCCCTCTGATATGTGGCACCAGCATTTTTCAGACCAAATGGCATGACAGTGTAGCAATACACGCCAAATGGAGTCCGAAATGAAGTGTGTTTTTCATCCTCGGGATGCATCTTTATCTGATTGTAACCAGAGAAGCCATCCATGAATGTCATTCGCTCGAATCCGCAGGTATTGTCAATCATCACCTCCGGTATGGGGAGCGGGAATTCATCTTTAGGGCAAGCGCCATTCAGGTCTCTATAGTCAATACAGACCCTGATCTGCCCATTTTTCTTTGTCACGGGGACAATGTTGGCCAACCATTCTGGATGTTGTTCCTCACGGATGAAGCCCACGCTTTTGAGTTTTTGAACTTCTTGTTCAATTTTATCCATCACATCTGGACGGAATCTTCTTTGGCCTTGTTTGACAGGCTTGATGTCTTCTTGAAGATTGAGTTTGTGGACTGCTACTTTGGGGTCTAAACCAGGCATTTCAGCGTAGGACCATGCAAAGCAATCAACGAACTCACGAAGAAAAGCGATATACTCGGGTAACTCATCATCCTTTATATTCTTGCTTATGAATACAGGACGTGGGTTATCTGGTGTTCCCAAGTCTATCTTTTCAACAGGATCTTCTGTCGGAAGGTTCGAAGGTGGTTCCTCCACAATATTTTCGGAGGCTTCCAACTCAACGAAACCTTCTGGAGTTTCAACTGCATTACCAGACCAAGGCTCTGTTCCTTTCCATGGATTTTCTTGATTGGTGATCTCCTCAAGGCTTGCTATGAGATAGTCCCAATCGCCTGTTGAGTCTGGTATTTCTTTTGGAGACGAGGGTTCTTCTGGGTCAGGATGCCACAAGTCTGTATTATCGGACGATTCCTCTTTATCATCAGAGAAATCATACCAATTGGATGAGCTTCCTGGATCTTTGTCAGGTAACTCTTTAAAGAGATATCCAGGGAGATCGATGTCTTCATGGACTTGAGATGTTGAGGCTTGGTCGGTAAAACGACTTTTAAGCCTTTGTGTCAACTGTCTCAGAGGAGTGTCGGGATCATACCCTAACCCATATGAAGACTTTTCTACATGACCGTAGAGTCTCCAATCTTCCAGCTGGCTTTTGGTCAAGGCGGGCTCCAATGGCGTGAGAATACCGCGTCTTTCTCCCAAACCGACTGGGTTTTGAGCGTCATAGCCCATTTTCTTCATAATTGCTTGTGCCACAGGACTATATAGAGATAGCTGAGGCATACCTTCATTTTGGAAAGGTTCCAGCATGGAATTTGATGAAGAAGCGTCCGATCTATGGAAGAAGATCGGCCTTTGCTTTGGTGATGTTGCCGGAACAACAAAGGTAGCAGACGTAGGATCTTCTACATCAGCAGGTGTCTCCATCGGAGTGAGAGCAGGCTGAACTTGCTGAGTGGCAGCTTGGCTTGACGATGCATCGTCTTCTGGCTCTGAGTCCGAGTCTGTGTCTTGCATGATAGACACGAGAGAGACAACAAATTTGCCCCCAGGCTTTTGTTTCGCCTTCTTCACTTTAGTCGTGATGACCAAAGGTTTTGAAGATTTGAGGGAGATGACGAAGGGAGATTGACTACTCTCTTCTAATTTGCCGGAGGGTTTGTTTTCTTCCGGTGATTTTTGAGGAGCCTTGCCTTTATCTTTCTGGAGATTTTCAGCAGGGGGTGCTATTTCCTCTTCTTCTTTTTCTCCTTCATACATTTGGGAGTCTGCGAAGTGGACTTCTTTACCTTTGAAGGGTTTCCTGTCCGCAAAGACTCGATGTACCATGCCGTCGTCGCCGAAAAACTTGATGCATTGATGTAGAGTTTAAGGAACAACACCATTCTCGTGTATCCAAGGACGTCTGAGAAGGATGTTGTAGCATGAGGGGGTTTTTATTGCATACACAGTGACCTCAGAGATAAGATCACCGATTTGCAATTTGAACCTGATTTTGCCGATAGGCCTTTGAGTGCTCCCATCGTATCCAAAGATAGATACAGATGTGTGGCTTAGCTTGCAGGGTGGGATGCCCAACTCTTCAAGAGCCGAAGTGGAGATAAGGTTGAGTGCAGAACCTGGGTCGATCTGAACTCTATGTATCGGCATTTCTTTGATGTACCCTGTGAAGTACAGGGGTCGATTGTGCCTTGCTTCGCCAAGTAGGAGGTCTTCCTTAGTGAAGGCGATGGTTGCACTGGCTGCCTTTTGAACCGAGAGGCATTGGATGCATGATCCCTCAGTTTTCTTTTTTTCTTCTTTTAAGGAAGTTTCAGAGTTTTTGACCCGGTAGTCCATTTCAATTTGGAGGACTTGTGGGGCATGTTTGTCGACATCCTCATTCAGTTTTTGTAATTCTGAGATGAGATTATCACGAGTGCGTGGAGACATTCGTAATAAATCCAGGATGTGAAGACGTGCAGGTATGTGTTTGAAGTGCTCAACCAAGTCATACTTGAAAGCCTCCTTAGGGCCTGCATGTTCATCATTGTTGCCACTGGGGGCGCTTACAACATCTTTTCCCGAAGGATTTACATAAGTAAAGGAAGATTGGTTGTAATTTTTGTGGTAGTCCCGGCCCGAACGGGTGCCTCTACCAACTTCGAGAGCTTCTTGAGAAGGATCTTCGTTTGGAAGATTGTCTTCAGGATCAAGAGGCTGTCGTTTTTCATCTACTGGGGATGTATCTGCAGCAGAGTTGCCATCCTCAGTGATTGTGTTGCACGGAGCATTTTCCGGGAGCAAGTCCTGAACAGCATCCAGCAGCTTTTCTTCTTCGTTGACCCATCCATCACCCCAAGTTGGGTTTTCCTCATGATGATGAGTCGGGAAGAATGTGTATCCTGAAGTCACAGTCTCAGGAGAAGAAACCTGAGAGGGTGTCATCTCTGTGAAAGTCACGTGAGACGAGGTAGCTCCAGAGGATACATTGCTAGGCGTCGTCGGAGTGTAGGTAATCTCATCAGACGACGCTTCAGAAGAGCTATAATCCTGATATATTACATTACAGGAAGCTCTGATAGAAGATGTTGCCTGCTCGGAGTCAGACTCATCCTCGGATGTAAGAGGATCGTCAATCCAGCAATGTTCTCCATTTTCAGGAGTTGAGGTAGGAGGTACCTGATGGGCTTCAGGGACTTCCGGCTCTGGATTGTGAGGAATCTCGTTGACGCGGTCTTGCTCTTGTTCTAGAGCGAGACGCTGCAAGATCCTTGCATATTCTTCAAGATCAGGCATGGGAGCCAGATCTTCTTCTTCGTCTTCTCCGTGTGGCTCAACATAGTTGATTTCCACTGGAGCAATGACAGGTGCTGGGTTAACAGCATCTTCTTGTGCAGCCTCTTGGTCTTCTTCATCATCAGACCAGGATCCTTGTGGTTGCAAGGGGTTATACCAGATTACTGGCATAAGGTGAGTTTCAGGAACCCATTCTTCATCGGAGAGATATTCTCCTGTTTCAAGAGATTCCTCCCACTCATCGGTGTAGTTGGGCTCGAATCCATCGTCGGTGTCGCTGGACTCGTATCCATCAATGGAGAATCCAACTACCGAGTTGCAAGAGTATGATGCCCCCTGCATGGCTTCTTTTTTGAATTGAGGTGGAATGAAATCACTAAGAGTGAAGTTTCTTACCGCCTTTGAAGTCTCTGGAAGGGACGTTTTTGTTGCCCCGAGTGAAGTGGTAGAGGAGGCCTCTGCTTTTTCATGGACTTCTTGTTTTGGCTGGGTCTTCTCTTGCCGTTTGAGCCTGAGGAGATGTTTCTTGGCTTGCCTTCGCTGCTGAGCGGTCGGCTTTGTTTTGACGATCTCCCAATTTTCATCTTCCAGGAGATCGGGATGTACCCATATGGGTTGTCCGTCTGGTGTCGGGCAAGGAACCAACACTTCGGACGTTTGAATTCTATTTATCACCTTGAAGGAAGTAGTGATCTTCTTCTTCGGTGACTTTGGTGTTTGTCCATATGACACCATGTTGACGGAGGCAGTCCCATAGTTTTTGTCAAAGGTGATGACTCCGTTTTTCCACATCTCGTTTATCTTCTCTCTCACAATAAAGCATTGATTGAGAGGATGCGAAACCATCTGGTGGTATGGACAGTACCGAGGATCATTGGTTTTGCCAACGTCTCCAGGTCTTTTGGGCTCTGGCAAAATGAGTTTGCCATTTGCTAGGAGAGCCTTAAAGATTTCTTCGACGTCTTCATCGAACGGATATTTCTTTTCTACTCGCTCTTTGAAGGCATCAGAGAGTTCAGGTCTCTTACCTGCAGCTCTATTTTCAGCTTTCTTTGGTTGCTGAGGAGCTGACTTAGTCTGCACATTGAGAACCTCCTTCTTCTTTGGTTTAGAGGTTGCAACAGCAGTCGGCTCTTTCTTTGATGATTTCTGACTGTTGAGGTCTTTGATCACCGTTTCAGCTTCCATGGAAGCTTCCAGGAGTTCCCCCAGGTTCTTTGATTTATTGCCGATGATCATGGAGCGGATTTTAGCTCTCATGTTGTTTCGGCAGATGTCGACTAGCGACGCTTGTGGCAGTACATCTGAGCATTTGTACGCCATTGCTTTCCACTTGTGAATGAAGTCATAAGTTGACTCATTCTCTCCCTGTTTTAGGCTGCAGAGCTGAGCC